>OX422209.1:374092876-374670376 GCA_949130495.1 Sambucus nigra | reverse complement strand
TTGTAGGTGAAAAAAATCATAATGTTATAAATTCATGACAATAGAAAATTTTCACCTATAATAGACTAAAAGAGATAGAAACCCACAACGTTTGTAAGCTAAAATCATGAAGATTGAGAGATGAAGTGTGTGTGCTAGTTGGGATGGGGAAGACTAAACTAGAGGTCCAACTCTAGCACCCAAAGACATCACATAAAAGATATGGGTCAAAATCCTAAAAAGTCGCTTAACTACGTAACTTAAAGCATTTATATATGTAGATGATAAAATCACAATTTGTATATAATCCATATGAATGGCCCGTTATATAAAATGTAACCTCACAATGCATTAGAATACTCTCAATTTAATTCATTTATTAACACACGTTATACTATATCAAACCGTTACATATTCCTCGATCGCCTAATTACGTTACGTCGATAGACCCGTAGCCAGCCGCTATAAAGCTCCGGTACTCCACACACTTTGTGATGAAATAATTGCCCGTAGTACATTGTGCTCATCAAGTATCTCAGCATAGGTGTTTTCCTCCTTAGTACTCACCCATTCATTCACGTTTCACCTGTTTATTTATCAATGACATTTACAATTTAACATGTCTTTTATCACTTTGTATTATAACCTCAATACCCAATTACCCAGCTTCAGATTATTACCATTTAGAGCCATTAATATTTTTTAATCCATTTCATGTGGATGTAAAGAGATAACAATCCTACAAGTAACTTCTCATAAAATAAAACATTAAATTAAAGATGTATTAATTAAAGGTTTGAGTCATCTATCCAACTCATCTCTCCAACCCATCTCTAAACTTCATATGTGGGATGTCTCACCAAAGTGATATCCAAACAAGGACCCCCCGGATACACTTTCATTTAGATAAGGTAGTTGTTAAGATAATTTAATTAAGGGTTTATTATGCGAGAGTCGTGTAAGGAATTAATTGTCTACATATCCAAAATTAATAATCAACCTAACTAGTCCAACACCACCATCAAACCAACAAATAATAAAAAGTTATCCCATACTCCATCTATCGTCTATATGAAAAATTCGATATTAACAACATTAATATCTCAAGTAAAGAATCATAATATATTATTGATAAAGAGAAACGAGCAATTAAACTTCCAAGATTGTATTTCATTACAAGGGTTTCCTTTACAATTCAGTTCTTCAAAGTCATCCAAAATGTGTTTTCATAAGTTCTTATATCACAAATAAGGCACTCATACTAAATTTCATCAATTTGGGATATAACTACCAAGAGTACTGCCCTTAAAGCATAAAGTACAACCCCAATTATCATGTATAGATTTCATAATTTATCAATCCTAAATTAAGTCCATTTTATCCATATTCCAATATCAATTAATTCATTTCTACAAATGGGGTCACAAACCCTAAATGCCAATTTCAAAATTTGGGGTCAATATCCAATTTCTACATTTATTAGGACTCAACACCAAACATGTGATAATATTAGAATTTGCGTGATTATAATAATAATTTAGGAATACATAATTTATTAAGAGTTTCCAATTTATTTTAACACCACAATGAGGTTGAGGTGAGTTTTAGCAAATACACATATAAAACCAGATGAGTAAAACCAACTTGCCTAAAAAATAAGTTCGAACTTGAATTAATTGTTGATAAACAAAGCCCTTATATTTATCCTTGAAAAGCCCCTTGAAAATGGTTTTAAAAATCCTCTTTTAAATCCCCCGTTAAAATTTTAAGACCCACTTTTTAAATCTTATATTGAAAATATAGGCTAGGGTTTGATTTTGTAATGAGGATAAAACTTGGGTAAAAATGGTGACGAAAATAGTGGACATGTGTTGGGCAAAACAGAGGAGATAATGTTTTTTGTTTGTTGAGAAAGGAAAAAGGGATGAATTAATTTATGTTCCAAAAACAAAAGAGTTGTCTCCCCCTTATTTAACCCTACCCCGTTATAGCGGCCAACATGACCTTCTATAGTGGTATGTTTCGCCCACTTTAGCTGGACAAACCTTTTCTCAGCACCGCAACCTTTAACTTTTAATTCCTTCTAAATTAAAAACCTAAAATGGAATGCGTAACACTCAAGACCCAAAGACCCAAATTCCCTTGGTCATCAATCAAAATACCACACAAGTCTAACTTTATAAAACTCTAACTTTTAAATAATTCAATCTTTAACTCCAAACTTTAATAATTAATTCAATGGGTGCTGAAATTCCAATTTCACCTCTTTTAACTTTATAAATTTACCACATTAATTCATTTTAACATATTGACACCTAAATAACTTTAATTTCCATGATTGAATCCAAGTGCCTTCTTAATTAATTAAACTATTTAAAAACTAATTGGTTATTACATTCTTTTCCTCTAACAAAAATAATTTATCCTCAGAATTCACAAAAAAAACACATACCTGACTCAAAACAAATGCAAATACTGCCGTTTCATCGTATCCTCACGCTCTCAAGTGGACTTACTCTCACTATGGTAACCCCATTGAACATGAACTAGTGATATGTTCTTAGTCCTGAAAATTTGGACCCTATGATCTAAGGTGAGGGTTGGCTCCTCAATGTACAAGACATTGGCATCTAACTGAATATCTTCTAAGTCAATATATTGATACGTGACCTTACCCTACAAGAATATAATAATAATCGATACATATAACACGTCATATACCCGAGCTAGATGGCCTGGAAGCGCTAAATGATAAGAGAGCGCTCCTACACGATCCATGATCACAAATAACCCAACATATATTTGGGATAACTTGCCTTGCTTCTTTAAATAAATCACCCCTTTAATGGTGATAGCTTGAGAAGTAGTTGGTCCTCCACTTGGAATTCAACGTCATTCATGTCCAAATATGTATAATTCTTTTAACCAATCTGGGCTACGTTGATTCACTCTTGAATCATCTTGATCTTCTCCGTAGTTTCCTAATGAACCCGGGCCCTAACAAGTAACCCTCCCCCGTGTCCAACCATTATACTGGTGATCTACATGGTCACCCATACAACACCTCTTACAATGCCATACTAATAGATTTTTTAGAAATGTTGTTGTAGGTGAACTTAACGAATGGTATGTGTACTTCCTAACCACCATTGAAATCCAATGCGTAGACCTGGAGCAAATCCTCCAAAATATGGTCCACCCACTCCATCTGCCTATACGTATAAGGATAGTACAACGTACTTAAGTGCAGTCTAGTCTACATAACTTCATGGAAACTTATCCAAAAGCTAGATACAAAATTCGAATCTTTGTCTGATATAATAAAAAAAGGTCACCCGTGCAACTGAACGATCTCCACTACATACAAATCTGTACATTGCTCTGTTTTAATATCCGTGCGAACATGTAAGAAATGTGCAACTTTCGCTAAATGGGTTGCTATAACCCAAATATAATCGTGTTGCCTTTTAAGTCAAAGGAAACCCAATAATCAAATTCATCCAAATGTTATCCCATTTCTGCTCGAGAATGGGTAAGGGTAAAAGTTTCCCTAACCGTTGTTGGTGGTCCACCACTTTAACAATCTATCATGTGCTACACTGGGACACAAACAGAGCAACGTCCCACTTCATCCCAGACCAACAATATTTCTTCCTTATATTTTGGTACATCTTATCCCCACCCGGAGGTACCGGAAACTTCTATCCATGAACCTCCTGTATGGAGGCCCTATGCAACTCCTCATTCGATGGCACAACTAACCTCCCTTTATGCTGCAATCCAGTATCCAAGACAATGGTGTAAAGGGGCACACCGGTGGGCAAAATCTCGACCACTTTTTCTTTGCAAAATACATAATTGGTTAGTGCTATAACCACCCGTATAAGAATATCGAGAAACGTATGGCCAACTCGCCCCTTACATTAACGAGCCCCACATCGGTCAACTGAAGAGAAGAAAAACTTATATTAGGTTTTTGACTCAAAGCATTCGCACCACATTGGCCTTCCCAGGTCATACTGAGTCATAAATTAATAGTCCTTGATAACCTTAAACTACTGTCACTGACGTATGTTTAAATCCTTCCGCATGAACAAGTACTGAAGAATTTTATGATCACTAAAGAACCTGAACTTCTCACCCTATAAATAATGCCTCCAAATTTGTAGTGCGAACACTAACACCACTAACTCCAAGTCATGATTCAGATAATTACCATCTTGGGATTTCCAAATTTTGAGATGCATAGGTAATCGGGCAATCCTTCTGCATAAACACTCCACCTAATCCTTTTAGGGAAGCATCAATGTATACCAAATACTCAACCCCACTCTTAGGAAGAGCCAAAAATGGATTCTAAGTCAACTTCTCCTTGATAGTGTCAAAAGCATGATAACACTTCTCCGTCCAAAAAAAGTGTACCCCCTTCTGAGTAAACTCAGTCAATGGTTTCACTATATTTAAAAATCCTCGGATGAGCCTCTAATTATACCCAACCAATCCTAAAAAGCTACAAACATTCGTAGGCATCATGAGTTTTCCCCAAGCCAAAACAGTTGGCACCCTCTTCTGATCCATCAATAATCCCGACTCCGAAACTATATGGTACAAAATATTCACCTCCCGTTTCCAAAACTCACATTTTTGGAACTTATCATATAACTTATGATCCTGCAATCTCCTTAGTAAAAATATTAAATGCTCGACATGCTCCCCCTCGGTCCACGAATAAATCAAAATATCATCTATGAAGGTGATGCCAAATTGATCCAAATGCGATCAGAACACCCTATTCATACATCAACACACGCGAGGTCATTGATCAACCCAAATGGCATGACCATGAACTCATAAGAACCATAACACGTTAAAAATGATATCTTTTGTATGTTCTCCTCTCACCTCAATTGATAGTACCCTGAACGTAAATATATTATGTTGAAGTGTGAAACAGCCCATAGCTGATCAAACAAATAATCATCGATACTCAAAAAATGATATGTGTTCCTCACAATCATCTTGTTCAAATCACGGTAGACAACACATAACTGAAATGAACTATCCCGGTTGTTCACAAAAAGAACTGGATATCCCTCCCCTTGGTGATGTGTTGTACTGAATGAATCCCTACTGTAACACCTGCTTGATTTGCTCTCTCAACTCCCTCATTTCCACATGAGTTATCCTATACAGTTCCTTGGCATTAGGCATCGTTTCGGGAGCCAAATCAATCACAAAATCAATATCTCTTGCTAAAGACAACCTTGGCACCTCTTCAAATACATCATCAAAATCCATGGCAATCGGTATCGAATCTAACGAAAATGTAGCCCACTACACCATAATGACTATTTTGCAACTAATATAATATTTAATTTGTAAGTGTTTATAATACTTACAATATTAACAGTGATTTTTGACACTTACAATATCAATAAGTTTTCACAATTATTATTATATTTTAAGGTTTTATTTTCCCCCCATCTTAAAAGTGTAACTTGCTTATAAAAGTGTAAAGAAAAATTGATGCTCTAGAATCGCATCAATTCTCCCTCTCTCCGAAACCCTAAAAATGTAAACACTTCCCACACTATACCACTGTCTATAAAGATGCCACACCGTTTAAAAGGTTGAGCTACTACTTTTTAACCTAGAAGCTGCTTGTCTCGATAATTGTGGAATCGAGATCATAAACGTGGAAGAAAAAAATCGTGTTACTGAAGTAGGCCACAAAAAAATATTTTTATTTGATGAATTTTTGAATAATACGGTTACTTTGCAGTATTAACTAGATAGGGTGGTTATTTGTTGATTTGGTTAATATTTCACATATATAAATACCTTTTGTGTATATATGTTTTCAGTTTTTCGACAATTCAGTATTTAGATAATTAGGGTAATTTTTTCTTTCACTGTTTTAGTTTTTCCAATATTTTCAATTTCAGTTTTCTTATTTTTTGATATTTTATTCTTTTCCTATATTATTTGTATTGCTCAAAATTCAAGTGCAATACTTAATAAAACTCGCTCAATTGAAAGAATAACTAATTTGGTTATATATATAGAAGAATAGTTTATGTATAGGGTTTGAATTTGGGCCATTGTAATCAAATCCATTAATTAACACTTAAATCAACGTCCGACAACAAAAGGTATGCATTTATAGCTTCACATATTCGAAGTTACAAAATTGTGCATATGTGTGTATATCAATGGATTTCCAACACAAAGGCCATTGTAAATTACTCTCTTATTTTTTTCACACTTTTGGTATGAATTGTTTGATTTATCTGATTCAATTAAAGCTGAATGTATGATATGTTTGTGTGATTTTTAATCAAACAATTTAATAATTAATTGATTTTAAGTATTTCATCAAAATATTAGTATATTGCAGTTAGTACTATCTATGCCACATTCGTGTTAACATTGCAAAATTGAAAATGATTGGTCCAAAATTCAAAATCGCACTTAAATATCAAAAGTATTAGGGGTGTTTGATGGAGTTGTGAAAATGTCACTCAATACACTATTACATTTTTGCTTCTTGTATTTTCATTTGTTTATTTGTTGTTCCGCCTTGATTTAAGGTCCTGTTTTGCTTAAAGAGAGGCTTGAGAATTGAAAATGCTTCTTAATAAATGGCTAACACAACTTGTGGTAACAGTGGATCTCTCATCATCTTTATTGAAATACTCAATAAGTAAATAGTTTTAGGCTTTGTTATTGCTCCACTTTCTCTGTTTAGGTTTTGTTGGGTTTGGGGTGAAACACATTAAGAGGAAAGTCTTTTATAAATAATGTGTGTGTGTGTGGTGGTGGTGGTGGTGGGGGTAGGGGGGGGGGGGGGGGTAGACTTTAGGGTCTAAATTCTTCATACAAACTTTACAAGGCACCTTTTGACAATATTCTATGAAGTGTTTTTAAGTAATTATTACACTTTAGGATCCCAAATTCTCGATATCATCACTTTGAACCCCAAAGTACAAATGTGCATAACTATTGAACTATTAAATACAAATGACCCTTATATTTTCTACAAACTATAGATAAGATAGAATTATATTTTCTATATTAATAAAATCAATGATTCAGTTACATGTTTTGCTTCAATGCTACCGGAAGTCCCTATTTGTTAGAACAATGTTGAATTAATTTTCATGGAATTCAATTTCTATAGTTACATCTTGTACTTTGTTATCATAATAGTTTGGCCATTTTTTTTTCCATGTGCCGAGTGTTTACAGAAATTAGGCAATGGATTTTCATATATACAAATTTAACAATGCTTTTTTTTTTAAAAAATCGAATCATATCCTAGCTTGAATTCAAGTGGTACATATCAATAATGTGTTGATACATATTAGAGAGCAACTTTTAAATCAAATGCTTCTTGTACTTTGTTAAAATAGTGGGTGCAATAGTATGGGCCAAATATCCAAACCCTCAAGACCACATGTACAAACCAAATCTATATCATAAATTTTGGTGTCCAAATTAATGAAAATATAGAACAAGCCACAATCACCTTTTATATTGACACGTGAATAGTAATATTTAACTTGGCTGGATCCTGATATAACATCCTGAAATAACACCCATATTTCTACATTCACTCGCACTTTGACTCTAAGCATTTCATGCATAATCTCGGCTCTCTTCTTAGTACTTAATACCCATAGAAACCATTTTAGAGAATGGGTGATGAATGTTAAAAGATCGATCTATCTAATTGGAGCTTGGCTTCGACCATGTCTTTCTATGCTTTATTTCTACAATAAAATATTTAACAATCTCAACTAGTGCATAACACATCTTGATTATGAGTGCCTTGGCACTCCTGGAATTATGTCCACAACCTCCTAAAAAGATTCTCTAACTCGAACATAGTAGATACTGTTTTACAATAAAGTTCAGTTTCTCTTCCCTTATAGTGTGAGCAGAGAGTTCGATCGGAATTACTGATTAAAGTTTTGCAACCAATGAAACTTAGATGATTCTTATAAAATTTCATTATGCCACTATTTGATGGAGTAGATATGGAAATAGATATTTCATGACTTCCTTGAAGAAGATCCTTACTAGAATTCTTCAAGATGGGCTCAAAGATCCTTAAAAGTGGCTTAGTATTGAGGATCCATGGGCATGTTATTTTCTAGCACATATATGGAATCCTTTGACTTTTATAAGCATCGACGCCTTTTGTTACTTTAATAATGACATAAGGTACTTGATCCCTAAAATTTGGAGTAGTCGCAGTATCTCGCTTGCGCACCTATTTTGCAAGTTCAACATGTTCTGCTTTTATTTCGTAGTCATCTCGTGTTTTTGTCAGACCCTTAGTAATAACTAAAAGAGATAAATTCGTGCGATTTATGGGAATATTTCCCATAGTATTATTGATAAAAGAACAACACTAGAATTGTCCCTGTTAATTACTATTTTATGTAGGCATTCATTTATGAGGTTTTTAACTAACAGACAATGGCTCCTTCAAATTGTTTCAATGCCTTTCGTGTCCATTTTGTCAAACTTCTTTGGATTTGTCCATAAAAGACCAACATATATTTTATAAATAATGAGTAGATATGGATAATAAACATTCTCGAACTCCAGTTTTATTGGTTTCATGAAAGTCCTATTAAGATATTCAGCTGCTTCCCTTCCCAAGTTCATAGCTAAAATACCTAATAGTCCACTCGAGATTCCTTAGATTCTACGAGGAGAGTTAAAGATATAGTTTGCTTCATTAGTAATGAGTAAACCTGTTATAAGTCTTCCATTATATGTCTTTTTTAAAGAAGAAATCAAATGATAAACATCAATGCATTTATCCCGTGCACATAGACCAAACAATCCCTCATACACCACCAACAAGAAACAAATTAAAAGACTAGGAAGTACTTGTTAAGAAATTATTTCATGGGAATCAATTAGTCTTTTCCTTCTTCCTTCAAAATATAACTTTGTAAATAGCTAAACAAAGTTCCTTCATATATTATTTTTGTATTATATGTAACATCCCGTATTTTTGAGTATTTAAAAATGAATTAATTCGGTTAATTTTTAAATTACACGTGTGACGTAATTTAATGGAATTAAATATTATGTGTTGATTAAAATATTAATTGGAGAGAGAATGATTAATGTTTATTGAATATAATTACTAACTGAATAGTAAGTAATTATTCTTAAGTCATAGCGAGTGACAGTGACATGATAGTGGTATATCTCAACCAGGTGTCGAGTGTAGACTATATGAGGTCGAGATTGGAAATTATTTTGGAGTGACTCGAATGGTGATTTTGAGATCACGGTTGATTCCAAAAGGGTTGAAATAGTCGAATTAGTGTACCCTTGGGTAGTAATTGGGTTCCGAAGCCTTTTTAGTCATAACCAAGCTTACACGGGGGTGTTTGGGTCATTTGGGCTTGTCCCGTTAGCCTAATTTCGAGAATTGGGATTATAAACCTAAGGCTAACTAGTTGGAGTAGCAGAAAACACTTTATAACCCTAAGATATCAAAAGAGGAGAGAGGAGAGACCATTAGAGAGGGAGAAGAGAGGTTTCTTAGAAGATCCAACACCTTTCTTGCATCAACTTTACCACCGGAGTGCAAGTGGGAGGAAGGAAGGCATCTCCATCACTCACAACATGAAATTAGATTTACACTTGATAAGACAAGTGTTTATCTTGCATGTTTTTAATGAGTTATAATACCCATGTGTAGTAGGGTTCTCAATTTGATGATAATTAATGATGTTATTGGGATTAAATGAATAGAACTCATGTTTTGGGATATGATTGCATGTAGAATGAATCCTTGTACATTGATAGTACAAAATCAGAACATGTATGATGATAAATATAAGAGAAATCTGAAAAAATGGATGATTATACATGAAGAACACAAAAATAAGGGTTTTGGGTAGAAATCTGGGTTTTAATCAATTCTTAAGTAGAATTTGTATGGATTTAATGTGTTAGTTATGTTAGAAATTTCCTATATACTCTTAATTGATGTTGGGATAAATAATGTTGGAGTTTGGGTATATTGCACGAAAGATTGTGTGTTAAAAATTGTGGAAAAATGTAACATCGTAAGGAGGGAGATGATCTGTAGCATTTCAAATCGATTTGGCTCCAAGAGCGAATCGATTCGATAGGCGAATCAATTCGGTCTCTTCACCGAATCGATTAGGTTACCCAAAATTGCCCAGTTTCTTTTGTTTATACCCAAAATTTGCGAATAACTAATTGAGAGACTTTTGGGTTATTTTGAAATTATAGTGATGGACATAATGGATTTCAATAAGCCTATGATATAACTTAGGCTTAACCAAAATGAGAGAATTAAGGCTAGCACCTATCGGGCAGAATATGAAAATCAATAGATTCGCGAGAATTAGAGCGGGTCACAGAGAGATAAGTGAGCCTATGATTCCGACCAGTAGGGTATGAGTGTATTAACTACATATATTAGTTAAGGGGTAACTAGGACCCTTCGGGTAACGAGTGATACTCGGGGATATATGAAAAGAGGTTATATGAGTATACTGCGTACATCTTGATATGAAGGGTTGTGTGCATACCTACTGAATAATATGTATATATATACGTTGTGTGAATACCTATAATTATGATTTTATTATGTGTGTGAACATACATACGCTGCCTGCTATCATGGGAGGTTCCGCGCAGAGGGCGATCCCACGTTGACAATTCTAGTGAGGTCTGTATGTGTGCCCCAAAATATGGAACTTAGGGCGGCTTACTATGCGCAGTGTATTAGTAGGACAGACGTGTTATTTGGGTATGTTTGGTATGTGCGTATCCCAAAGGCTTAGAACCATGTTTGCCTCCATTATGTGTTAATTGATTTCAGGTTCGAGGAGACATGCTGAACCAGTAGTCGTTGATTTAGTACAAAAGGTACATGGACTTGATAACAGAGTATGCTAGTATCTCGAGGGAAAATTTCAGGAATGCTATAGTTATATATATTATATGTGTGTTAAATATATACAAGTGTGACTTACCTACTTATGTGTGATAGTAGAACTGATAGATTGTGTATATCTAAACGAAATTTAAGTAAAGAGACTTAAATAACTGACTCAATAATAATACGTGGCTAATATTAATTATTAATACTGTGGTAGCGTGATATATGTGTAATATGATGGAGCTAGACCGTTTGTGGATAGTTAGATATGTTATCTAGTTGGGCTGGGTAGCATAGCTAGGTAAGAGACGTTAGGTGTGCATATTAGTTGAGAGATGAGGAACTCAAGGGAGTGTACGTTGAACTAAATTATGTATTTAATAACTGATTTAAATTTGATTTAAGTACTTACAAAATATTTTCAAATGGTTTTATTGGGCTCTGACACGTATCAAATCTTTTTCAAAACCTTTTAGGTGTCCAGCCACAGGGATGCCCAACTTGATGATTCTTTCCAGGGATGCATAACTGCAGTACTTATGGAGGCTTGCAGGAGTTACTTTACATGCTTTAGTTTATTCATTCCTAGTTAGGATTTCTTTCAGTATTTCATTTGGGCATGTTTCCCCTTCCGACTATTCATTACTTTAGTATATTTGTCAGACTTTGTTAAGATTACGTTTTATTTACTTCAGATTTGTAGTTGGATTATATGTTTTGGGAACCGATAGTTTATTAAGTGTTATTTATTTACATATTTATTGTGTGATTGTTTAGGCTAATATTGTGTGGGTGGTTTCGTTTATTTATTTTAATTTTCGCATGATGTTAAATAAATGAAAGGCAAAATTTAGCACTGGCTTAATTTGACATAGGTGATTAGTAATTAGAAAGATTTTTGACAGTGATACAAAGAATGAAGAAAATGAGATTCCTATTTATTTTGATAAAGGACTGATCACCCGTGGTTCAAATAGGCGGGGTGTTACAGATGGTATCAGAGCATCAGGTTTTAGTGTCCATAGGATCTGTATGGCTTACTACGATTTCAGTGTAGCGTTTCTTGACATAGATCCCTATTTTTAAGACTATTGCATTCATAATTACGCATTTGAGATAAAGTTCTTTTGCTATTATATTTGTATTGACTGTGAACTCATATAATTCGATATGTTTTCAGATTCCACCCAAGAGAGGACGAGCGGCGAGAGCAGAGGCTAAAGGTAATGTGAGGGAGGTTCAGTAGGATCCAAAGGCACCGCAGCTACAACCACCATAGGGAACTGTGTCAGCAGAAGAGGTGGCAGTGATTATGGCATAGGCTGTTAATGCTGCTATGACTGCCATCGATCTCCACTTCCTTCAGGCATAACATCCACCACAGCCAGTGGCACCAGTTGTCCAGGCACACCTAGGACCGTCAGAGTGGCAGAGAGTTAGGGAGGCATTTCAAAAGGGTCGCCCGCCCGAGTTCCAGGGTTGCTTATATGTGATTGTGGTGTGCCAGTGGAAGAAAGATATTCAACTTCACTTGTGCATTATTGAGTGTATCGAGGTGCAGAAGTAGACGTTGGCCACTTTTAGGCTTTTTGGAGCAGCGTTACAGTAGTGGGAGTCGATTACCACCGCTGAGGAGAGGGACACGATATACATTGTTGAGTTATGGGTGCAATTGATCGCAAATACTTTCCACCAGTCATTGAGATAGAGATGCAAAAGAGGCTCATTGAGGTGACTCAGGGTGAGCGCTCAGTAGCTGAGTACGAGGAGGATTTCACTCGTTTAGCTAATTTTGTGACAGACGAGGTGAACAATGAAGGAAAGACTAAGTTGAAGTTTATGGATGGATTAGCTTAGAGGATCATACAATATATGATTAGCAACCCTGCATCGGTGACTTATACAGACGTTGTCAATACTTCACTTTTACACTACAACCATACAGTAGGCCCCACAAGCATGACTAGTAGTAAAGGGTACGTTTCTGATGATACACAAATATTACGTATTTCATCCGTCGAACCTACACATTCTAGCCTCCTCGGGTGCCTTAATCTCTATATTTAAGCCCGTTAACCAGACAACCTCGATTTATATTGTTAACATGCTATATGAGGTATAATTGGGCTTTTGTAGGTATTTAGGTACCAAGTATGGGATTCGAACGCATTTCGCGCAATTTTCATACGCAACTGCACGTTCAAGGGCATTTTAGTCATTTTACAGATTGGGCACCTGGCCCAACATCTTCATGGAAGTTGTAGCCCTCCTCGCGTGGCCGCAAACGGTGCGTGATTCAGATTTAGAACGAAGAAGTTACGGCGATTTTAGCGTAGAAGAAATGCAAGCCAAAACAGGGAAAAATGCAGTCTGCCCCTGCTTGATCGATCGATCGACCCTTCCCATTTTTGCCCCGTCTTATATGATCGATCGACCAAATGGTAGATCGATCGACCCCCTATTTTTCAGCAGATATTTTGCATTTCTTTTCTCTTTTCTTTTCTAATTTAATTCCCACTTGGTATATAAGCCAATGTTGATGTAATAAATAGAGGTGAACGTTTTTAGAGAGTTTTAGAAGATAGAATAGTTAGGGTTTGGGTGATTTGCTTAGTTCTTCTTCATTTCTTCTTGGATTGAAACACTTTTGGGCTTGAATGTTGACTATTCATCATCCTCTCCATTAATATAGTTTGCATTTCTTCATTTCTTGCTTTCTATTTAATTTACAAGCTTTCTAATTTAGGTTTTCTTACTTTATTTACATGCTTTGATTTACACGCTTTCTAGTATAGATTTACCGCGTTTATTTATCGCTTTCCATTTATCGGGTTTTTACGATGCTTTCTAGGTAACTTAAGTTAGGTTGTGTTTGAATTGAACTCACTCGGGTTGACACGTTGCTTTGCTTTGGTGATGGAGTTTACGGGTCTATTTCGGGTGCGTTGTCCTAGTTATTACACCTAGGAGATTTGACGGGGCATATCATGTATGTCCCGTGCTTACGACCTTTTGCGCGTAAATTCTGGGATATTTATTGACGCTAAAATCTTATTAGGCTTTTATGATGATTTAGGGCGTAACAACCCTTGATTTAATTAACTGTCGAAACAAGACGCATTTGTAATAACTCGTCGACCCATGTAACCATTTTATACTAATTAACTCGGGTGAGGGATATTCGACAGAACCTATAGTTTTACTCGCTTTTATAATCTAGTTTCAATACACTCGCCTAGATTAACATTTCCCTTTATGCATCTTTTCTTTTAGTTTGTAATCATCTTTTACACTTTTATTTCGGAGCACTAAACCTTATAAATTCTAGCAACTCGTCTCTGTGGATTTTCGATACCCGACTTACCGCTGTGCTTGCCTCGCAAGTGTAGTAGTAACTTAGGTTTTTGTATTGAGTTGGCGAAACGAAAACAACGATTAGCGTCTTTACACGCGCTACTTTTCGCACTCTATCAGTCTCCTATTCATGGGCTTAAGGGTATGATTCTATTTGATATAGGGGAATCACACTCTTTCACAGCGATCAGATTTGCATGAGTTACCGGTATATTAGAGGAAATTGGTAGTTTCTTTATGTGTGCACAGTCACCGTTGAGTAGTGGGTCACTTATACACTTAATCTGTAGGGGTATAGACATCGATGTGGGTAGATTATGTTTAGCTAATGATCTTCTTGTGTTAGATATGGAGGGGTATGATGTCATTTTGGGTATAGATTGGTTAGCTGGATACCGGGTGATGGTGGATTATTTCGGGAGGACTATTGTGTTCTCAATTCTAGGGAAGGAGATGCTCTTAGTGGCGACGCCTTTTCCCGAGAGAGGATCAATCCCACATTTTTATTACATTGAGGTGGAGACCTCACAGGAGGTGGGTGTTTCGTTAGACTCAATCCCAATGGTGAGAAAGTTTGAGGAAGTATTCCAGGATATACCTGGGCTGCCGCCTAACTGGAAAATTGAGTTCGTTATTGACCTAGCACCAGGTACGAGGCCTATTACTCGAGCGCCTTATCGCATGGCCCCATCAGAGATTAGAGAGTTGAGGGAGTAGATTCAGCAGCTCCTTGGGCAGGGCTTCATCAAACTGAGTACATCACCGTTGGGTGTGCCGACGTTGTTCGTCAAGAAAATAGATGGATCGCTTCGGTTATGTATCGATTACAGAGAGTCGAACAAGGTCACGATCCGAAATACATACCCACATACTTGTATCAATGATTTATTGGAATAGCCGAGGGGAATAACTAACTTTTTCAAGATAGATCCGAGGTCCGATTATCATCAATTGCACGTTAGAGAGGAGGACGCTCCTAAGACCGTGTTGATGTCCAAAAATGGGGACATCAACAAATAATAATAATAATCAGTGAAATAATCAAGAGAGGAATATTGATATCAGAGAATGGGAATGAGAGATAAAAAAGACACAATGAGTTTTACGTGGTTCGACCCTTTTATGAAAAGCCTATATCCACGGTGTTGCTGGGTTTGTATTGCACTGATTGACGAAGTTACAATTATGGTTGTTGATATAACTCATTGCATGAGGGAATACCAATGTGAGTCCCTTTGCTTACAAATTGGTATCCTATTTATAGGTGATAAGTGGATAGGTAGATTACCCTTATAAATCTAGCAGTTACACATGTAGATACATATTTATCATATTAACAACTTGAATCCCCTAGGATCACGGGCATATTTTAAGAATAAGGGAGCAGATAACGAAGTTGAAATATATACAATTCCACCTGATTATTAGAAGGGTGACTTACGTGTAGGCGCTTATAGGAACGTACAATGTGTCTAATCTGGTTTAAACACATCAGGCGAGCAGATTAATACTGAGACGACCTTGCTTTTGAGGAGAGCCGAGCACATTTGTTAAGTCTTTATGCCACTTGAAACTCATTCACCTTTGGGACTATATGGGTATAGCAGAAAGCCCCCAAGACCTCTTGCACGAATTCTATAACTTAATGCAGGGTGAGTGGATGAGGTATTACAATGTTCACATTCGAAGCGCTTGATGTTGGCTCGTTTTGGTCGGCTTAGGCTGATCAGATTACCTTCATTTTTTTTTAAATTCGTAGGGACACGTGTCAAGTAGCTGAAGCATTTTTGTTATAATGATGACAATTGGACATGCGCTTTGATACTCTACATCGTCGCTTTAATTTTGCATATTTTTTGACGTTTTATCTAATATGTCCTTTCAGTCCTTTCATCAAAGAGTATAAATACACGCCACATATTTCTTTTAGTTACTTTGGCGTATGCATAGAGAGGTAAATATCCAAGCGTTGCTTCAGCTAGTTCTTGAGAGTTCGATTCTTTTTTCCGCCAAAAACATCTATGTGGTTCGTTATCTGTCTTTCGTAGCTTAACCCGTAATTAATTTTCTTCATCAGGTACGCCTTTCTTGATTTAGTTACGGTTTCTTCATTATTGTAATTTATTGGCTGGTTTCTTTATTTTTTTGGAGATAGTGATGTTAGACGACCATTGAGTTAGTTGGCCTAGGTTTACTAGAGGGAAATATGGATTCTTCTGAGTTTTCCTCCACACGTTCGAAGGATTTACGACTTTATTCATAGTCTTGAGTCTGAGCATCTAAGGATTACTGAGAGTAGGTTTCCTCGACCTTTCTAAGTAATTAGATCGGATAAGGTTATACCCTCAGGGATTCTTTTTGCTGTTGTTCTTCTGCTGACCCTAGAGTTCCCTAAATCTCTTCCACTGTTAGAGTCTTATCCTACCGTCTCTAGTATGTCTTCTTCTGTTGAGGGTGAGCATAGAAATACCATTTCCTTGGACCCTATAAATCTTGATTCTATTTTTGAGGAGGAATTAGCCAAGAATAGAGTTGAGGATAATAGGCTAGAAAGTGTTGGACCTTATTCACTTGCCTCCCCTATTGAAGGGTCTCTAATTGAGGTTGTGTATGAGGAGGAGGAATCCCTTGTTGGCTCTTCCAACACCTATAACCCTGCTGAGACTGATGCTCATTGGTATCAATGTACCGTTACTTATAAAGAGTTTTACGTCATGAGAGAGAGGTTTTCCATTCCTATATCCATTCACTCCAGAATGCCTAGTGTATCAGAGAGATGTTACTCTGTTAAAGACGTTGATGAAATTTTCCTTCCCCCATGGGCTCTCCAAGTGGGCTTGAGACTTCCCATTCACCCCACCATCCATTCCATATTGAGGGGTTATGGTGTAACCCTAACCCAGTTGCCTCCCGATGCTTATAAAACGACATTAGGGGCAATGGTGTTTTAAAAGTTAAGGACGGGTTTCGACTGGACAGGGGATATTTTTAGATTTGTCCACAATTTGAAGGATAATGCCAAAGCCCCCGGATATTACTATTTTTTTGCTCGAAAGCCCCAGTATAGGATGGTTACAGTGGTCCCGTCCAGCAATCATAGCTGGAAGGGACAATACGTGTTCTTAAAAGGGGACTGGGAATTTAGGTCTCATGAACGTGATAGGTCATGTAGAGTCCCAAGGGAATTAAATGGTACCAATGACGTAGGTAAAGCCCTTTCCGTTGCTGATTGTTACTTATTTATCTTCTGTTCATCTGACTATTCTGATATGACTACTTTGCTTTATTTCTTTTAGTGAAATGGGGCCCAAGATTCCCAAGTCATTGGTTGACCTCATGGAGGCAAATTGCGAGAAAAAGCCCCCTAAATTTGAGGATTTATTTACTGTTGAAAAATTTATTACTGCTGGGTACCACATTCTCCCTGGTGGTAGGCTCCACTAGAATTGGAAGTGCATTTAGAAGGTTGGGTGGCACAAGACACCCACCTCGATACAGGTGACCAGCTAATCGGAGTAGATTTTGAACCAGGTAATTTATGCTAGTGCATTGCTTTTTACTATTCTTTTTCTTCACGTCCGTGTACTGATAGCTAATTTTGTTATTTTGTCAGGGGTATAGGAGCATCCTTCCTAAGAAGCCTTAGACATGGCCTCTCGTCATATCAACCATAAGGCATTAGCTGAGGCTCACTAAATAAGGGCTGGTATTAGCAAAAAGCAAACATGAGCCGAGTAGGCTATTGATTTTGAGGCGACTAACTATATTGTTCATGATCAAGAAGCTATATATGTTACCGAGGTTAAGGGGAAAGCCCCTATGAATCCATCAATTGGGGATAAGAGATACCGAGAAGAAGAAGACAAATAACCCTTGTGCAAACTGCTAAGAGGACTGGGTCATTCTCCTGAACCAGGTCATACCTCGGGTATAGGTCAGACTTCATGTTATGGCAAGGTTCCCAAATTTGTGTTTGATCCTGAACGCAAAGTGACCTACGAGGATCTGAAGGCAGATCTGAACTCTCTCTTTTATCATGCCAAAAATTCCATTGAATTGTTCAGCTACCTGGGTTATGTGAAGGACTATGAGTTCTTGAGGGGTGCCGATACAGATTCCTTGTGGACTCTAGCACCGCATCAGATGTCAGTGGTATGAATCTTCCTTTAACCATTTATTTCTACTTAGTGTTGAGTTGTGTTTTGATTGTGTTTTTCTCTTTGTCTTCCAGGCAACTATGGCTTGCACTGTTTTGAGGGAAAAGTTCGTAGTAAATCACATGACCTATAATGAGTTGTCTAAGGAAAATAAGACGCTGAAAGATGGTCACAAAAAAAATTTATGTTGAGTTGAAGGAGCGGGACGAACCGCTTTTGACAAAGACTGAAGACATAAGTAAGGTGGACAATGAGAACGTTCTTCTTAAAGAACAGTCTAACCTAGATGATGCCAAGATCAGGAGCTTGGATGAGGCACTCATTTATGAGCGGGAGAAGGTTGAAAATAAGAAGTCTGCCCTTGCCACCGAGTTATAGGCCGCTCGGGAAGCCCTTGCTTCTACCGGCGCCACAACTATGGAAGCTTATAAATCTTCAGTGGAATTTAATTCTGAATGCATTGGTTATTTTTTTAGATGGTTATGAGTATTTGAAGAAAAGGGTGGCTATTCATTACCCCGATATTGTCGAGATAGTGAATGAATGGTACCTTATAAAAACTTATCCTCACAAGTTTACCAGGCCACCTTGTACGACCTATGAGGTTGAGAATTAGGAGGCAAACCAGAAGACTGTACGATCTCCTCGTTCTCAACCTCATAGGTCATACAAGGTATTATACTTGTGAGGATAAGTTTTCATAAGTTTAACTGTTCGTGAACTATGAGGTCATACAGTTTTCTGGAAGTTAGAGAGAAGGATGCATTGGTATTCTTCTTTTTAAATACATTCTGATCACCGAGGCCAGCTTAGCCAGGGCATCAACTCGGGCATTCTCCAATCTGGGAATCCTCACTATCTTTGCTTCTGCGAATATCTCCAATCTTAGTTGTACAAGAGCCAAATATTTTTCCATTGACTCTTCCTTAGCTTCGCAAATGACTATTATATGGTTGACAACTAGCTGTGAGTCACTATGTTCCGAAATATGGTCGGCGACCATGGATGAGGCTAGGCCGAGCTCGACAATGAGGGCGCCGTATTCTGCTTCGTTATTGGAGGGTTCAAACTAGAAACACAGGGCATATTACACATCAATCTTGTCAGGCGTGGCTATTATAATTCTTGTGTCGCTTTCTACCGATCAGGATGGTCCATCGACGTATAACTTCCAAATAACACAGTCTTGTTCAAAGTCCGCTTCTTCTACTTTATCAAACTTGAAGATCTTTCATGCTGGCCCTTAAACTATTCAATAAATCTCTCTCCCTTAGGAGTTAACTTGATGTTGTCAGGATCTATGGTTTTTTTTAGGCCTGACTGCTCACTACTGGGAGTTGATCTCTCTCCCGGGGGAGTTTGATCAAAAGGCTTCTCTTCATAGTTAAATTCTGCGATGAAGTCTGCTAACGCATATCCTTTTTTAGCGGTCTTATGTTCATACTGTATATTGTATACACCCAGTTCAACCTCCCAATCCATGAGTTGACCAGACTTTTTTGGTTCATGTAGGACGTGTCGTAGCCGCAAATCCTTATAGATCACAATAGTGTGGGCTTAGAAATAGGGCTTCATCCTTCACGAAGCTTCTCTTAATGCCAACACTAATTTCTCTATTCGGGGGTATCGAACCTCATCCCCCTGGTATGCTCTACTAGTATAATAAACTGGTTTTTGGACCCCTTCCTCCCACCTCACTAATGCCGAGCTAACAATTGATTTGAACACTACGATATATAAATAAAGTTTTTCACTAACCACTGGTCGTGATAGAGAGGTGGGGAACCAATGTACCGCTTCAGTTCTATGAATGCATTTTACTATTCTTTATTCCATTTAAATAACTTTCGAAACACCTTAAAGAAAGATAAGCATTTATTGATGGCTCCAGAGACGAACCTGTTCAGCGCAGCCACTCGTTCGGTTAGCCTTTACACGTCCTTCTTTATCTTGGGAGACTTCATGTTGAGCAGAGCCTGGATTTTGTCAGGATTAGCTTTATTACCCCACTGGTTGACGTTAAAGCCTAAGAACATGCCTTCTTTTACCCTGAACACACTCTTGGCCATATTCAACTTCATCTGGTACTTCTCCAGTTTGTCAAAGGTCTGCCCGAGGTCTTTAATATGGTCGGGAACCACCTTTCTCTTAGTAAGCATGTAGTCTATGTAAACCTCCATGTTAACGCCAATCTGTTCTTCAAAAAATTTATTCACCAGCCTTTGGTAGGTGGCTCTTTTATTTTTAAGACCAAACGACATAACATTATAACACTATGCACCTCTGTGCATTATAAATGGCATCTTTTCCCTATCGAAGGGCTTCATCCTGATCTTATTATACCCAAAGTACGCGTCCATAAAAATGAGGAGCTCGTGGCCCACTGGGGCGTCGACCAGCTGGTCAATTCGCGGTAGTGGGAAGTAATCTTTTGGGCAGGCCTTGTTCAAGTCGGTAAAATCGATGCACATCCTCCATTTATCATTTTTCTTACGCACCATTACTACATTAGCCATCCACTTCGGATACCTGACTTCATCAATGAAGTTGTCCTTCTGTAGCTTGAGGACTTCTTCCTGAACGATGAGGTTTTTGTCATCATCAAAGACCCTCTGTTTATTCTAAACTGGCTTGGCTCCTTCCATCACATTCGATTCGTGGCAAAAGAAGTCATGATCTATTCCTGGCATGTCTTCGTAACTCCATGCGAACACATTCTTGCGTTGCTGTAGAAAGTTTATGAGTTCTTACTTTAAAAGCAGATCTAAAGATGACCCGATTTGAACTGTTCGTTCTGGATGATCGACGTCAAGTGGGATCGTTTCAATCTCCTCAGTAGGCTACCCATTAACCAATTTTACTTTGTCTCGGGGTGGGTCGATAGTTTCGATGTGATAGGTGGTCGTCAACTTCTTCTATTCTTCCTAATCGGTTGAATTGAAACAACATTCACATTCTACCTTTTGATTACCTTTGACAACACCTACTCCGTAGTGAGTTGGAAACATCAAGCACTGGTGTACGGTGGATGGGACGACTTCGAACTTTTTCAGGCCGATTATCCCAAAGATCACATTGTAAGCTGAAAGCATGTTTTTATCAAGGATAAATAAGCATAACTTCTCTATTCGGCTGATTGACCACGTGTCGACTACAACTTCCAACTCCACCATCCCCAGGGGGTACACCCTTTCACCTGAAAACCCGATCAGAGGCTGGTGATAAGGCATCAGTTATATGTCCTTGAGATTCAACATCTTGTAACAACTGTAGAACATCACATCTGTAGAGCTTCCGTTATCCACCAGGATTCTGGACACCTGAGGTTATTGAATGACCATTGTGACGACCAAAGTATCGTCATGGTGGTATAATACTCCATACATGTCATCTTTTGAGAATTAAACGATCAGTTTGTACTTATTCACTTTATGAGGGCGTGTCTCTGAACCCACTGTCAAATTTACCTGTGTAAACTCATAAGATTGGGCCTCATTCAGATAGGCCTTACTTTCTACGGGGTCTTCCCCCCCACTGTCTCCACCCCCAATGATGAAATGACAATCAAAGGAAATCATGCTAACAGAGCGCACGGGCTCTTTAGGTCTTTTCGGGAGATCTGGGTCATCGTTCGAATCGTCTTCCTTCTCTATTTTCTTATTGCTGATCCTTTGGCATGGGGACTCAGAATGTCTTCTTATTTTGGCTTCTTCGGGATGTGGTTGGCTGTTGCCATCTACATACTTGGACAGCTTGCCCCTCCCGATTAGGCCCTATATCTCATTCTTCAGAGCTATACAATGGTCGATGTTATGGCCATGGTCCTTGTGGACTCACAATACTTATTTTTATCCCTTTGTTCGCAGGCATTTTTAACTTCCCTGGGCATTTGAGGTCTTTTCTATCCTAGATTGCCTCCAGGATGTGATGGACGCCGACAGTGAGAGGCATGTACTCGTTATACTTCCGTGGTTTATCAGCCTTCTTATCTTTATGCTCCTGTTTGCCATTGCTCTTGCTTCCCGATGGCTTCTGGTTGTCTGATTCTTTAGCTGCCATTGCTTCCTCGGTATTTATGATCTTTCCTACTTTGGCCAATAGTTCTATCATAGTCTTAGATGACTCATTGGATAAGGTCTAGAATAATTTTCCTGGTCGTCATTCGCTCATCAGAGCTGTTATGGAGGTAAGCTCGTTGTGATCCACTACTTCCAGTTTCTTAGTCTTAAACCAAGTGATGTAGCATGGGTGCTCTCATCTGCCTTATGGTGAATGCTGAGAAAGTGGGCAACTTATTTCCTCGGCTTTGAGCCAAAGCAGAAATTGCTGACAAATAGGTCGACCAACTGCCGAAATTTTTTAATTTTCCCTCTGGGCTAGCTATTGTACCATATTTATGCCGAACCCATTATGGTGCTGGAGAATGCTCGGCATCGCATTTCGTCTGGTATAGAATAAATATCTGCAGCGGCTTGATACTGCTCGATGTGCAAGATAGGATTAGTCTTTCCATCGTATTTTGGCATGATAACTAGCGGTTTGAATTTAGCAGGAGTAGGATATGGATGAAGTGGTGCCAGGACGATACGACATATCTCGCGATGACCCGATCCGCCGGGAGGAGCTGGTGTTTCGTGAGATCCTAGGTTAAGCCTTTTGGGATTTTTCATGGCTCGCCTATAGTACTCCTGGTGCCGATCCTTGTGAGGTGTTAGGGAAGTCGTGCTTCGGTGCTCCTTGAAATCTAGGGACCATAGGTCTCGTTGATGGGATTGGGTTTCACTGGCCTGGTCTGGAGGGTGTGTGTCAACTTTCTGACACTTTCCTGCATCGCTTCTTGCCATTTAGCCAAGCTCACCAGTATGCTCTGTAAGTTGCCCATCCCTGTAGGAATAAGCGGTATTTAAACGTCTGACATGCAGCTGCTCTCGGTTTTATCCTCCGTTCTTGATTATCTCAGCTTTGTGTTGAATGAATGAATTTGGTTGGATTCGTAATGGCTTGTTACAAAATTCCCACAGACAGTGCCAATTTGTTGATGTCCAAAAATGGAGACAATAAATAATAATAATAATAATAATAATAATAATAATAATAATAATAATAATAATAATAATAATAATAATTAGTGAAACAATCAAGAGAGGAATATTGATATCAGACAATGGGGATGAGAGGTAAAAAGACCCAATGAATTTTATGTGGTTCGGCCCTCTTACAGAAAGCCTACGTCCGCGTTGTTGCTGTGTTTGTATTGCACTAATTAGCAAAGTTACAATTATGGTTATTAATATAACTCGTTGCGTGAGGGAACATGAACGCGAGTCCTTTTGCTTACGGATTAATATTATATTTATAGGTGATAAGTAGATAGGTGGATTACACTTATAAATCAGGCAGTTACACCTATATATAATATTTATCATATTAATAACTTAAAGCCCCTAGGATCACGAGCCTGTTTTAAGGATAAGGGAACATATAACAAAGTTACAACAAATATGACTCCATATTATTATTAGAAGGGTGACTTGCGTGTAGGCTTATAGGAACATAAAATGTGTCAGCTGAGCAGATTAATATTGAGACGACCTTGCTTTTGAGGAGAGCCGAGCACATTTATTAAGTCTTTATGCCACTTGAAACTCATTCACCTTTGGGACTATATGGGTATAATATACTGCTTTTCTGACACAATATGGGTCATGCGAGTTTAGGGTGATGCCATTTGAGCTCATAAATATGCCAGCAGTGTTCAAAAATATGATGAATCGAGTTTTTGGAGGGTTCATTGACAAGTTTGTGATTATGTTCATCGAAGATATTGTGGTTTACTCTCTCTTTGAGGATGAGCATGTCGAGCATGTGCATATGGGTTTACAGACACTATGGGATCACCAGTTGTACGCCAAATTTGGGAAGTGTGGGTTTTGGCTTCGAGAGGTGCATTTTTGGGGCCACATTGTGTCCGATAAGGGTATAGAAGTTTGTCCGAGTAAGGTATTGATGGTAAGGGAGTGGGGATAGCCAAAGACATCGACCGAAGTTCGTTGTTTTTTGGGGCTTGCCGAATACTATAAATGATTCATTCGGGGTTTCTAAAAGATTGTGGGTTCGCTTACGAATCTGACTCGTAAGGGGGTGTTGTTTATTTGGGACAACCATTGTCTGTTAGCTTTTGATGAGCTAAAGGAAAAATTGACCTCAACTCCTGTACTTGCACTACCTAGGGGAGGAGTGGAGTACCGTATCTACACAGATTCATCCTTGCAGGGACTTGGGGGTATAGTACAACAAGATGAGAGGGCTATAGAATATGCATCTCGCAAGCTTAAGCTCCATGAGAGGAATTACCCCACGCATGCCTTGGAGTTAGCCCCAGCTGTATTTATTTGGAGGCATTATCTGTTGGGGGAGCAGTTCACCCTATTCACGAACCATAAATTACTTCAGTATATGTTCACATAGAAGAATCTGAACATAAGGCAGAGGAAGTGATTGGAGTTCGTGGAGGATTACCAATTTGATATTCAGTATCATCTTGGGAAGGCTAACGTGGTGGTAGATGCGTTGAGCCGATGGCTCGCAGGGCAGATAATGGCAGTTTGAAAGGTGAAGTGGATATAGATTCGACATGATGATGAGATTGCTAGGGACTGTATATATGTATTAACTGTCACGCTTGAGATTGTTAGAGGGTAGTGAAAGCACATGCAGGGGATCAATATTTCTAGGACAGGGTTCGCCAGCTGTTAGTTGATAGGGAAAAGTTGTACTTGATTAGTTCAAAGGGAGGTTTGTATTTTAATGGGAAACTCGTGGTTCCATAGGATGAGGATTTAAGATATGGAGTGATGTCAAAGTCTCATATATCTAGGTTTTCTGTACATCTGGGTGGGGGATAAGATGTATTAGGATATGCGGAGACAATACTGGTAGTCGGGGAAGAAGCGGGACATAAAGGAGTTTATCTCGAATGTGCTACCTGACAGCTAGTGAAAGTAGACCATCAGAGACTGACAGGGATATTGCAGCCAATTGAATTCCCAGTGTGGAAGTGGGAGAGAATCTCCATGGATTTTATTACCGGGTTACCGTTATCGCAGCGAAGTTACAACTCTATTTGGGTGATAGTGGATCGGTTGACTAAAATGGCTCACTTTTTACCAGCTCGTATGGATTTTGAGATGAGGCAGTATGCATAGTTGTTCATTGCGGAGATAACACGGGTACGCGGGGTTCCGATTAATATTATATCCGATTGAGATAAGATCTTTATGTCCTATTTCTGGAAGAGTTTTCAGGAGGCAATGGGCACAGATTTACGTTTGAGTACAACGTATCACCCACAAACAGATGGGTAGACAAAAAGAGTTAATCATATGCTTAAGGATATGTTGCAGATGTGCATACTTAACTTCAGGGGAGGATGGTGCAGTATCTTCCTTTGGTGGAGTTTGCATATAACAACTCCTATCAGTTCACCATCGACATGACACCATTTAAGGTGTTGTAAGGATGGCCTTGTCGTTCGCCCGCTTGCTGGTTAGAGGTGGGGGACACAAGCTATTGGGACCAGAGATGATTCAAGATACCGCTGCCAAGATTGAGCTAATTCGAGAGTGCATTTATATAGCTCAGGACAGGTAGAAGAGTTATGCCGATGTAGACAGGAGATACGTAAAGCTTGAGGTTGGTGACCAGGTGTTGGTACGGGGGTATCCTATGAAGGGGTTATTAGGTTCGACAAGAAGGGAAAGCTATCACCAAGATATGTGGGACCGTTCCTGATCATTTAGAGGGAGGGACCATTGTCATATATGCTAGAACTACCGAAGCACCTACAAATGATCCACGCTATGTTCCACGTGTCATCGCTGAAGAAATACCATAGGAGTAAGAGGGCCTTATGGCATGTTCCATTAGAGGAGATCGACTTGCAGCCAGATATCTCAAATGAGGAGAGATCAATGGTGATACTTGATCGTAGTGAGCATAAACTGCTGACTATGGTGGTACCTTGGATAGAGTTCAGTGGGGGTATCACAATGTTAACGAATCGACGTGGGAGCAGGAGAATGACATGCGTGAGCAGTATCTAGAGTTATTCATCGCAGGTACATCCCAATTTCGAGTGCAAAATTCCTTTGTAAGGGGGAAAGTATGTAACACCTCGTATTTTTTAGTATTTAAAATTAAATTAATTCGATTAATTTTTAAATTACACGCGTGAGGTAATTTAATGGAATTAAATATTATGTGTTGATTAAAATATTAACCGGAGAGAGAATGATTAATGTTTATTGAATATAATTACTAAGTGAATAGTAAATAATTATTATTATGTTATAGTGAGTGATAGTGACGTGATAGTGGTATATCTTAACCGTGTGTCGAGTGTAGACTATATGAGTTTGAGATAGGAAATTATTTTAGAGTAACTTGGATGGTGATTTCGAGGTCACGGTTGAGTCCGAAAGAAATAGTCAAAATAGTATACATGGGGGTAGTAATTGGGTCCTGGGGCCTTTTTAGTCATAACCGAGCTTACAAAGGGGTGTTCAGGTCATTTGAGCTTGGACCATTGGCCTAATTTCGAGAATTGGGATTATAAACCTAAGGCTAACTTGTTGGAGTAGCAGAAAAACACTTTCTAATCCTAAGAAATCAAAAGAGGAGTGAGGAGAGGCCATTAGAGATGGAGAAGAGAGGTTTCTTAGAAGATCCAAAATCTTTCTTGTATCATCTTTACCACCGGAGTGAAATCGGGAGGGAGGAAGGCATCTCCATCGCTCACAACACTAAATTAGACCGACAATTGATAAGGCAAGTGTTTATATTGCATGTTTTAACAAGTTATAATACCCATGTATAGTAGGGTTCTCAATTTGATGATAATTAATAATGTTCTCGGGATTAGATGAATATAACTCATGTTTTGGGATATGATTACATGTAGAATAAATCCTTGTATGTTGGTAGTACAAAATCAGAACATGTATGATGACAAATATAAGAGAAATCTAAAAAAATGAATGATTAAACATAAAGAACACATGAACTAGGGTTTTGGGTAGAAATCTGGATTTTAATCCATTCTTGAGTAGGATTTGTACGAATTTAATGTGTTAGTTACGTTGGAAATTTCCTATATACTCTTAATTGATGCTGGGATAAAGCATGTTGGAGTTTGGGTATGTTGCATGAAGGATTGTGTGTCATAAATGGTGGAAAAACCTAACAGCGTAAGGAAGGAGATAATCTGTAGCATTTCGAATCGATTCGGCTCTAAGAGCGAATCGATTTGGTGAGCGAATCAATTCGATCTCTTCATCAAAGCAATTCGGTTACCCAAAATTACCCAGTTTCTTTTGTTTATGCCCTGAATTTGCGAATAACTAATCGAGAGACTTTTGGGTTATTTTGAAATTATAGTGATGGACCCAGTAGATTTCAGTAGGCATATGATATAACTTAGGCTTAGCGAAAATGGGAGAATTAAGTCTAGAATCTATCGGGCATAATATGAAAATGAATAGATTTGCAAGAATTAGAACAGGTTACGGAGAGATAAGTGAACCTATGATTCAGACCAGTAGGGTATGAGTGTATTAACTACTGATATTAATTAAGGGGTAACTAAGACCCTTCGAGTAGAGAGTGATACTCGGGAATATAGGAAGAGAGGTTATATGAGTAAGTTGAGTATGTCAGTAATATATACTACATACGTCTTGATATGATGGGTTGTGTGCATACCTACTGAATACTTTGTGTATATATATATATATATATATATGTGTGTGTGTGTGTGTATATATAGGTTGTGTGAATACTTAGAGTTATGATTTGATTATGGGTGTGAACATACCTACGTTGCTTGCTATCATGGGAGGTTACGCGCAGAGGGAGATCCCACCTTGATGATTCTAGTGAGGTTTGGATACGTGCCCCAGAACATGGAACTTAGGGCGGCTCACTATGTGCACCGGCGTGTCATTTGAGTACATTAGGTATGTGCGTATCTCAAAGGATTAGAAAGAACCATGTTCGCCTCCATTTTATGTTGATTGATTTCGAGTTCGAGGAGACATGCCGAACTAATAGTTCTTGATTTAGTACGAGAGGTACATGGACTTGATATCAGAGATGCCACCATCACAAGGGGCCATTCCGGGGATGCTATAGTTGTATATATTATATGTGTGTTAAATATATGCAAGTGTGACTTATCTACTTATGTGTGATAGTAGAACTGATGTAACAACCCTCGCTTTTGGGAACCCATTTTATATTTAATTACTATGTTGAGTAGTTGCATATATAAAATGCTGCATGTGGGTAAGTATTAATTTGATGAAATAAGTTAATATTTACTAATAAGTTGCATCATTACCATGTGGTGTTCTATTTTGTCATGAAAATTAAGATTGACCATCAGCTACCGACAGGTTTGTTGCAGCCGTTAGAAATTCCAGTTTGGAAATGGGAGAGCATTTCAATGGATTTTATCACCGGCTTGCCAACGTCACAGAAGGGTCACGATTCTATATGGGTTATTGTGGATCGCTTGACCAAGTCGGCGCACTTCCTTCCCGTCCGTACCGATTATAATACCGCTCGTTATGCTCAGTTGTTTATTGAAGAGATTGTTAGATTGCATGGGGTGCCATTGAATATTATTTCCGACAGAGACAAGATCTTTGTTTCCCACTTTTGGAAAAGTTTCCAAGAGGCCATGGGAACCGAATTGAAATTAAGCACTTCCTATCATCCTCAAACAGATGGCCAGACCGAAAGGGTTAACCAAATGTTGGAGGATATGCTTCGTATGTGCATGCTTGATTTTAAGGGTAGTTGGGAACAATATCTCCCTTTGGTTGAATTTGCTTATAATAATTCATACCAGTTCACTATTGGGATGGCGCCCTATGAAGCCTTGTACGGTAGGCCTTGTAGATCCCCCACGTGTTGGTTAGAAGTGGGAGATAACAAGTTTCTCGGACCTGAAATGATTCGGGATACTTCTTCTAAGATCGATCTTATTCGAGATCGTATTCGGATAGCCCAAGATAGACAAAAGAGCTATGCCGATACGGGGAGAAGACATGTGGAGTTGGATGTTGGAGACCAAGTGTTGGTACGAGTGTCGCTTATGAAAGGCGTTAAGCGTTTCGGAAAGAAAGGGAAGCTTGCACCACGTTTCTTTGGGCCTTTTCCTGTACTTGCTAAGGTAGGCCCAGTGGCGTATCAAATTGCCCTACCGGAACCTTTGCAGCAAATTCATGATGTTTTCCACATCTCCTCTTTGAAGAAGTATAAGAGGTGTGATGGTGCCCTTTGGCACATTCCTTTCGAGGATATAGAGTTACTACCTGATGTTTCTTATGAAGAGCAACCAGTGGCCATATTGGAGCATGGGGAACGTAGATTGAGATCTCGTGTGGTGCCCTTGGTTAGAGTACAATGGAGTCATCACGGCGTCGAGGAATCTACTTGGGAGCGTGAGGACGATATGCGGGAAAAGTATCCGCATCTCTTTATCCAAGGTACGCTTGAATTTTAGGGGCAAAATTCCCTCATAAGGGGGGGAGTATGTAACAACCCTCGCTTTTGGGAACCCATTTTATATTTAATTACTATGTTGAGTAGTTGCATATATAAAATGCTGCATGTGGGTAAGTATTAATTTGATGAAATAAGTTAATATTTACTAATAAGTTGCATCATTACCACGTGGTGTTCTATTTTGTCATGAAAATTAAAATGGCAATTTGAATTTAAATGGAACCAGAACTTAAAATGGCTTATAAAATCTCCAAATGAAAATTTGGAGGGTGTAGTTAGTTCCGGGAGGTGCGAGACAGTCGAAATGTGTGCCATATTGTATTTTGAGATTTTTGGGCATTTTTGACTGGTTTTGGCATATTGCGTATTAGAAATTAACTATTGCGGTATTTTTACTTAAAGGTTGGAGACTTTTAATCTTAAGCCACGTTTTAGTCTTTCCCCAAGTCTTTCATTTCCTCTTATTTGCCCTAAGTGTTCTAGCCCTAAGAGTGAGAGTGAGAGTGGAAGATTGGAGAGAAAAGAGAGAGATCTTGAAGAATTGTGGTGTGATCTTGCATTCTTCTTCAACCAAGTCTGAAATTGAAGCCCCAAGGCAAGTTTTCTACTTGCTATTATATGGTTTAAGATGAATAATTAGTATGGGTAGTTATGTATAGTTTTGATGTAATGTAATTGTGGTTTTTGGTTGGATTTATGGGTATCAACATCTTTGATAGAGATAGATTGTTGATTGAGGTAGAAAAATGTTAATGGGAGCATTTATGATCTTTTAGTATCATTAAATGTAGTTGGATGATTTTGGTTGGTTGTTGATTTTGGGTTTAGAAGGGAAATAGGGGAGAGAGAGGTCTAGGTCTGCTATGGCCTGTCGACCGCATATCTCAGACCAGTCGACCGGGCCTTCGGAAGAGGGCTCACTGCTTTCTTTCAAAGGCATGAAATTAAGGGCGCGGTCGACCGCGAGTCCCCTGTAGGTCGACCGGCTAGTCCGAAATGAGTTTTCTGCTTTTCAGTATAGGCTAAATTTGAGACGCGGTCGACCGCGGTCTCGGGACCGGTCGACCGGTCCCCTGTTTTCCTACCCAATTTCCTACTTTTGTTTTTAATCCTTTTCTTCCCCTAGGAACTTAGGACTCTTCTTGAATGAAGTAAACCTTGGCTTTTAGAGTCCTAGTTGAGTTGGTTGTCACCCTAGTGTTGAATGGGTTTCACTTGGGGTTAAGTCCGGGGGAGAGGTTGTCCTAAGTGATGTTAAGGCATCGCTTTTCTTTGTGCATCCTAATAAATATATGGATGGGAATTGTAGGCCCATACTTGGAGACTTTAGGGGCTTGAAATGAGGCATAGAAGACCTTAAGCTTGGGAAACTATTATGATCCCTTGGAGTGTTATTCGAGGCATAACCTAGGATGGAAAGTAATGAAATATCTTATGATTATAGTTTCAAACAAATGAAACATGTAAATGCTAATCAAAATGAAAAGTATGGTTTTTAATAGTAAATGCTAATTTACTTAAACACACCTCTCTAAATGCTATCATAAGGGAAGCTCGCGCATGAGGTGATGTTCCTTGACTAGTGAATGCAGGGAGACTATAGTCCTCGGCCATATGCGGGTTTATTATATGTTTTTTCTGCGCTAGTGAGGTAATTCCGGGTGTGGTTATGACTCACTCACAGGTATATGGCCACTTCCCGACGTGCGTTAGGTACCCAGGCTGCCTTGTTTGATGGGCCCCTGGAAGATTATAGTCATTTAGGGGCGCGCCTAGTGGGGAAACTCGGAGGGGCGGGCTTAGAATCGTTATATGTATAAGAATATAACTTTTCTGAACTCAAGTGGGACTTGAGGGTTGTATATTTCCACTGAATTGTATTATGAAATTATATTCCTGATAAGGAATAAGACTTGGAAAGAAATAAGAAAACAATGTTATTGTATCCCTGTTAAGGAATTGAAACTGGATTAAAGTGGAAATTGGTGAATAGAAGCTTTTAGTTTAATCATTGCATCATTTCATTTTCTTGCATAGTTTATTTTTAGGCATGTCATGTTAGTTGTCTTATTAGAATTCATGCTTAGGTTGTTAGATTTCTGTTTTCCATTATCGTGATTAACTGTTCATATCTAGCATGCTTTTTGTTCATCTGGGATCTATATATAAACCGGGTCCTGACCCGTTCATTTTCCTCTATGTTGTGCTTGTTATTGTATCCGCCCAGGTGCTCCTCCGCAAGGACGCCAGTGTTGATATTCCCACTCTTTTGCTTTTAAGGAGCTGTATGAAATTGCGGATATTACAGGATATTTCGTTAGACGCCATCATTCTTTTTGATATCTAGTTATGATCGGGTCTATTACTCGGGCGAGTGGTCCAAACTTGTAATTGTATAATGAATGTAAACATAACACCTAACTGTTGTAATTACTTTTGTGTAGCTGTGGACCAACAGCATATTCGGTTCTCTCCTTGTTTATGGTGGTTTTAGATGTATATTAATTCTGTTTCTTGGAATTCCACTACTGTTCTAAAATGGGTTGTCTAAAATTGTTTTTCTTAACTTAACTTTTAACTTACATAATTGTTTTGACAACCCGTTTTCTGAATTATTGGGTGGTTTTCTCGGTTACTCTTACTATATTTGTGGTGCTGAGAATGATTTCCGTCCATGATTACCGTATATGTCGGAGTATCGGGCTGGCCACCCCTTATTTCGGAATGCGGGTTGTCACAACTGACATCTAAATGTAATTTAAGTAGAGAGAATTAAATAACCGACTCAATAATTATACGTGGGTAATATTAATTATTGATACCGCGGTAGCGTGAAGTATGTGTAATATGAAGGAGCTAGACCATTTGTGGATAGTTATATACGTTATCTATTTGGTCTAGGTAGCATAACTAGGTAAGAGACGTTAAATGTGCACTTTAGATGAGAGGTGAGGAACTCAAGTGAGTGTACGGTGAACTAACGCGTGTATCTAATGACTGATTTAAACTGTGATTTAAATACTTGTAAAAATATTTCAAACGATTTTATTTAGTTCTGACCCTATCAAATCTTTTTCAAAACTTTTTAGGTGTTCAGCCACAGGGATGCCCAACTTGATGATTCTTTCCAGGGATGCGTAACTACAGCACTTGTGGAGGCTTGCAGGAGTTGCTTTAGATGCTTCGATTAATATTCTAGTTGGGCGTGTTGCCCTTTCAGACTATTCGCACTTTGTATATTTATCAAACTTTTTTGAGATTTCGTTTTATTTACTTCAGAATTGTAGTTGGATTATTTGTTTTGGAAATCGATGGTTTATTCTATCTTATTTATTTATATATCTGTCGTGTGATTGTTCAGGTTGTCATTGTGTGGGTAGTTTGGTTTAATTATTTTAGTTTAAGCACGATGTTAAATAATTGAAAGATAAAATTTACACTGGCTTAATTTGACATAGGTGATTAGTAATTAAAATATTTTCGACTGTGATGCTAAGAATGAACCAAATGAGATTCCAGTTTATTTTGATAAAGGATTGATCACCCATGGTTAAAATAGGCGAGGTGTCACATTATACATCTCCCAACTCCTTTATTAATCCAAAATATTAGTTATGAGTGAAAAAAGATCAAATATGAGCAATAACATGGATGTTGAATTTGATATGATCACTTGGCCAGACTAATTTCCTGAGATAAACCTTGTGAGAAAATGTACTACTGCTCTAAAGATCCTCTATTAGGCTAATATTCTTCAAGGTCTGTCCTTGGATTTTCAGTCCCTTAGATGGCTCATCTATAATAGTTGTAAGAGGGAGTTTCTCACAACATACAATATAACTTCTTCTCCCATGTATGAAAAGATTTAAGTGATATAAGAGGGAAGTGGTAGACAAAGTTGCATATAGCGAATGGTCAAAGTTCAAATCTTCAATAACTTGTAAAAAGACACGAAGGGTTTTGAGGTTAAGTAGAGAGGCAATGACGTTTAGTACTCCACTTGCTGCTTGCTTCACTTGGGATATTCCCATGTCTCTTAATAATAGATAAATGACTAATACTACTATGCATAGGAAAAACATGGCAAACCAGAAACCATTGTCCATAATTTTTTGGATTTGTTCTAACATAATATGTTATCTCTTGATCTTCTTTAATAAACAAATATAACAGTCACTCAAAATCTATCCACATTTTGAGCAATCAAAAGATAATTTTCGGTTGAATTCACCAACATAACATACTGCTTGATTTACAGAATCTATTAAATCATTTTTAGGGATAGTCTAGTTGGATCTTCTGTAGCCATCAAAATCCATATGAAAAACATATATGCAATTAGATGATAAGAGCTCCTTTTGTGACCCATAGCTTGTAACACCCCATATTTTTGAGTATTTATAATTTAATTAATTCGTTCGGTGATTTGCAATTACACATGTGACGTAATAATATTTAATTAAATATTATGTGTTTATTAAAATATTAATCGGGAGGGATAAAGATTAATATTTATGGAATAAAATTACTAACTGAGTAGTAAATAATTATTTAACGTCACAACGAGTGATAGTGACGCGACGGTGTTATATCTCAATCAGGAGTCGCGTGTAGACTATATGAGGTCGAGATAGGAAATTATTGCAGAGTGACTCGAATGATGATTTTGAGGTCACAATTGGTTCTGAATGGGTCAAGATAGTTAAAATGGTGTACCCGAGGGTAGTAATTTGGTCCCAGGGCCTTTTTTAGACATAATCGGGACCACACGGGGGTATTTGAGTCATTTGGGCTTGGTCCGTTAGCCTAATTTCGAGATTGGGGATATAAAACCTAAGTCTAAGAGTTATAGGCAACCATAATTCATATCCTAAACCTTAAAAATTGAGAGAAGATAGAAGGAAGAAAAGAAGGAAGCTTTAGGAGCCATATTCAAGGAGAAATTGGGTGTGCTCTTTTCAAATTTATCTTCTACAACGCGTAATTAGACCCTACAAACCTAAAAAGGCAAGTGATTAACTTGCGTTTGTTATTAATTGCAAAAACTCATGTTTATATCATGGTAGGTGTAGACAAATTCGTTTTTGGAGAAGGTTATCACATGAAAAAATGGATCTTTGGTGATTTGGACATTATATGTAGAATTAATGTTCAATTGATGATGATGATTTGGACATTATATGTAGAATTAATGTTCAATTGATGATGAAAACCAATAGTTAATTTCATTTAATTTAGATTATAGAATCCAATTGAATGAGAGGATCAAATGAAATTGAGAAAACCCAATTCGTGAAATAATGGATCATAAAAGAAATCAGTGATGTTTGATTATTTATATTAGGATTAGAACCTATTTAAATGTGCAATAAACATTAGGTATACTTGGTTTGTGATTTGGGAAGAATCCATGGAAGCTTGGGTGAACAAAAATGGAGGAAATCGCGTTGGGGAAGAGGGTTGTCCGGACAGCACGATCGATCAATCGATGAAGGCAAGTTTTGTCCAATTTTACCTATTTAAATTTTAGGCTCTAGTTACCTAGGGATTATGGGTGGATGTATATGAGCCTAGAAAAGTGAGAAAAAGGTGAGAAACCTAAATAATGAATTGAGTAAAATAAATTCATAAGTAATTAAATATGGGTCGTTCGTGTGAGTCCGGGTATGTTAACAAGTGAAGCTATATTAATAGATTCGGGAATTATGGGCTAGTACTACGGGTGTTAGGGTCGGGTTAACCGAATTTATTTTAATTATATATATATATATATATATATATATATATATATATATATAATATGTGTGTGTGTATTTTATAAATATCGGTGTGCATGATATATATTTGAAAACATACACCTCTAGTGCTATCATCGGAGGTTGCGCGATGTGGGTGAATCCCTTGGCTAGTGAATGCAGGGAGAGTAAAGTCCCAGGTCATATCGTCCGGTATTTTATTGTGTGATTTATTTTTGAGATGAGGCGTTTTGGGTATGATTCGGTCTCACTATCGGAGAAATATGACCGCCTTCACTACGTTTGCGATTTTATTTACCTATTTCGGTGTGAGTTAACCGACTTATGGTAACCGGGTTAGAGTGAGTACACCTAAAATATGATAGCATTATAGAGACAATCATCCAGTGAGTTATTACTTGGGAGGATGTTTACTATACACGATATGTGGGTGATTTTTGTAGTATATTTATATCTATATATTAGACTAGATAATTATATATTGGTTAAAAATATAAAGTGGGAATGCATTATTTATATAACTAGTGTGTAAGTTATATAACCAATTAAAGTGGAAATGATTAACTAAGCTAAAGGGTAAATTAACTTAGGGACCAAAGGGAGGAAGTACTCGGGATAGAGTAGGGTGATAAAAGGATTTATAAAAGGACTAGTTAGGTAGGGTGGTATAACTAGTTGGGTTAGAAGGTAAGAGTTAGGTGTGCACAATAGTTGAAGGGTGAGTAATATCTTAAGAGAGTTCGACACCCACTTAAATAAGAAATTTTTTTATGCATATTTAACCGTTTCCTCTTAATTACCTACTAAATATTTGTTTCAAATGGTTTTGGGCTCTGACCTGTGTCAAAATATTTTTCAATACATTTTAGGTGTCCAGCCACAGGGACGCTAAACTTGAGGACTCCTTCCAGGGATGCATAACTGCATCATTGTGGAGGCTTGCAGGACTTTGTGTAGATGCTTCAGTTATTCTCCAAGACTAGGTTTTGATTCAATAGTTCATTTGGGCATGTTGCCCCTTTCAGTTGATACACTTTTAGTTTTATTTATTCGGATGATATAATTGGATTTAGTTTATTTCTGGAGACTTATGATTTGGATTCTATTTTAGGAACCGATGGTTACTCAATAATTATTATTTATCTATTGATAGTGTGATGATTCGGACTCTTATATTTGTTGTGGATGAGTTATTATATTTCTATTTTTTGCAAGTTGTTACGCTAATGAAAGCTAAAATTGACACTGGCTTAATCTAACATAGGTGGTCAGTAAATTAAAAAGGTTTTCGACAGTGATGCTAAGAATGAACCAAATGAGATTCTTGTTTTTTTTTTATTAAGGACTGATCACCCGTGATTAAAATAGACGGGGTGTCACATAGCTATATAGACTCTTAGTATTAAGTAATAAGGTACTGGGAAATTGCAATCTGAATGCATAGTTGTTGTTCTGAGGTTGACATAGAGACATTGATTCAATAATGTCCTCTACTCCGCTTTGCAAAATTTTGTGTAATGATTGCAAAAGAGAGTTTGTAAATTTTTGGTCAAAATCTAACCCTCTTAATTGGTTTATCTGGGCATTGGGTTGTCGATGAGATGGCCTCTCCATGTAATCTTAACATTAGTTCTCTATAAGCTTATTGGGTTTAAGTTTTTGAATTTTCCATTAACATCATATTAGTCAATTGACATATAAAATTTGAGCACTAGGAAATGTTATGACATTATATGATCCAAACTCTTAACATGAATTTTACAATGGTTTTGAACACTTGCAAATGAACATTTTGTAAGTGTTTAAATTTAAAACACTTGCAAAATTTTCGTTTGGAAGTGTTCAAAATTGTTGTAATTTTTTGGAAACAGTTATCCAGAACGAACATTCATTCCCAATAAACCATTGCAAATAGAATTTGCAAAGGTTTCAAACACTTACAAATTTTTTGTAATGCCCCAATTTACAAGTGTTTTGAACCGTTAAAAATGCCATTTGCAAGTTTCTTGTTTTGTAAGTATTCAAAACACTTGTACTTTTCTTGTTTTGGTGTAGTAGCGCCCTCCTGGGTCTCCTTATCAATAAAGTAAAAATGTGTTGTGGCACCACCATTTGGCCTAGGCATAACCACATTATACATCTACTGACCCAAAATTGTAAAAAGAATATCATGAACCCTATAATCTATATGAGCCTCACATCTAACCAACCAGTACATACCTAAGATCACATTGTAAGAATGGGTATTTAAAACCAACAAACCTACCTCAAAACACAATCTACCAATATAAATCTCCATGTCATCACAATTCTCGAAAATACGAGTAAATACAACTAATGGAATAGATATCGATAAAGATGTATTAAAAGGTCTAAGAAAAAAACCAGAAATATCCACAAATCTACGCGATACTAATGAATATGTGGCACAAGTGTCAAATAAAACTCTAGCTAAGGTTCTTATAACGTAAAACGTACCATCCATCGCTTGAACCTGTCCTTAAACCTCCTGTTAGGGTTACCATAATAAATATGAGGCTAATGTTGTGCAACTAATGGTGTGGATAACACCGCTACAAGTTATGGCCTCGGTGCTAGAAGCTACAGAGGTTGATATGGAGCCAGTTGCTTATGTTGGGGTCTAAATCCCTATTGTTCCTAGTGCCCTTTACCCATTTATGCTCATAGTAGCCCTAACTTCATGGGCCCCTACCCTGACATTATTTTCTTCGAACCTCTAAACTCGTGCATACCCAATATTTATGTCCCCTGCTTCCATATCTAAAGCACACTCCATCAAATGGGGTTATGGGTGCTCCCTATTGTCTCTATTCCTATGGGCGTTGTGGATTATATTATCCCAGCCCTGCCTGAGGGGTTCCCTGTAGCTGCTATTGGCATCTCTCATATCTAGGTAAAAATCCCTACGGGCGTTGCACACCACATATGTCTCCCCCTAGACTCATCTCTACCTTGGGCCTAATAGATTGGCCGACCTTCCTGTAAATGCAATAGCGCAATATCTACCACCTGAGTGTAGGTGGTAAATGTCAGGTTACCCTTGAGAACCTACCTGATGGGACAAACTATCCCCCTCACGAACTTCCTCTTCCTTTTTATGTGTTAACCTCATCACGTGGAAAAAAGGGACAAATTAGTTATCCCGCCCATTTTTGGCTATTGTGTAGGATCTCTTCTCAAGTAATAGAAACTTTGCCTTATTCTGCTCTCTAATTGATGGCAAAAAATGCTTATTATCAAAACAGACCAAAAACTCCTCATAAGCAATGCTCTTCCTATCCTCGACAGAAGTCACCCTCTTCTAGCATTAGAGAGTGTCCCCACTAGATTGGACCACTGACGTTACGTATCAAATAGTACAAATATAGTTATGTATTAAAGATCTCTACGCAGAAGTCTAAGATAAACTATAACCCTTAAGGCCTAAGACCATGCTCTGATACCAACTTTTATATTCTGTGTAATTAAACACTCAGGTCGATCAAGTCTAAATATAAAATCATACAACATAGTAAACAATATAATACCATTCTCATTATGTAGAGGAAAAATGAAAGATCAAAAAAATATATAGAAGAGATAAAAAGTCCTCAAATAAAATCTCACAATGAAAGTCCGATATCCATAAGAGAGAAAATATAATATTGTCCTAATACAAAACCTTAATACAATCCCAATGCAAATCAAAGTGATACAAGCCAAAATATAAGTCCAATATTATAAGTTAACTGAAAGGTCTCAAAGAATATAGACTGATATGTAAAAAGATAAACTAAAAGAGATAGAGACCCACAATGTCTCTAAAGTTGAAATGTGTGTGCTAGTTACGATATGGAAGACTAATTCGAAGGACTAACTCTAGCACAAGAAGAAACTATATAAAAGAGATGGTCTAAACCCTAATAAGTCCCTTAAATTTGCAAATCAAAGAAGTTGCATATTATAAAATCACATTTTGTATATAATCCATATGAACAACCCATCATATAAAACACAACCTCACAATGCATTATAACTATCTCAATTTAAATCATAATTTTAATGATTAATTAATTGGGAACTAAAATTTCAATGTGACCGCTTTTGTAACAAACTAGTGCCATGGTTGATTTGGTAGCCAGAGAGTTATATCCCATATCCCCCGAGTGAGGGAAATTAACGGTTCATATATATAGACTTTCAATATTTTAACACCGAGACCTTATCAACTCCCTTGGTAAGGTATGTGGTTTATGCCACCATATGCCAGCGATTCAAATCTCGTTGGTACCAGTTTGTGGATGGAAGATGGAATAAAATCCCATATGGCTGTGAGCAGTGATTGAATTGGAGACAATACTGATAGTGGTAGAGTGTGGTATTACAGAGTGACATCACAGCCAGTTCTTAACCAAAATAAGTGTGCCAACGTGTTGGGAGATGGTTGATTTCATCATAATGAGGATGCTGGGCTCCCTAAAGGGTTTGATTGCAACAAACTAGTGCCATGGTTGATTTAATAGCCATAGAGTTACATGCCACATCGCCTATGTGAGAAAAATTAATGGTTCATATATGTAGACTTACACTCTTCTAACATTAAGACCTTATTGGCTCCACTGGTAAGACATGTGGTTTATGACATCGCATATCAAGGATTTATGTCTCGTTAGCACCAATTTGTGGATGAGGCCCCATACATCTATGAGCTATGGTTAAATTGGGGACAATATGAATAGTGGTAGAGTGAGATATTACATTTTTTAACTCTATAAATTTACCACATTAATTTATTTTATCATATTGACACATAAATATATTTAATTTCTCATGATTAAATCTAGGTGCCTTATTAATTAATTAAATTATTATTAATTACTCCATCCTTTAAAAATGACTAGGTATTATATAAGGACTCAATCATTAATTCTTAGAGTTCATTTGACAAACAAGTGAGCAAATACCTTGGGTGACAAATTTTGTCATGGTAAATCATTACATGGAAATTCCTATAATTTAAAAAGTGTGTGTGTTTGACATCATTAATTTTCATGGTGGCAAATTCTTTATTGATAATTTATTTAGGGATTAGGATAAGATAAGGAAAATAGATTAAAAAAATGGTTTTTAACCATTGAAATACTTTTTGTATAAAAATAGTCTTTATTTTTTATGAAACATTTTTTATTTTTTTTAAATAGATTTTATTTTCAAATTTCAGTTTTTTTATAAAACAGTTAAAACATTTTTTTTACTCCAAAAAAACTTTGTTATATTTTTAGAACAATTACGAAAGGTTGAAAAACATGTTTTTTTTAAAAAGTTACTTATAAAAAATGTTTTTTTATAAACTGTTATTTTTTTTATTTTAATACAATTTTGTTATTAAAAATGTCAAAACCGATTTTTGTAAAAAAAATAAAAAACCTTTAACTCTATTATAAAGAAATATTTTTTAAAACAACAATTGGAAATGTATATATTTTTATATAAAAAATAGTTTTTAAAAATGTACATTTATTATATATAAATAAATAGATTTTTTATTTCTTAAAATCATTTTTTAAACAAAATAGTTTTTTAAAAACGGTCAAAACTTTTTTTTTAATTTATAAAATATATTTTAATGTAATTTTTTTTATGAATAATGGTTATTGAAAAATAGTCTGATGTAAGAACAAACCATTGGTCTTAAAACTATAAGAAACTAATATTTTAATAAAAAGAAAATTTGTAAATCTTGGGTGACAAAAGCTTCTTCGGGTATTAGGTGAGAAAAATTTATTATAAAAAGATGAAAAAGCATGGCAAACGACATCGGGTAGGGAAAATTTGCATGGCAAATTGTGCCTATCAAATGCACACAAAAGTGGACAAAAACTTCATTTGCCACTTTTTCCCATTTACCATGCAAATCCTACCTATTAAATGGATCCTTATAAATGTAAACCTAGCGCCGAGAGAAACGGTTCAGGTAACCACAAGTATCGACATCGAAACTCTGTCAATAATATAGTAGAATCTCTCATGGACACAAGCATGTTGTCGAACCACGTACATCCTTGTTCTTGTGCGTGTGCATGGTTTTTCTATTATGTTTGGCTAATCTATGTTGAGCCTTAATCAATAAGATTTTACCACGAACAATGTTAAAAATATTTAAAATTGTATAAAATAGTAAAAAAAATTAAAAATTTTTCAAACATTTAAAAAAAAATTTAGATATATAAAATGTAACACCTCGTATTTTTGAGAGTATTTAAATTACACGAGATATAGTTAATTTGAGAAATAAGGCAAATTAAATAAATATTAATAAGTGAATATTGGATTAATATTTATGTGCTATTATATTTACTTGTGTAATAAGTAAATGAAGTTATATTATTTTATATTGCGTCGTATGTGGGTAAAAACGACAGGTTGACATGATCTTATTCGGGACGCGCCTGTAGGGTCGTGTTGGGTATAAGATGGTAAATTGATGATAGGTGGTTCTAATGGTAATTTTGAGTGTACGAATGAATCAGGATGGGTTGAGATAGTCAGAATTAGGTAGCCGAGGGTCGTAATCAAGTTTCGCGGACTTTTTAAGCTATATGGGATCCGTACGAGAGTATTCATGTCATTTTAATCTTATAACTTAACCTAAAAATGAGATTAGGAGTATATAAAGGGATTTTAGATGAGTATGGAAGCCAATGAATCATTTTAAATCACCTAAGCTTGAGAGAAGAGATAAAGGTGAAGGAAAATCAAAGGGGATATCAAGAAATGCAAGAGTTGAGAGGAATGTGAAGGGATCTCTGGACTAGAATTATCACACAACAAAGGATTTACTCTCTTCTCAAATTTTAAGAAAAGTGTTTAACTTGCTTTGATATTATATGTTGTGTTTTAGTTCATATCATGATTGGTGAAAAACAAATATGAACTTTTTGATGGGATTCACATGACAAAAATGGAATTTTTGAGGATGAATCTATAGAAATAAAGATGATTATTTATCTTATATGAAAGTTGAATTTAGTTCATACAAAAGGTAAAATCCTAATGAGAAATTTTAAATTTGACTGTGATGGATAGATGTGATCTTAAAATTATAAATATTGAGAAATAGTGAAAAAGGAGTATAAGAATTGAGGTGGATTAATTCTGGAAAATTGATTTTGGATCCCAAGTTGTAAATGATTTATTCGATCAATTGACATGTGAAAACATGTATATTGATGATAAGGTATGTTAGATCTGATTTTTTAAGTGTAAGAAGAGAAAATAGAGAGGTCAAAAATGAAACTCAAAGAGGCAGAAACGAGAGGAATGAGAAAAGCCACTTTAGAGAGTTTCAGATCTTCTTTTTGAGTGCTTTTGAAAGATATTTGAGAAAACTCAAAACACATACCTGAATCAATTTTTCGTATAAATTCTGAATCTGAAGTCGGATTGGTGATTGGGATAATATTTGGATTTGATTTTTTTGCGTTTTTAAAATATGCCTACAATTATAGATTTTGACATTGTTCGGCTGCCGTGGTCAACCTATGTTAGATGTTTTGATGCGTTATTGATTTGGTTAGGATCCAGATTATTTTGGAAGGTTCGTAGAGGGTGTTTACGACTTCTATAATTTTTAGAATAAATTACTACCTTGGGTTTAGTTGTGAATAAAACTGGGGTATGGATTTAGGAGTGTTTACAATGAATGACACTCGAAAATATATTTATGAATTCAAATGGAAATTTCGGATGGAATTGGGGCACGAATTGGATTAAGATAGGCTTAGTGTCCATAATAAAATATAATAGTGATATTAAAATAAGTAAGTGACTACTTATGGATTTGGGAGTCGGATTTAGACTCGAAGAATATTGGCTAGTGCTACGAGTGACATGTATGATTAATTAATTTTTAATTTTTTATATATACGGCTATTGAGACAGTATATATACGTATAAATATATATGTGTGTGTCTGATATATGTGAAACATACCTACTCTAGTGGATGTTATCGGTGAAGGTTGCGCCGTGAGTGGTTTATCCTACAAATACCAATAGGTTTATGTGACACCCCGCCAAATTAAATACCGGGTGATCAGTCCTTTATTAAATTTAAAACAGAATATCCAGTTGGAACAACCGTAGCATCATTGTCGAAAACTTTTTATTAATTACTAACCTCCTAGTATTTAAAAGTCAGATGTCAAATTTTATCTTTTAATATAACATGCACACAATTTAAATGATCAATTAAACAATCACCATCCAATAACAATATCATAGGAATCAAAACGACATAATGAAATAAACTGAGTCTGGAGTAAACACTTCCGGTCTAAATCCCAAATACAATAATCTGAAATGAAATAATACCCAACAACTGAAATATAAATGAATGTCTGAAACCACTATATCTAAATAAGAATGGGCAACTTGCCCTGACTGAAAGAAAAAACTCAGAATGAATCAAGGATAAATGTGGAGGCGTCTAATACCGAGGTCCTGCAACTTTTACAACAGCTACAACACGTCAACTGAATGGAAATCCTATGCTTGGATTCCCTATGACTAAGCACCTAAAAATTGTTTGACAAAAAAATAGATTTGGAAGCAAACGGGTCAGAGCCCGAGTTGAAAATATCTTTAAAACAACAAGTATTTAAATTGTATAAAAACAGATATTGTATACATATTAGTCACATGCTCTCACTTGAAATTCTCATCTCTCAACTATTGTGCACTTCTAACGTATATTCCTAACCCATACTAGTTATACTATCTCACTTAAATACTTTGAATCAATTCTCTCACCATGATGCCGAAGTCATTGTGCCCACCCGTATTTCCCGAATAATACATTCTTGCATTTTCAATATTTATTAATCAATTCAAGTATTTCTTTACTCATATAAGTTCCCACAATTATAACATATTTTATATGACTTACTCTTTCTTATCTACTAAGCAACACGGTAGAATGATTACCAATGTATATATATACATCACTATCATAATATATATATACACATAAAGCACCCTGAGACTAAGATATGGCGCATGCATACTTTGCTATCAAGTCCTAGTATATCACATACTACATGAAGGACTATGGGTTCATAATCACCCTAGAACCATATAAAAATACAAGTCACACATAATGGAGGCGAATCATAGTTCCAAGTCACAAAGGAGATGCACATACCCACTCACCCCTACGACCGTCTGCACTATCATTCATAGATAGGTTGTCCAAGGTTCCATGGTTTTGAGGTACAAGTCAATATTCCCCATATGGGCTCATCATAATAAGGTTGTCCTAGCGCAAAAACCTTTGTGATAGCAAGTAGTGCGGTATGATGCATTACACATAATAACCCATACGATAGGTAATCACACAACCTAAGTATATATGAATTCCATATAGGTATACACACGTCCCAATTTTTGAGTCTCCTACGTAGTATATTTATATCTTGAATATCCTACGTAATATTTTATTTAATGTGGTAACTCTCGTCGCATAACTTCAAGTACCTTTCCGTATCCCCAAAAGGTTACTAAGTTTCCATTTATTCCTTGGGTTATTTCAGTATCTATAATTTACCCCACTACTGGTACTAACCTTGAATATTCATTTATTCAATTTAAAGCCTAATTTACATAATTTTCAACCGTAACTCATTCGATTAACACTCGTGATTTCCCCATTCAATTCCATACAAAATAACATTTTTCGGGTCTTAAGTATATCCTACTGCCTTTCCCTAAGTCTCATTGTATTCAATTAATCAACACCAAAGATTTCTAAAAGTTGGGATTTAATCAAATATTAAAAAGGAAACAATTCACATTTTCGAGGGGGGTTCGATCGATCTAAGAAATGGGGGGGGGGGGGGGGGGGGGTCGATCAATCGATCGATCGACATTCTTGAGTTGATCGATTGATCAGTTATTTGTCCAGATTTTCCTTAACAGTTACGGGTTTCTTAATTTTTAACCACCCAAATCGTATTTACACATCTCCAAATTGACAATCATGTAACCGAGATCCTATACTAATATATATGGGCAAATACTAACGTATCCAAAAATCATTTAAACATCATCAACATGCATAAATTCACCCAAATTTTATATTCAGTCTTAAGAACCCTAATTTTAACTTTATCATCAATTAAACATGTAAATACCAGATTTCTTCAATAAATTTAAATATAATAGCATGGGTTTGATTCTACATGCATAAACGAACCTGTTTCATTTCAATTTTAACCCACAAATCATTATTTACACTATCTAAAATCTTCCAAAATATGAGATTTTCTTATAGATGTTACCCTATTCTAACTTGGATCATATATCTATCATAAATTTATGTAGGATAATTACTTGCCTTATGTAACAGGTCTAGTCCATTGGTGATGAAAGGTATGGGGTTGATTCTCTCTCTTCGATCTATACGTTGGCGGCTATGGTGGTGCAAACAGTGGTCCAAACCTTAGAAAACTTTTCACTCTTCTCCTCCAATGGCCTCACAAGATTTTGTGTTTGACATCTCTACGAAGACTAACCCTAGCAACTGATATAGACTAAGTAATTTCGTGGGTCTAATTTCCATCCAAATAAAAATGTCTAAAATACCCTCCCGGGGTGCCGATTTGGCTTAAAAATGTCCCGGGACCAAAACTAAACCCTCAGGTAGACTTTTCTGCCTATCTCGACCCTTCCGGACACTTTTGCGCACTTGAAATGACCATATGGGTGACTTATAAATAAAATAATTTTATTTCATTAAATTTAGTCCTGACACGGCTGACACACGCGTCCCGACTTAATTACCATAAATGTCATATTATTTGCTCTCGACAATTTATTCATAATTACATATTACTTTCCTCACTAAGTAATATTCAACATAATTCATATCAATAAATACTAAATCTCGTCACGCTAGTAATTATTTAATTAAATCCGGATTAATTATAAATAAATTTCCCATTTTTAAGTCAATTAATCCCATAATTAAAATTATTAAAAATACGGGGTATTACATACTTCTCCCCTAATAACGAAATTTCATCCCAAAATTCAGAAAAATAAAGGTATACCTGGTAAGAATAACTCTGGATATTTATCATGCATCTGATCCTCGCGCTCCCAGGTAGACTCCTCGACATTATGATGTCGCCACTGAACACGTACTAATGACACTACCTTTGACCTCTGTTTCCTCTCACTGCAGTTTAGGATAGAAACTGGCCCTTACTTGTAGGAACTATGGGGCTGTAGATCGATCTCCTTTAAAGAAATATGAATGTGGGCTAACTCATCCCAAAGATATCTCCTCAACGATGAAATATAGGACACGTCATGAATCCTATGCAAGTGCTCCGGTAACCCCCACTCACCCAATCCACTCAATAATAGGGAAAGTCTCTACATACCTCGGTGCCAACTTCCTTTTATTCCCAAACCGCATTATCCCCTTCATAGGAGATACTCGTAATAACACCTGGTTCCCCACACTGAACTCCCTGAAGAACCTTTTGGCATCGGCATAGCTCTTCTGTCTATCCTTACCAACCCGAATACGGCTCCGAATCATCTCAATCCTAGCTGAGGTATCCTGAATCATCTCTGGACCAAGTAGCTTGTTGTCCCCCACCTCTAGCCAACACGATGGAGAATGACAAGGCCTACCGTATAATGCCTCGAATGGATCCATGCCAATAGTAAGCTGGTAGGAGTTATTATAAGCAAACTCCACCAGTGGAAGATATTTCTCCCAACCCTCACTAAAATCAAGGATGCACATTCGCAACATATCCCTTAACATTTGATTCGTCCACTCGGTCTTCCCATCAGTCTGCGGGTGATAGGTCGAACTCAATCGTAACTTCGTACCCATGGCATCGTGGAAGCTCCCCCAAAATTTGGACATCAAAATCTTGTCCCGAACGGACACAATATTAAGGGGCACCCCGTGGAGTCTCACTATCTCAGCAATGAAGATCCGAGCGTACTGCCTCAAAGTATTATTAGTTTGAACTGGCAGAAAATGAGCTACCTTGGTCAGCCGATCCACAATCACCCATATGGAATCGTGACCCCTATGCGATGTAGGTAACCCTGTGATGAAATCCATGAAAATGCTCTCCCATTTCCACATAGGGATCTCTAATGGCTTTAGGAGCCCTGGCGGTCTCTGGTGGTCCACTTTTACCATCTTACAAGTGGCACATTTCGAAACGAACTCAATGATATCCTTCTTCATTCCACTCCGTCAATACTATCGCCTCATATCCTGGTATATATTATCCCCTAATGGATATACTGTAAACCGTGAACTGTGCGACTCTGCCATCATTGCATGTCGTAAATCCTCCCTATATGGACCTACAAGTCTGCTATTGAAGTGCAATCCCCCATTTGTACTCACAAAATAGGACTCTACCCCCTCGGCTAGAAGCTGTACAATTCGATTTTGATAGAACGAGTCTATTACATGAGCTTGTATCACCCTAGTAATGATCTCGCGTATAACCTTCATCACTGACATGAATGAGCGGGCAACCGCATCTTGATGTCACAACTCCTTCCATTTCACCTTCCACACCTCAGCCATATCACCTGCTGGCCTACGGCTCAACGCGTCTGCTACCATGTTAGACTTCCCCGAGTGATATTGGATGTCAAACTAATAGTCCTTCACAGATTCAATCCACCTCCGCTGATGCATATTCAACTCCCGCTGCATGAATCGGTACTGCAGTGACTTGTGATATGTGAATAGGCAAAATTTCTCCCCAAAGAGATAATGTCTCCATATACAAAGTGCTAACACGACTGCCGCTAAATCCATGTTGTGGGTGGGGTGATGCCTCTCGTGAGGATTAAGTTTATGAGAAGCATAAGCTATAGCCTTATCCTCCTGCTGAAGCATACCCCCAAGTCCTAGTAAGGACACATCAGTATACACCAGGTATTCCACTCTCGACCTGGGCAGTGCTAGAATTGGTGCTGAAGTCAGCTTATCCTTGAGCTCATCAAAAGCCAACTGGCAGGCATCATCCCAGATAAATGGCATCCCTTTGCGAGTCAAATTAGTCAACGGACCAGCTATTTTTGAGAATCCCCGAATAAATCGTTTGTAGTATCTGACAAGCCCGAAGAAACTATGTATTTATGTCGGCATCATGGGTTGCCCCCACTCCCTCACCGTTGACACCTTCCTCGGATTTATGGATATCCCTCTTTCAGAAACATTGTGCCCTAAAAACTGAACCTCTCTCAGCCAGAACCCACACTTCTCATATTTTGCATATAACTCGTGCTCACATAGTGTCTATAAAACCTTCCTCAAATGCTCAGCATGCTCCTCCTTAGTCTGAGAATAAATTAGGATGTCATTTATGAAGATAATAACAAACTGATGTAAGAACTCTATGAACACCCTATTCATCAAGTCCATAAACACGACCGACGTATTGGTTAGCCCAAATGGCATGACCTTGAACTCGTAGGATCCATATATCGTTAAGAAAGCAGTCTTAGACAGGTCCTGCTCTCTGATACGTAACTGATGTTATCCCAACCTGAAGTCTATCTTTGAGAAGTATTCAGTACCCCTCAACTGGTTAAATAAGTCATCTATTCGGGGCAACGGATACTTATTCCATATCGTGACCTTATTCAACTCTCGGTAGTCAACACACAACCGTAGCGACCCATCTATTTTTTTGACAAAAAGTACAGGAGCACCCCAAGGCGAGGTACTCCTATGGATGAAACCCTATCCTAAAAATTGCCCGATTTGATCCCATAACTCCTTCATCTCCGTCGGAGCCATACGACAAGGTGCATGAGCTATCGGCCGAGTGCCTGGCATCAAGTCTATCACAAACTCTATCTCTCTTCTAGGCGATAGATCTGGTATGTCCTGAAATACATCAGCTAACTCATGAACAACCGAAATCGAATCAAGTGGAATCACCACCTCCTTAGAGGTCTCCTCTTCTATATAATATAAATGGGTAGATGAACCTCCCTCGGTATGAGGCATCACCACCAAAAATATCTCCTGATCTAGTACGACGAACACAATACTACGACTATAGAAATTAATGATGGCCCTATACGTAACTAGCCAATCCATCCCAATAATAGCATCATACTCGGACATATCTAATACAAGAATATCGCTAGGTAAAATAAATCTCCCAACCTCTATACCCACGCCCCGACATATAAAGAATATCAGTGACCCATAGCCCAACGGTGAATCTACACTAGTAATCGTGCTATCTGCCTTGTCTAATAATCTCGTAGCACATGCAAATCTAGTGGCAATGAAAGAGTGTGAAGTCCCCGTGTAAAATAATATCCACCCCAAAGTCCTCTTGATACAAAACATACCCTCAACTGTGGGTGGAGCCTGAGGAACTGCCGCCTGGTGGATGTTATAAACACGCCCATACTGTATCTCTCCCTGCTGAACTGGAACTGTTGGAATAGATGTTAAGGCTGGCATCTATGGTGGTGCTAGGAGGGCGGCTGGAAAGATCGATCGCTGGGGCTTCTGTCGAGCACTTTGTTGCTGTTGCTGCTGCCGGGTCCTGCCCCTTTCAAGATAATCCTGACGTCAGTGGCCATTTTTTCCACATCCAAAACATCTACCACTAAAGTTTCTACCCCTCTGATTCTGCTGGCCTCGGCCCTATTAGCCGTTACCACCCCTCCCTTGGCCCTATTAGCCCTGCTGAAAGTGTTGGTGGCCCTGATGATCAGACTGGACCTAATGCCCCTGCCTAAAACCTCCCTATCCCTGCCTATAGTCACCTGTCACCTGATCTGAACCTCTTAGCAGGGTCCCCCTTATGGGAACTCTGCTCGCCCTGTCTCTGCTGACCCTGAGCTGGTTGTGACCCACTAGCACCATTAACTCCTGTCCTGCCCTGCTGGATGGACTCCCCCACTCATTTGCTTCCCTTCAGATGGAAGTGGTGATCTTGATAATGTAGTAGGGCATCGTTAAATACATCAGTATATGTACCTAATGAAAGATTACCCAAAAGGTGCTGACGAATCCTCTAAGTCAAGCCGTCCATAAACATTTGAATTTTTTCCCCTCAGTAGGTACCTCATCTGGCCCCAGATTAATCAATATCGTAAAATCTTTCTTGTATTACACAATGGTCATCCCTTCCTGGGAGAGATCCAGTAATTTCTGCCTCATCTCAGTCTGAGCGGCGGAAGGAAATATTTGCGGTCGAACCGCACCCAGAAGTCCTGAATAGTCATGATGTCTCTCTCCTCAGCAGTGGTAATAGACTCTCACCCTTGCAATGCCACTCCCACTATCTTAAAAGTAGATAGTATCTGCCTCTGGACCTCAGTTCACTCGTACACCCTCAAGTTTCGCTGGATGTCTTTCTTCTATTGACTCACTACCACAACATCGAAACTCCCTGCAAACTCCGGAGGATGTGCCTCTTAGAAGGAATCTCTGACTCGCTCATAAGCAGAAGGGAATGCGTGAGCTGGTGGTGGTGCCACCGCCTGTGCCTGGGTTAGGACTTGTTATATTACGGCTAAGGCTGCATTTATCGTACCCTGGGTCGGAGCTGATTGGGACTCGGGCAGGACACCCTTAGGAGCTCGCTGTACACGTCTGGGAGGCATCTGAGATGAGATAAAAGCTTTATAAGTCCCCAGTAAATATCTCAAAATAACTGAAGACATAAAATGCGCAATTAATGAATACAACAATCCTAAATATAGGGCTCTACATAAAAGAAAGCTACGCTGGAAGCATAATAAGTCGCACAGATCCTAAAGACTCTAGAACCTGATGCTCTGATACCACCTATGACACCTCACCAAATTGAATACCGGGTGATCTGTCCTTCATTAAATTTAAAACAGAATATCCAATTGCAACAGTCTTAGCATCACTGTCGAAAACTTTTTATTAATTACTAACCACCTAGTATTTAAAAGTCATATGTCAAATTTTATCTTTTATTATAACATGCAAGAAATTTAAATGATTAACTAAACATTCACCATCTAATAACAATCTTATAGGAATTAAAACGACATAATGAAATAATCTGAGTCTGGAGTAAACACTTCCAGCCTAAATCCCAAACACAATAATCTGAAATGAAATAAAATCCAACAACTGAAATATAAATGAATGTCTAAAACCAGTATTTCTAAATAAGAATGGGCAACATGCCCTGACTGAAAGAAATAATTTTGAATGAATCAAGATAAATGTGGAGGCGTCTAATACCGAGGTACTGTAACTTCCACAACATCTACAGCACGCCAACTTAATGGAACTCCTATGATTGGTGTCCCTGTTGTTGGGAACCTAAAAATTGTTTGACAAAAAATAGATTTGGAAAAAAACGGGTCAGAGCCCGAGTTGATAATATCTTTAAAACCACAAGTATTTAAATTACATAAATACCAGATATTATATACAAGTTAGCAACGTGCTATCACTTGAAATTCTCACCTCTCAACTATTGTGCACTCCTAACATATACTCCTAACCCATACTTGTTATACGATCTCACATAAATACTTTGAATCAAGTCTCTCACTATGATGCCTAAGTCATTGTGCCCACCCGTATTACCTAAATAATACATTCTTGCATTTCCAATATTTATTAATAAATTCAAGTATTTCTTATCTACTAACCAACACAGTAGAATGAAGTATTTTATATGAAGTACTATTTCTTATCTACTATTTTATATGAAGTACTATTTCTTATCTACTAACCAACACAGTAGAATGATCGCCAATATCTATATATACATCACTATCATAATATATATATATATATATATATATATATATATATATATATATATATATATATACTCATAAGGCACCTTGAGACTAAGCTATGGTGCAAGCGTACTCTGCTATCAAGTCCCAGTATATCACATACTACATGAAGGACTATAAACACAAGTCACACATAATGGAGGCGAATCATAGTTCCAAGTTATAAGGGAGACGCACATACCCACTCACCCCTATGACCGTCTGCACTGTCATTCACAGATAGGTTGTATCAAGGTTCTATAGTTCTGAGGTACAAGTCTATATTCCCCTGATGGGCTCATCAGAATAAGACTGTCATAGCGTGAAAACCTTCGTGATAGCAAGTAGCGCGGTATGATGCATTACACATAATAACCCGTACGATAGGTAATCACACAACCTAAGTATATATAAATTCCATATAGGTATATGCATGTCCCAATTTTTGAGTCTTTTTACGTAGTATATTTATATCTCGAATATCCTACGTAATATTTTATTTGACGCGGTAACTCTCGTCGCATAACTTCAAGTACCTTTCCCTATCCCAAAAAGGTTACTAAGTTTTCATTTATTCCTTAGGTTATTTCAGTATCTATAATGTACCCCCACTACTGGTACTAACCTTGGATATTCATTTATCTGATTTAAACCCCAATTTATATAATTTCCAACCATAACTCATTTGATTAACACTCGTAATTTTCCCATTAAATTCCATACAAAATAACATTTTTTGGGTCTTAAGTATATCCTACTGCCCTTCCCTAAGTCTCATTATGTTCAATTAATCAACACCAAAGATTTCTAAAAGTTGGGATTTAATCAAATATTAAAAATGAAACAAATCACATTTTCCAGGCGATCGATCGATCAGTTATTTGTGCAGATTTTCCTTAACAGTTGCAGGTTTTTTAATTTTTAACCACCAAAATCGTATTTAAACAACTCCAAATTGATATTCATGTAACACATATATTATAATAACATACATGGGCAAATCCTAACGTATCCAAATCATTTAAACATCATCAACATGTATAAATTCACCCAAATTTCATATTTAGTCTCAAGAACCCTAGTTTTGACTTTATCATCAATTAAACATGTAAATACCGAATTTCTTCAACCAATTTGATTATAATAACGTGGGTTTGATTCTACATGCATAAACGAACCTATTCCATTTCAATTTCAACCCAAGAATCATGATTTACACTATCTAAAATCTTCCAAAACATGGGATTTTCATATAGATGTTACCCTATTCTAACATGGATCATATATCTATCATAAATTTATGCAAGATAATTACTTACCTTATGTATCAGGTCTATTCCGTTGGTGATGAAAGGTATGGTGTTGATTCTCTCTCTGATCTATACGTTGGCGGCTATGGTGGTGTAAACGGTGTTCCAACAGTGGTCCAAGACTTAGACTACTCTTCACTCTTCTCCTCCGATGGTATCACAAGATTTTGTGTTTGATATCTGTACGAATCCTAACCCTAGCAGTTGATATAGACTTAGGAATTTCGTGGGTTTAATTAGCCCAGAAATAAAAATGTCTAAAGTACCCTCTCGGGGTGCCGGTTTGGCTTAAAAATGTCTCAGGACAAAAACTAAACCCTTGAGTAGACTTTTTTTACTATCTCGAACCTTCCGGACACTTTGATGCACTCAAAATGACCATATGGGTGACTTATAAATAAAACACTTTCATTCCATTAAATTTAGTCCCAATACGGCTGATACGTGCGTCCCGACTTAATTACCATAAATGTCATATTATTCGCTCATGACAATTTATTCATAATTCCATATTATTTTACTCGCTAAGTAATATTCAATAAATACTGCTCTCGTGGCGCTAGTAATTATTTAATCAAATACGGATTAATTATAAATAAATTTCCCATTTTTAAGTCAATTAATCCCATAATTAAAATCATTAAAAATAAGGGTATTACAGTCCAGTATCGGCTCCCGGGTCATAGGTATGTCGCACGACCACCCTGTGTGATTTTTGAGTCCAGTGCGATAATGTGGTATGGTTATGACCCACGGAATCCTGGTTGTGATCGCCTACGGTTTATGTTACGAATTGGGTTCGGTGGTGTGATTCTGACTCGGTGGCCCAAGTTGAGGTGTGTATCCCTGGTGACTAATAGCATATAAGAGAATGCATCCGCGAGGTAATGCTTTGAGGATTGCATTTACACATATATAGTGAGTGATATATATATGTATGTATACTTGATGTGATATATATATATATATATATATATATATATATATATATATATATATATATATATATATATATATATATATATATATATATATATATATATGGGCGAATTATAGGATATTATGAATAGTGAATTTATATGAATCCCAGAGGACATCTCGGGGATGCTATGTGTACATACATATATAAGTGTGAAGAAAATATATACGGGTATATGATACTAATGTGTAAATGTTGGATTAATAACCAGAGTAAAGTTATGTGAAGTGAAGTGATAAATTATAAATGAGAATTATAATTATAAAGCAAATATAAAAGCTAACGTAGAATTTAGAGTGAAATAAAGTATACGCGTGATACACAGTAGCGCGTGGGACTAAGACTAGTTTTGAGGTACTAGTTAGGATGGGTAGCGTAACTAAAGTGTTTAAAATACACGCGTTAGGTATGAACTATAGATGAGGGGCGAGAGGTATCTCATGAGAGTGCGACACCGGTTAAATTATGAAAGATTGCATAAGATATTTATTAATGTATTTTAAACACTTGTAAAATATATTCAAAAGGTTTTGGGTTTTGACCTGTATCAAAATATTTTCAAAACATTCAAGTGTTCAGTTACAAGGACACCTAACTTAACCATCCTTTTAGTAAGACGATGCTCCAGTAGTTGTGGATGTTTGTAGAGATTGATTAGATGCTTCTATCCATGAGATCTAAATTGGAGGTACTTCAGAGTTATTCCGAGCATGTCACCCAGTTAGTTGGTATTTATTTTACTCATACTTTCCTTTCAGTTAGTTGGATTACTGTATTGTAATTTTTATCGAGAGTTATCGGTTAATTTATTTATACCAGTGAGTGTGAGTTTTATTATTTGCATGGTTGATTATGTGAATGAGAATTTTATGTAAGTAAGTTTTAAAATTGACATCAGGCATAATAGGATATTAGTAATTAAAATATTTTCGACAGTGATGCTAAGAATGAAGCAGATTATAATTTTGTTTTATGTTAGTAAATGACTGATCAACCATTATTAGAATGGGTAGGGTGTCATACAAAAAAATTGACAAGTACAATTTTTACAATTTTATAACTAATTTATTGTAAATTATATAAATATTACTAAAATAGTTTAAATTATTCAATGCATATTATATAAATAGTTTTAAAAATAAATTAAATAATTTATTAATAGTTTAAACAATTTTTATAAATTGTTTTATAAGTAACTTTTTTATGAGTAAATTTTTTGTAATTAACAGATTTATTTTATATTAAAAAGTTAAAAATAACATACAAATTTAAAAATATTATTTTTTAATAAAAAATAATGTTCAAAACATTTTAAAAGTAATTAAAAATACCACTAATAATAGTACATAAAAAGTTTAAAACATTATTTTTATGATAATTTGAAATTCTAAATTTTATTTTAAACTATTTTTATATATAAAAATAATTAAAAATAACACAAAAACAGTTTAAACTTATTTTTTATATGTAAAATATAGTTTAAAATAACGTTAAAAGGGGTTTAATAAATTATTTAAAAATAGGTTAGAGAATATATATATATATATATATATATATATATTTTTTTTTTTTTGAAACAATTTTAAAGCATTATTTTTGCAATTCTAAAATTCATTTTAAATAATGTTTTAAAACTTGTTTTTAACTATTTTTAACGTCTTCTTAACTGTTTTTAAAGTTATTTTTTAAATACATTTCCATATATTTAACGACGTTGTTAAATTACATTTTCATATTTTTAAAATATAATTTTTGTAAAGTGCCCTATAGGATTAAATTGTCTAAATTCCTTGCCAAAATATTTTTTAAGTCTTTGTTCAAGAGGTCTCCGGAAAGCTTTGTTAACTTCAATCTGAATAATTCATACTAAACCTCAAGTACACAACTCAGTAAAGGTATATTTGACTTAGCATGCTTAGATTCACTCCATGATTAATTTATTTTTATAAATTAAAAAATTTGATTAAAACTAACCTTTTTGGATTTTTGGATAAATTTTCAAATACACTATGCAATATAGTTGAGAGAGTAGCTACAGCAAAAATATTGCGACTTCTCAAATAAAATCCAATTTTAATTAATCCCAAGTATTAGTTAAACCCTAAAACATGCATCTAGATGATTTATCAAATAAAATATAGCATGCAGTATAAAACAAACAATTTCAGGAAAAATCCCTGAAGGGCAAAACCTTTTATTTCTAGAACTTTGAAGAATGTACAAGACCATTGACTTACATACAACCTGATAATCGCCCACAAGTGTACAACACTGTGTCTTTGTCAAACCTCCAAAGCAACGGCTAGAAATATTGACACATAAATACCCGTAGGTGTCGGTTCCTTTGTCGTCGGCTGGAAGTTTCCCTTTCCAGGAGGGCAGCAATGAAGAAGAGAGACGACTTCTCCACAAGGGTTGAACAAATACAAGGATTGTGTTCTAGGGTTAAAAAATATTCACAAAAGTAATTGGGATTTTTGTGTGTGAATCAAAAAGATGTTTGGCATATAAAAAATTGAAGTCTTGTTGTGTTTGTACTCTTAGAAACGTTTTCTCAAAGACTTAAAGAATACACCACCAAAATAGGTATATATATAGGAAAAAATAAGCTGGTGGAATAAAATCTCACGGAACTGTTCGAACTTATCCCAGGTGGACCAGTCCGGCTTGGAGGCAGATCGGTCCGACCTCGGATCGGTTCTTTTAAAATTTGGCTTCTTTGGTTCGCAATCGGTCCGTGGTCTACTGGACAAAGAAAGGCGGATCGATCCGGGTAGAGGGCGGACCGGTCAGGAGGCGGATCGGTCCGGTAGGGAGGCGGACCGGTCCGGCTTCCCAGAAAAAATAAAAAACTTTTTAAAAGCCTCATTTTGCTTGAAAAAACTTACTTCTTATTTTTATAAAAAAATCATTTTATAAAAATTTCCCAATACTAAATATGAACTTTAAGGAACTTAAAAACAAAATTTTACCAAGTTCATTCTCGCAGAGGCTATGATGTTGAAGAAGCTTTAATATTCGGATCTGTTGATGTAGATGCGATCTTGAATTTCTTCAACAGTGTAACGACGTACGACATACAAATTGATAATGGACAAAAATGTCCTTACAATAGTTTTTATATAATATTCATATATAGAAACTATTTTCTTAAAAATGCATTATTTTCTGTGTATTTTAAGTATGGGTGTCCTCTGTAAGGAACAAACATATTTAGAGTTTTTTTTGCCAAAATAAGATTCAAACTTTGGAAGCCAAAAATTGGATAAAATTCATCGACAACAATGTGACCTGCTTGCAGCAACAAAAGTTTTTTCTGTGGAGTGAACAAATTTTCACTGGTATAAGTTCATAGTCCCAAACCCCCTGACTCTTTGCACGACATGACTTCACCTCATGATCGCTGCAACGATCGTTTTTTTTTTGCTGCAGCAAAACTGTTGTAAAATGCGTAGAAAGTATTATTTTGAGTACCTTTGCATAATGGTCTCATTGGTAACTATTTCAAGGATAATTTTCAGTTTATTCAAACCTAGACTTGACTAGTTGAGACCATCACTGTGTGACACCAAACCTACAAGCCCCATAAGCGTTACCTCACTTATGGCTATATAATTTTGTGTCAAACACTCTTCCAAACTAAGAGAGAGATAAGAAAAAAATTGTAAACCAAACCCAATATGAATTGAAAGCATATTTTCCCTCCTAAAATTTAGCTATAACTTTAATCTTTCTCTCTTGAAAAAATTTCAAGAAAATTTGTATACTCATTCTTTTTGTTCAAATCTTTTTTAACTAAAACTTTTGTTCATTAGTATGTGTTTTCTCTATTAAGGCTTAATAAATATTTTGTGAGATTTAAAGTACATACACCAACCCAATCAATAGGATTCCCTCACATATCCTAGGTGTAACTTTTGTGTTTGCTTGAATGTTCTAACCTTGGAACAAAAAGTTGCTTTAACTTTAAAGACTTTTTCAGCTAAGAAGAATTGAAGATATTGATCTTAGACCAAAATCGTTGGCGGTTGTGTAACATGCTTCAACTGTTATAATTTTTGGGAAAATATGGTGTGAAAGAGTATGTAGAGAAAGTTTTGTAAGTGTCTCACAATTTTATTTGGTAAAACTCTACCATTATACATTTGTCGTTCATTTCGGTCCATTTTTTTCCCTTAGTGGGTTTTTTCCTCATATATCCGGTCTTCTGATATTGCTTTACTTTTTCGCTTTTTTAAAATCATTGTCTTATATTAAATAAGATAAAATTTAGATTCTTAACTTAGTAAAGTATTTATCTCATATAGACTTTATAATTATTAACCTTTTTGTAATTATAAATTAATCTTCTCTTTTCACAAATTAGTTTAATAACTTTTTATCTAGATAGTTATCGTCGAGATGCACACTCTCATTAAGTTTTTGGTATTAAAATTATTTTTTTAGTGAGAGTTGATTTTTAGGTACAGACTAAATAAGTAACAAAATCGGGATTGAGTCTAAATACATCTTAGCAAAATAGGGTTTTGTAATAATGACCTTTTTTCCCCTTTAGGACAAGTTGAATAAATCTTTTCGTTGCATAGTGTATACTTGATTTTTCAAGTATATTAAAAGTAATATTTTGTAATGTATACATAATTTTTTCTCCAACTTCTATGTAAATTATTATGATTTTTTGTGTCATTAGAGTATTTTGCTAACTTATAAGTATGTCTCAAGCATACTAGTAAAAATATGACTTTGTCATTGCCATGGTAGGTATACGACATGTTTTACACTCCCAATGTTTTATTTGTGTTTGCTTTACTTTATAACAAACACATGTGCCGTAGTGTCTTTTTATCGAGCCTATTAAGTTGTAAAGTGTATATTAAGTGAAGGCAAAGAAACAAACAACAGTGACAAAGATTGCCAAACCGAATAAATTTAGACATTCTACATTAAAGAATGGTAAGGTATTCAATGTTTTGTAGTTCCTTATGATTTATTTTGTTGCTAAGAAATAGGAAATGATAGGATGGTACTTCGAATAAAATGAATGCAAAAATTTTCTCAATATTTTTATAATTTTACAAGAGTTTGAAAAAAAGCATCCTCATTCGAACAAGGTCACCCTAAACTGAAAAAAGTTTCAAACGAGGACCTTTCTTCTCAAAACAGTACACATGACAACTTCAAACGAGATCACCCTCGATCAAAGTTATTTTCAAATGAGGGGTAAATGGTTTCATAAAATACACCCTCATAAGAAATTATTTTAAAAGATAGCCCTTAATTTGAAAGATCTAGTTCGAACGAGGTATTCAATCTTGTAAATCGTGTTCTTGTGCATCTATTTCAGTACAAAAACTATTTAAACACTTTGAAATACATCTTTCGAGAGAAAAATCTCAGTTTTTACGAAACCCTTTCTTAGTTTTGAGAGGGAGATTATGCCAATTTCATGCATCAAAGTAAAGTCCAGGTTCACAATCCCCATACATACTCGACACTCCAATAATATTAAAGAATGAGGATTCATGTTGGTGAGATAACATGTTGTTTTACATGTAAACAAATCATATACAACCAAAATTTATGGATACCGAGGCCTTGGAGCCTGTGCAGCTTGTTCCTGGACTAGAGTAGCACTCACTAGTATGAGCAGATATAGAGGAGAATAGATTAAGGGAATGACTAAATGGGAGGAAGCATCGTCACATATATAAGTTTCATTTTTTTCCTTATTAATTCTAATAAAAAATCATTTGTACTAGTGTAATTGATTGTGGATTGGGGTGATAATATTTTTCCCCGATAGGGTTTCCACTTTAAATCCTCGCATGTCATTTGTGATTGTCTTTTATACTTCCGTTATTGATAATCACAGGCATGCAATTTGGGCTAAATAATTTTAGTTGATAAAATTAAAATTAGTCCAAATTAAAAAGTATTTTATTTTCTTGACGCGATAATAATTAAATAATTAATTAATTGAACTTCGATCCCGCACATACTTTTTCAAATTGGTATTAGAGTGGCATTTGAACATGAATACCGGTGGTATGTATGTTGAAGGTCATTTAATAGATCATCAACCCATGTTTGATGGTAGCAATTACGCATATCGTAAGACATATATGACATTTTTTCTAAAAGCTCAAGATTAAAGGGTGCGGGTTAACTGTAGTTCGGGTTGGAAACACCTAATGAGTAAGAAAGGGGAAACTAATGTCCATAAGCACGAGGAGTCCAGGTCGAAGGCGATAATAAGTTATCAAATGACAATTATAAGGGATTAATACAATTTTCCTCGAGTCACCCAATTTTTTTTTCATTGGATCATTATGTGTAATACGTTTGAGGAGGTGTGTCACAATCTGTAGTTCACCCATGAGGGTACTAATACTGTTCTGATCTTGAAGCTCCAACATCTTGTTACCCAATTTTGAGTTGTTGAAAATCCTTTAAAATGAGGCCTTCGACGAGTTTTTTACAAAACTCCTCGGCATTATAACCTCTCACTTTTATTTAGGTGAAAAGATCCAAGGTTCGTTACAAAAATCCTTAGATTGATACTATCTAGGTTTCTTCCCCACGTCTTAGACTTAAATATCAAATTAAGAAAAATATAACATGATGGTTGAGAAGCTTATATAATCCATCCAAACCTTTGAGTTAGAAAATTATCCACCGACAAAGAAAAAGAAGGGCATCATAATGAAGGAACAAAAGAGTGATCCCTCGATATCAGATGACGATTATGATGAGAATGAAGTTGAGTCTTAACTGTTAACTAAGAAATTCAAGAAGTTTCTCAAATTAAAACCTCAAAAGTTCAAATCCTATAAGAAATGAGGAGAGAAAACTAAGGCTAACTAAGTAGAGAAATATTCTAGTAAACGTGATTGTAAGTCTCACGTTGAGGATAAATCAGACGATGACTCCAGAAAATGCTTTGAATGCTAGTGATTCGACTCGAATATTGCATTTATTTACCCTCTTTACTTATGCATTTTATCCCCCTCGGGTATTTTAATTCCTATATTTATGCTTGCTAACAAGACTACCTCTATTTTATATGTTTACATGTTTTGCGAGGTATAATTGAGCTTTTGTAGGTACTATAGTGCTTAACGGTGCAATTGGTGCTATTCGGGGAGTTTGCAATGTAGTACGCAACTTCAGGGGCATTTTAGTCATTTCAGCATTTGAGCTTTGTGTTTGAACTCTTCACGGAAGTTGTAGTCCTTTGAGTTGGCTGTAACACCCCGCCAGCTCGAAAATAGACACGCGGTGTGCTACCACGATAAAACTAAACTAAAATCATCAACAAAATTATAGAGCATCTAAATGTCCACAATTTAAATTAAATAAATCCATAAATCTCAAATCTTCAAATTAAATACAACCAAAATTCTCTCGAATAAATATAACTAAAGGAAATCTCCAACGCTCTATACATCAAAATAAATACAAGTCTTCTCATCTTATATTCTCGAATAATCTTTCCAAAATAAACCACTCTAAAATCATCCCAGTAGGTCCATAGCGTCCCAAATCCATGCAAACCTGCCAACTAAAAGAAAATATGGGAAAATACAAAATACGACAGGAAAGATGCTCAACAAAAATATTAACGATGAATAAAGCATAAAAACACGAGTACGATTATTCAAATCAAATGCAAATCACAATGCATTTATCAATAAATTTCTCAACAACACATTAACTGGGTCACCAGGCTTCACCCCTTCCGCATATGCTTTATCAAGACATAGCTCGGGAAGCAAGAATTTTGGCGGGTGCCCAACCTTCCTGCCATATTAAAATCTCATGACAACGTGCTCAATAACAACATGAATAATACCACGTGAATCAAAATGATTTCAATAATTGTTTTTCCACATTTCAATGAATTTAATAATTTAAATATGAGTTCAATAATCGCCAGAATTCAAAAGGAATGACTCTAGAGAGATTTATAGAGCATATTGTGTAAAACCCCATACCTTAAAATCATTGCATTGAATCGCCACATAAATTCATCCTAAAAATCTGATCGCACCATCACGTTCCTCTCGCAAAAATAATCAAATCTTGTTCAACCCTCAACACGAGATAACCCCAAATAGTCATATTTTAAAAACCCAGAAAAAATCAGATCCAAAAATTATTCGAATCGCCAATACGACTTCAGATTTGGATTGTAGACAAAACATTGGGCCAGGTATGTGTTTGTAACTTTCTTAAATCTCATCCAAATGCACTAAAAAAGAAGATCTAAACATTCCAAATTTGCTCTTCTCATTCCACTGATTTTTGCCTCTTTGGATTTCGTTTTTACCCTTTCTTTTTCATCTCCCTTTCCTTATAATCTCCCAAGGTATTCTTTATATAGTCCCTCTCACAAACCCTAGCTTGGAGCCTGAGCTAACCTATATTACTATATTGCCCTTTAATTCAAAATTTTCAACTTTACATATTTAAACCTTTTCAAAATGTCCAAAAATAATTTAAATTTAAATGTTTGATTCGATTCCAAACCAAAATAAATTATTTTATCCCCGATTAATAAAATAATAATATTACTGAAATCTTGCATAATATTCATAAATAACCCTCAAAATAATGGGGTATTTCATACTTCCCCCCTTGAAAAGGAATTTCGTCCTCGAAATTCGACGAAACCTAACACCCGAAATAAAATGCTACTCGATTCTATTTCCCCAAAATCACACACTAAAGTCCTCAAATTAATTCTTAACATCCTCACCACAATGCCTAACACATCCTCAAAAATTTTCCATCTCTAAAGAAAATATTTCTAACCCGCATGCTAGACCCAATACCTAAGATCCGAGAGTTGTCTTATACCTAAGCTCTGATACCATTTTGTAACACCCCGCCGGCTCGAAAATAGACACGCGACATGCTACCATGATAAAACTAAACTAAAATCATCAACAAAAGTATAGAGCATCTAAATGTCCACAATTTAAATTAAATAAATACATAAATCTCAAATCTTCAAATTAAATACAACCAAAATTCTATCGAATAAATATAACTAAAGGAAATCTCCAACGCTCTATACATCAAAATAAATACAAGTCTTCTCATCTTATATTCTCGAATAATCTTTCCAAAATAAACCACTCTAAAATCATCCCAATAGGTCCATAATGTCCCAAATCCACGTAAACCTGCCAACTAAAAGAAAATATGGGAAAGTACACAATACGACAGGAAAGATGCTCAACAAAAATATTAACGATGAATAAAGTGTAAAAACACGAGTACGAATATTCAAATCAAATGCAAATCACAATGCATTTATCAATAAATTTCTCAACAACACATTAACCGGGTCACCAGGCCTCACCCCTTCTGCATATGCTTTATCAAGACATATCCCGGGAAGCAGGAATTTTGGCAGGTGCCCAACCTTTGTGCCATATTAAAATCTCATGACAACGTGTTCAATAACAACATGAATAATACCACATGAATCAAAATAATTTCAACAATTGTTTTTCCACATTTTAATGAATTTAACAATTTAAATATGAGTTCAATAATCGCCAGAATTCAAAGGGAATAACTCTCGAGAGATTTATAGAGCATATTGTGTAAAACCCCATACCTTAAAATCATTGCATGAATCTCCACATAAATTCATCCTCAAAATCTGATTGCACCATCACGTTCTTCTCGCAAAAATAATCAAATCATGTTCTACCCCCAACACGAGATAACCCCAAATAATCATATTTTAAAAACCTAGAAAAATCAGATCCAAAAATTATTCGAATTGCCAATCCGACTTCAGATTTAGATTGTAGACGAAACATTGGGCCATGTATGTGTTTGTATTTCTTAAATTTCATCCAAATGCACTAAAAAAGAAGATCTAAACATTCCAATTGGCTCTTCTCATTCCACTGATTTTTGCCTCTTTGGATTTCATTTTTACCCTCTCTTTTTCATCTCCCTTTCCTTATAATCTCCCGTGGTATTCTTTATATAGTCCCTCTCACAAACCCTAGCTTGGAGCCTGAGCTAACCTATATTACTATATTGCCCTTTAATTCAAAATTTTCAACTTTACATATTTAAACCTTTTCAAAACGTCCAAAAATAATTTAAATTTAAATGTTTCATTCGATTCCAAACCAAATTAAATTATTTTATCCCCGATTAATAAAATAATAATATTACTGAAATCTTGCATAATATTCATAAATAACCCTCAAAATAATGGGGTATTTCATTGGCTTTGCATGGCCTCCGATGGTTCGTCATTCCGGTTCCTAACGAGCATGTTATAACCATTTTCCCGAGTAGATCCTTCTTGTTTAGTAGGATAAATCACTTCCGTTTCTTTTATCTTTATTTATTTTACCACTTATTAAATAAGTGGGCTTTTGTGTATTTGAAGACATAGAGTTTTTACATAGTTATCATCTTTTTTTTATCAAGCTTCCTAGTTGGGTTAGAGGAAGAAGGGTTTTGGAGTGGATTTTGAGTTTTGCTTCTCTTTCTGGTAGGGTTTCAGCCAAATGGGTTTGTAAGTCACTATTCATCGTCTTCTTCTTTAATCCAAGCTTCCATTGTTCTTTTTCTTGCTCTGTTATTTGTTTACTTGATTTATAACCTATATTTAATTGCTTTCATTTACTTTCTTTCATTTTATTAATGTCATTTAACATGCTTTCTATCTAATTTAGTTTAGGTTGTGATTGATAGAACTCACCTTGGGTTGATTTGGTTGCTTTGTTTTGGTGATGGATTTTATGAGTCTAATTCGATTGGGTTGTTCTTGATTTTATGCCTAGGAGATTTAACGGTGTATACATATGTATGCGCCGTATTTACGACCTTACGTGAGTAATTTTTAGGGTATTTGTTGATGCCAAAATCATAGTAGGATTTTATGACAATTTAGGGCGTGACAACTGTAGATTTAATTAATTGTTTAAATGGGATTTAATCTTGGTAGACTTGTCTTCCCATATAACCATTTATACTAATTAACTCGAGGCGAGGGATATTAGTCGCAACCTATAGTTTTACTCGTTTTGTTATTCTAAGTTTAAATACATGCCTAGTTTAATTATTTTCTCTTATATCATCTTTTACACTTTTATTCGCGATGTATTAAATTAACACAATTTTAACAACTAGTCTCCATGGATTCGATACCCGAACTGGCCAGTATACTCCCGTAAAAAGTGTAGTCATAGTTTAGGATCTTATATTGAGGCAGTGAAACGAATTCAATGACTAACATTTCACTACTTTTCACCCCCGATCGACTAGTTTTAGGGCATATAGATCATGAGTGTCCTATGAGGATGAGGAGGAGAGGTAATAATAATAATGTTATAATGTCACCCTTAGCGATAGTCACACCGACTCGGGTTATGAGACTCCCGTTGAACATGAATTTACCATGATCTAAAAATATATATTATCTATTCATATTAGTTGGTTAGCTTACTTCCATGTTAAAGTATTTGAGTTATACATTAACAATCCAAAATGATTTATTTCATATAGATGTTGTTTGTTAGACAGAGTCTTATTAATTAGACATCGATGAACATTGAACATTGAAGATCATACATAGATTCTCTATACGGGGATTTTTAGATTCTCTATATAAGGATTCACTTTATAAGGATTTTTAGTTTGAACATCCAAGGTTATGCACATACACATACATTTTTCATTTAACTTTGACAAACATTTTTGAAATGAAACATGTGATTGTGTATATTGAGAAATGCCATGCTTAACATAAGGGAAAGACTTGATTTTGTAAAATGCAAATCGTTAAGGGAGAAATACAGTTTCTACCCTAAACTGTTTGTACGGCTTCACTCAAAGCCCGTGAATACGGTCTGTAGGTTTTACACTTCATCCTAAAAACTATGTCCATGAATGAATTTTATATCCGTGCGTATGGATGCACATTTTTGGTGTGACTAGCTCACTACTAAAAACAGTGCGCACGACACTACCATTTTTATAAATATTTTCTATAAATAGAGCATTTTCCCTCCAATTTTAAAAATATCATTTCCTCTAACCTTCTCCTATACTGAGAGAGTATTTTCAAGGTTGAGAGCATATCAATTACATTTCTTTAAAAAAATCCCATTTACATTTCATAATTGAGAGAAAACCTAAATTTATACTTGATTTAATTTTTATAAGAATTGAGAGTATATTGTGATTAAAACCACTTAGCCTAAATTCAATATAATTAACCTAAATCACAATTAAAGATGAAGAATCAGAAAATAAGTGTTTGAGTTATTGAAGAGTTTAAGCATGGTGTGGTCCTAAGAAGGAGAATACGACTTTCGGGTTCGTCTGATGGAGCTTCAGGTGGATCACTTATTATTTGTGAAAAATAGTTCAATGTTCATTTGATAACTTCTTCTTAGGGAATAAGATAGTGGCATTTTATTTCATTCTACAAAGCTTTTCAAGTTGAATGAAACATTATGATGCATTAATGTTTTGAGGCTTTGGAGGAAAGGTCCAACCCAACGCAAAAATTTGTGTCAAAATAGGACATACCACACAATTTTATAAATTTAGTCCTTGTACTAAAAAGACCATGAAAAATGACGAATATATCATTTGACAACTCATACAAAAAAAAACCATCAAAATTTTAAAAGTCCATAACTTCAAATCAATAAATCCAAAATTCATAAAATTTATATATTTGAAATCTACTCATCGATATCTATCCAACAACACCCATATTCAATATTTTTTGACAAAAAAATCAAAACCAATAAATTTACTACTTCACTAAAAACTCCATTTTTCCCGGCAAAAACTCAAAATTTTCCCACAGAAAACCTTCTTCTCTAGCGCTGCCAATGGTGTCGCTGGTGCGGACCAAAAAATGAAAGAAATAGATAAAGTGAGAGATAAATGAGGAGATAAAAACAGTTCGACGAGGATTTTGATGGTCTCCGATCAGGATTCTAGCATTCCAACGAGGATTCCGGTGGCTGGGGTGGAGGTGGGGTTATGTTTTTATTTCTAGAATGAGTTTTAAATGAGTATGAGTGAGGGTATAAATATAAATACCTCTTTAACTAAAATAAATGAAATTACATGTATTGTGTACCCCTAACTGTAAAGGGATCACACAAATAAATGTTATTGTACCACATGGACTAAATTTATAAACCTAGAAATCAGTGTCCTATAAATCCAAATATAGGATGGAACATGACCTTGAGTTAATTTTCAATAATGTTTTTACCCCTTGGTGGGGGTATTTCCTCTTAAATTTATCTCGTGGATTGTTTGTATGTTATTTACGTTGATTATCACATTGTTAACACACACAAATCTATACTTAAATTTAATCCATAAATATTCATTAGAATTGAACCTATGAATTACATCTAGTTCATCTTTGTCGCAATTAACTTATAATTCATATTTAGTGGTTTAATTGTTGATTTAATTTCCTTATCATCTCACCTAACTGTATGCTTGACTAGTATTGCTAAAATTTAAAAGTTTTTTTGAAATCGGCCAATATTGAGAAATTTATTCACCCCATCTAAGTTTATTTAAGTGTAGGAACTTGTATATCACACTTATTGTGTAACTAAAATCCTTAATTGGTATTAGAGAAATTGCTATTTTGTTAGCATTCACGTGCTATACTAGATATGTGCTCGGTTTTATTGCTTAGTGTGTTTTTGCTCATAGATATTGATTGTGTAGATGGATGACTTGAGGGATGGAGGATCCAATAATAAATTACCTCATCTTTATGGCACTAATTATGATCATTGGAATGTAAAAATGAGATCTCATTTGAAGTCAATACATTAGAGCGTGTGGATGAATATTGAGTATAGTTGGACTTATCCTACGATTGATGTATGAGGAGTTATATCAGACAATCCAATCCAAGGGAAATTGGTATGAAGTTGAACTTGTAGCATATAATTACAACTCGATTGTTTTGAATGCATTGTTGGCTCCGTTATCACACACAACACAATCATATACTTAATTGTGAAATAGAAAAAAATCTTGGAATATTATTATGATCACTCATGTGGGGACTTTTAGTTTCATGAGAGTGAAGTTGCAACAAATCGCGACTACTTTCAAAGTTAAGAGGATGGGCGTGGAAAAAATGCTTGATAAATACTATACTCTTTTTTTAGAAGTAAGGGTGGACATAAGGTCGGGCCAGCCAAGCCCAAAAGTTCCATTCGAGATAAATACAGGTCTTGGGATGCTTAAATAGGCCTGAAAAGCGGTGATTTTTTTTTTATGTGTGAGCCTTAATAAGCAATCTTAAGCTCGTAGAGGCTCGGCCCGACCCGAAGCTTAATACATATCATATGTTTATTTACATAATAAAATAGGTTATCATCCTTTATATTTCTTATAGGTTAAATTTTTAATGCGGGGAATAAGATAAAAGACTAAAATAGTTGGGGTAAATTTTTAATTTACATTTAATGTGATATTATACTTTATTTTAAATTTTACACTATCTTAATAAGTAAAATAGTTATAGATACACTAAAAAAGTAAAAAATAAAAAATAAAACCATATGTCATTTGCGAACCTGAGTATTAAGGTGTTTAGTCTAGGAGGGCTTGGGTAATACAACCAGGCCCGATTTGGGTCTGGGCAACCACAATTGTTATTATTATATAGAGAAAGCCCAGTCCGAGCCTGCCCAAGCCCGATGCATGTACTCCCATAGTCAAAAGTGGTTAATGCTTCATTTAACCTTGATGAGAAAATATCGGAGAACCAAGTTGTGAAAAAGTTTATTTCAAGGCTAATGTGGCAGTTTTGAACGAGATTAAAGATATCTACACTTTTAGCCCATAAAAATTTGTAGGCTCCCTTTTAAATATGTAAACAAGAAAATACTCCAATTATGAAACCCAAGAAATACTGAGATTTCATTGTAGAGTCAAGTGAGAAAGGAAATGTAAAGGATAGCGATAATATGCCTTATGAAAGTATTAATGGGGACATTTCTTTATTTGTTAAACATTTTAACAAGTTCTATAAAAATAATAAGAAAATATTTTAAATGAGAAGAACTTTCAATCGAAGCAAGAAAAAAATCTATAAATACGATTCCAAGGGTAGTTCTGAGAAAGGTACTTCTAAGAGAGGAAAGGTAAAATGAGAGGAAAAACATATTGGGTGTGGTGGAGTAGGTCACCATTAATGTTTTACCTACACATTTGAAGAAGCTAGAGAAGTTGAAGAATTTTGACAAAAAGATGACACTCTACATACTTAGCTTGAGTGATTCCAATAGCAAATCGAATGAAAGTTACTCTAGTGAAGATAGTGGGCATGAGATAGAATTTATAGACGAAAGGATAAGATGGAAGATTTTCTAAAGAGAATTATTCTCTCGGTGTGTTTGTGAAGAATAACAAGAAAAAAGGGTGTAATCATAGGTATCTTAGTGATTCTTTGTCATGTGCTAATGTAGGATCACACACATATCAACATTTATCATCCAATGATAATGATGATATAGAGGAGAAAATTCTTGAGACATTTGATGAACTTTACCAAGAATCTTTTAAGCTTAATAATTCTAGGATTAAGTTTTTAACAAAGATAAAAACAATTCAATGTGAACAAAAAGAAGACATTAAGAAATTTATAAGCGTTCGATTGGATAATGCTAAGATAAATAAAAATGCCGATAGCTTTTTATAAAAGATTTCTTCTTTAATAAAGTTCAATGAAATGCATATGAAAGAGAAAGAAGAAATTGAGATTCAAAAATAAGTTTTGATTATTGATTATGAGAAATTGCCTCTTGAACTCAAACATGGCAAGGAATTGAAATTTCATTTGGTTGAAATAACCAATGTTCTTGACAAAATAATTTTAAACCATGGTCAAGTGAAAAATTATAAACATGGTATTGGTTTGGTAAAGTCCAATGAAACATAAAAATAAATTTCAAATCAATATTTGAATAATCTTCTTATTGCAAGAGCATGAACAAGGAACATGATTCTGAATTAGAACTTGAAAAAGTTGTTATGAGATTATACCTAAGTCTAGAACTTTTGGTTCCTCATTTTGTGGGAAAGCGAATCACATTACGAATTTTTGCCTTAATAGGAAGAAGCTTGTGAAACAAGAAGAATTGAAAGCCCATGAATTTGAGCCTAAGTCCATTCATAGTAGAAATATGTCCTATTTCTCCCATTGTAATTTTTTTGGACATTCCAATACAACATGTAGATGGTCGTTGGCTAGTAAAATAAGATTCTTTAAAAATATTCAGGTTGTTGAGAGAAGAGATTCCTTTAGAGAGGTTACTAATGAGATTTGTAACCTCATGAAAAGAGTTAACATGTTGGTGAATCAACATGATATGATAATGATTCCTTTGTCCATATGTGTCCTAGGAATATAGTTCATTTGAGGAGAGAATGTTGAGTTCTTATGAGAGGCAGACATAATATTGCTCTTAGAGAGAAAGCTAAGATATAAATTCCTCAAAAGAAGGTTGAGATGAAAAAAGATATAGTCTTTGTGCCTCCCATGATCCAGGAGAGGCAGCACCCCCTCTACCTAAATAGGTAGATAAATAGGATATATATTGTGTTTGTGTGACAACCCGATTATTAAATAAGAAGTGGTGAACCCGATACTCCAATAATAACAGGAATCATAGATGGACCATTCTCAGCATCACAATAATATAATAAGTATACGGGATAACCACGCTAAATTTTGGAAAACGGATTGTCAAAATATTATTTGTAAATTGAAATAAAATCATTTAATCAACCCAATCTGAAAGGAAGGTGGATAGAATCTACAGGCATAAAACTGAACAGTACATATATATCACAATAACCGAATAAGCTGTCGGTTAACAGTCTCATACAAGTAGTTTCAACAATTAAATTAATTTACATAATACATGACAGTAGGCAAGTACAAAGCTTGGGCCACACGCCTGAATAAGTAACCCAATCATAACTAGAGTACAAAAATGAAGACATCTCTAAACAAAATATCCCACAACAACCGCAAAGTGTTGCAGCTCCGAGACACGGTTATAGGGGAGTCAATACGGGTGCCCTTACGGGGGAGCACCTGAGCGAATATAAGATTCATGCACAACAAGAAATATGAACGGGTCAGGGCCCGGTTTTATATGATTACCAGATGAATAAAGAGTATGACAGTTATGAACGGTTAATCATGATTAATAATGGTAAGAATCTAACTACTCAATTTAAGAGAATAAACTAAGGCAATTAAAATGACCATAATTTTAATTCAGTTTCACAAGAGGATATAAATGAATATTATTCACTAAGAATTTCCATCATTTACACTGTTTCATTTTATCATTCCGTAACTCATTAGGAAATGTATTTAAAGGCCTTTAATTCTTAGAGCACTTTATCATAAATCAAGTCCCACTTCAATAAGAACATATAACGATTCTAAGACCGTCCTTCCGAGTTTCCCCACTGGACGCGCCCCTAAATGGCTATCATCTTCCAGGGCCTATCAAACAAGACAACCTGGGCACCCTAGAACGCAACGTCGGGAAGTGGCCATATGCCTTCGACAGTGAGTCATAACCACACCCGGAATTACCTCACTTCGAACAATAAATACACATACATAATAATTGATCCTATGGCCGAGGACTATATTCACCCTGCATTCACTAGCCAGGGGACTTCACCTCATGCGCGTACTTCCCTTATGATATCATTTAGAGAGGTGTGTTTAAGTAAATTATCATTTACAATTTTTATTCCCATTTTAATATATACATCACATTTTATCCGGAGCCATATATAATTTATGCCATCATTATATCCTCAATGATTGATAAACCCCTAATTCATTCTCCAAGCATCTTAAGGTCTTACTATAAACCACCAAGTCTAGCATCTCCCAATAACGTGCCGAAAGTTCTTCAATTATTTAATTCTACATCTCATTATATCAAACTAAATTGTTAAGGAAAAGAAATACCTAAACATTCATTTACTAATCCCCAAAATAAGCCCCAACTATTACCCTGTTAACATAAGGTTGTCGCCTAACTAATATAAGACTCTAGGACACTAAGTTTACTTCATACAAGAAGGTTCCTAAGTACTAAGCCTAAAAGAAAAGGGTTGAAATTGAGTTAGAAAAATAACTCAAAACAACATGAATTCCGAATCGATTCGCCCTGGCCGAATCAATTCGGTCTGAAAGCGAATCGATTCGGATAGGAGGACCTGACTTTATACAAACTGTCGAATCGATTTGGATAGGCCGAATCGATTCGGTCCAATCAAACCTGTAAGCTGCCCTTATAGCAAATCGATTCGCCCTGGTGAATCTGCCAAGAATGGGGCTACGGGTTATGAACCCTAATTTTCCCAAACCCTAATTCTCCTCCATTTCTACACATATCAACCACCATTAAGCTAACCAAAACCCTCCTACATGAATATTAACCCCAATTTTTCCACACAACATCTAATTTAAACTATGATTAGCGCTAAAACACTATAAAATACATAAATTCCCCAATTGTTCAATTGATACCCATACATAACTATCAATACAATTTATTCATCTCAAATCATATATTAGCAAGTAAGAAAACTTGCCTTAAACTGAAATCTCAGATTCTTGGAAGATGAATGCAAGATCAAGTCCCAAATCTTCAATTCTCTCCATTCTCTTCTTTTCTCCACAATTCTTTTCTTCTCTCTTTCTCTCTAAGTTTAGTAAATACACACTTAAGAGAATAAAATGAGGTGCAAGGCTTAAACGTGTCTCTATCCTTAATTCCCATCTTAAGTTGTTAATACCACATTAATGTGACTCGCAACTACACATCTAAGTCATAACCAGTTAAAAGTGCCCGAAACACAAAAATACAATATGGCACTTATTTTGACTATCTCGCACATTTCGGGACAAACTACTCCCCCTAAATTGGCATTCGGAATAATATACGTCATTTTCATATCCCATTTCATTTTAAACCACAACTGTCATTTTAAGCACACGACATAATAAAATATAACACAATGCTATTTATGTTCCAATAACAGTAAATATGCAACACTCTAGTAAATATTCTTTATTAACTCACTTAATTGATATTTACTCCATCATCCATTATTTTATATAATTATCTCACACAGTAAATTAATATAAAATAAATCTCTCAAAAGTAAGGGTTGTTACAGTTTGTTGGAACTATCTCCCTTCTCAGATACTCCTTGATTCATTTGGGATTATTTTATAGGTACGAGTGCTTTCATTATCATAGTTGGATCTTTTACATGCTTTTGGTGAGGATGTTCATATTCATATTCGTTACATAATATGTATGTACATATCATTATCCTTGAAAAACAAAAATGTTGTGTTTGTTCTTTTCATGGTTATTGATTAATCTTTATGTATACTTATGATTCATTGTATGAACTTATTTTGAAAAAGATTGAAATATGATATGTTTAGAAATCATATAAAGCATCATGATAAGTTAAGTTTGTTGAGATATTTGGTATTGCTTTCACTTTACACACATGCACTTTGCATGTCTTTGGATCATATGAGTATTTTATGTGGATTGCATGATTGCTTGATTTTTAAATCTTGATTGAATCTCAAGGTCTAATATTACTCAATTCATTTGATAAACGTTTATGTGGGACATTTGAGAGATTGTGTAAAAAACATATATACTTGATGAAGTTGATTGATATGATTTTTCAAAACAAAAAGGACACCATTGGTGAGATTACATTGATTTAAATTTAAGTATAATCGATAGGTGTCTCCCAAAGTGTGTGTGAAAACCATAGTAAAAAAAAATATTTAATGATGAAAAGAGACCAAGCCAAGTTCTTGAAAATTCAAGGCATGAAAATGAGATAACACCTTTTTAATTTCTTGCAATATTACTTTTAGGATTCTACATCATTTTGAGGGTGAATATATTTTTATAATTTACCATTTGAATATATTAAAATGATATTACTGAGATGATATAATTAATCTTGAAATGCAATTTATATGAAGCACTTATGTGCATTCATTTGATTATTTGATTTATTATTTATCCACATCCTCCCTTGATTGATATGCAAAATTGTTTAATTCATTTGATTAGAATTTGAAATAATATGGTTACTTGATTAGTTTTTGTACGAATTTGAGTTTCATTCATGTCATTAGTCTTAGTTCAAAGCCAATTTATGCAAACAATCAATTTTATTAACCTCATCATGATCACTTTACATGCTTTGTGTGTAACATTTATATGTGAGTGTGTTTGATTCCTTGAATGCATAAAAAATTGCAAAAATAGTTTCTCAGCATGCGTATTTGATAGACGACATAAAATGTATGTATGTAAAATTTATCATTGGGTCTTTGCGCCGTGTACCAAAACTTGGCACGCTAACTATGGAGTGTAGCGGCAAGTAGGGATCGAAACCACAAGAAATTGCAGTTAGAATTCAATTAATTTATTACTTCTCAAACAAAAGTGTAAAAGGTGATGAGTGATCAAATCATTAAACTAAGCAAGTAATGGAACTATATTAATAAAACAAATAAAACTATAAATTGAGAATCATACCCTTCACACAGACTAAATAAAACTAAACCGTTACATGGAAAGAAAAATGTTAACGAAATTAATCTCATTTGGAAAATTTATAAAACCTAGAGTTGTCACCCTTTAAATTCTCATAAAAGCTTAATTTAAGTTTGACGTTAACGAATATTCTCGAAATTACACATGAAAGGTCGTAAATACGATGCATACGTGATATAAATAATCAAATCTCTGCAATTCCAAAAACAATTAACCCATTAAAACTATTTTAAGCCCATCATATCATAGCAAAACAACTAATTGACCCATATGAATTTAACAATCTCAACCTAAATTAAATTACCTACAAAGCATGGTAAATAACATGTATTTAATGAAAGAAAAAATAGAGCAAGGAACCTAATTGATAAAAGCAATAACTTAATTATCAAACTAAGAAAACGTTAAAAATAAAGCTTGAATTAATTAGAGAAGAAAATGAATAGTAACATAGAAAGGCCAAAAATGACAAACCAAGGTGGAAGGAGGAGAAACTCACAAAATCCTACTCCAAACCCTATATACAAAATAAAACAAGATAGCTACCAAACACTAATCCACTTGATGTATATAGAAAGTGACAAAAATCCAAGAGAAAGGAATCAAACAAAAAAAATATATATCTTCAAAATTGTGGCATCATTGATTGATCGAAGAAATTGATCGATCGATAAAACTGAAAATTGCCACTATTTTCCTTCCATGGAAAAATGAGAATCATCGATCAATTTTGACCGTTCAGTCGATATTCTATTTCAAGCTCAATCTTTTCCCTCAAAAACCAAGAAAATGCTCATCGAGAAAATAATCATAACTCAACTGTTAGTCACCGTATTGATGCACCGTTGGTGGCTACACAGAGCTAAATAACAGAGAAATAACTTTTGTGAAGAGTTCAGGTATAAATCTCGAACGTTGAATTGACTAAAATGCCCTTGAAGTTACGTACTATATTGAAACTTTCCCGAAAAGCACCAATTGTACCGTTAAGTGTTCCAATACTACAAAAGTCCAAATAAACCTTGTAAAATAATATATATAATGAAAACAAAGGTTATACATTATATGAGTTTAAATACGAGAATTAACGGGGACAATTTTACAAGAAAGAATAAGTAAAACAGGCGATAATATACAATATTCGTGACGTATTATACCCCCAACTTAGAAATTTCTTGTCCCTAGTGATTAAACAAAATAAAAACTAGCAAAAGAGAGAGGTAAGAACAAAATAAATATTTACATAGGAAAGGTGCCACTTTTGCGAGCACACTGTTGCTTTTAACGAATGCAAGAAGTCGTTAAACCCCTAAGTTACCCTAGTGGATGACTGTTGTCTCATGAGAATTTCCATGAATGAAACCCACAAACATCAAGTTTCCTCAAAAGTATTCCCAAACAAACTATGTAATCTCAATAATAACGAATAGGATTTCAAAAGGTTATTCAACATTGACATTAATAGAATAACTTCATAGAATTGAAACCTTAAAAGCGTGAGGAAAACGAGCACATGAAAATATTAATTTGACTAAACTTTGATAAATCGGATAAATATTAAAGCAAGGCATGATATGAAGCCTCTACGGTGCTTACATTCAAAAAATGAAATCATTAAGAATGGGGTATAACACACACTATACATACATGCATAAAGAATAAATGTAAATATAAACTAGGTCGGACGCATGTCATTAATGAAGAATGCTTTATATAAGCTGAAAAATGTAATCTCAATGAAAAATATCGTTCATTAAGGGAGGAGAAATGCATTTTCACAAATTATCGCTATTATTACAACTTTTGAATCAAATTCATCCTAGGATCACAAATGACTTTTTAAGCTTATAATGTAGGTTTAGTATTAAGGTTATAAAATGAAGGGGATATTTACGAATTCAAATTTTCGGGGGAGAATACTTGGAATAATGAAAAATTGTAGGAAAATTTAAATATTAGAAAAATGATTTCCATAACAAGCATATATGAAATTGGAGAGTGAAAAAGATTAATGAACATTATATATATCAATGAAATACTTTCTCTTTCTTTTCTTCTCTTATTTTTCTTTTGTTTTTCTCTTTTGTTTTCTTCTCTTTTCATTTTTTCTTTTCTTTCTCACATTTTTCTTTTCTTTTCACTCTCACATGCTCAATGGCAGACAAACAACAAGAGCATCATTCAATCCCAAGTATCATTCCAAACAAAGGTATAGAAAGTGTATACATGGTTTAGGAGTTGGATATGCGATTTTGGATTTTGAAATGAAAGGTTATATTTAGGATCAAAGTGGTTGACGAGGGGAAACATAAGGTGAGGTCAAGGTCAATATGGATGTATTAATAAAGAGGGACTATGATCATTTCCTAAATTTTATGTAAATCTCGAGTCAAAATAATTTTGAAAATCATGATTAAGTAACACATTTTGAGATGAACTCAATTAATGAATGATGCTGAAACAATAGTGAGATTATAGATGAATTTAATGTTTTCAAGGAGAAAAGATTAATATATAAATAATCACAAATGAAGAAAAGTACAATGCTCACTTGGTGTAAGTATATACAATGTAACAAAAGACTGCCGAGTTAGAAAAACCTTAAACATAATTAATTAAACAAAAAAGCACATGGGTTCATGTGTTCAAAGTTTAATTCATGAAGTTTTTCATAATATTAATGATTCGAGGACTAGAGTCTAATAATTATTAAAATCGAGAACATAAATCATTGAATTATCAATTGAATCGGGAAATTATTTAAAATTTATCCTTGAAAATAAAGGCAAAATGACCACCAAAGGGAAAAAGAAAGAAAATTATTTTGAAAATTTTTAATTTTTTCAGAAATGCATGTTTGGTGAGAAATGTAATCAAATCAATGAAATTTCATAAGAAATGGGAAGCATATAACACATCCCTAACTTAAATGTTTCATGACACTCAATGTGAATCAAGAACACAAGTTAAAGACATGAAGAGAAAGATACCACCCGAAATGGAGCGATCTTAGAACACACCCATTGATTCTATAAAACAAATTAGAACCATGCATAACAAAAAGAAGAACAAAAAATTTAACTAATTACACTACATAATAAGTAACAATTAAAATAAAATAAACTACTATGTACACTAAAAAATTTAACTTATAATTAACTATACACCAAAAGTTAAAAGTTTTGAGGGTCCACCCAAAAAATGATTTAACTTTGAGGGATAAATGTAGGTTCCTCATTTGAGTTCATGCCTTTCGAAAAATAGGAAATCCGTTTGAATAACTAGGAAGACATGGTTTGGGTGGGTGAAAAGAACTATCACCAATTGATAGTTTTTAGCGGATGCTGGGGGGGGGGGGGGGGGGGTTGGATTTAACGGGAGACAAACACAAGTGGGATCCAAAATAAACTGAATTTCATCCTAAAGATTTTTTAATTGGAATGGGAGGTGGGGTACATAAAGGGAGAATTACCTTCATGGAAAGAAACTCGAGCAAGTAGTCCTCATAAAAGGATTAATTATTTGTAAGTTTTCTATCGATGCTGGGGATATATGTAAAGCTTCAATAATGGTGAACAGGAATTGGGAGAAAATAAATTCAATTTGGAGAGATGACTCATCATCGCTCAAAAATTGAATTTCAAAGGAGGAAAACTCACTTTTAATGAAATGATCTTCAAACTTTTTTTGATGCAAATACCATGTCTCAACATCCTCTTTGTTTTCCAAAGAAAAAATCATTTCTTTGCTAAGTGATACAATTTCCATATTCTCATCATTTTTGTTCTCCTTTATGCCTTAGGCGAAAAGAAGAATGCTTTGTTCCAAAGTATGCATAGATTCCTCATTTGATTAAAAATATTCCTCCACCTCTAGAGTTCCAAGAAAAAAGTCATTGTCGGTTTCAAAACTAAATCATACTCCCACCAATGGTTTTCCTCTAGATAAAAGTTATCAAATTTTTTCATTTTTTGACCTTGAAACATCGCACCAAATGAATTTGGGAGTTTCACAACTTCTCCAAAAAGACTAATTTGAGAACTATTATCTTGAATTTCAAGCTTATTTGTACAACAACTTTTATGTTTATTGTCTGTGACGCCCCGCTCAAAAAAATACCGGGTGATTAGTCCTTAATTAAATTAAACCAGAATATCCAGTTTGGTTATTCCTAGCAACACTATCGAAAAACACTTATTAATCACCTAATAATTAATTAAGCTAGTGTAAAAAACTTTTAAACAATTAATTATTATAAAAAAATTTAAACCCTTCGCATTCACCAAACTAATGAATAAAATAATAAGAAATGAGAAATCACTTGGATGAATAAATGATACTGGAATAAACTTTCCAGTTAAAAGTCTCAAAATACAAATAATCCATAATAAAACTGAATCCTTCTAATCTAAATGAGATAAAAGAGTAAACAATCTCTGAGATAAGGACTAGCTAGAAATGGGCGACATGCCCTAACTGAAATAACTAAATCAGGATCTGAATGGATAAGAGTGAAGGCGTCTAATCACAAGGACCCACAACTTTCACAATAGCGTCAGAACATCAAATTATCCAATAGCTTATGCCCGACGTCCCTTTGGCTGGACACCTAAAATAGGTTATACAAGAGAAAATAGATTTACAAGAAGCGGGTCAGAGTCCGAGTGAAAATATTTTAAAACGATTTAGAAAGTATTTAAAATGATTAAAAGTAGATATTATATTCATGTTAGTTATGCGGGCTCTCGCTTGAGAATTCTCACCTCTCAACTAGTGTGCACGCCTAACGTACCGCTAAACCATTCCAGTTACTTTTGTCACCCCTAACTAATTCAAACTCATTAACCTTCAATTCTATTATCTTATAATAACTACCCGTATTCCCCACGTAATACGTTAATAAATATTTTCACATCTTTTATTTTGAGTGAGAGAGTTTTCACATTCAAAGTTAAGTATTCACGCACTTAAGTTATTTTAGATTTCACTATCCATTTTATCTATTACATTCACACAGTAGAACATTTCACAAGTATATATATATGTATATCACTCTATTATATATATACTAATATGCCACCCCTAGGCTAAGCTGCGGTGCATGCATACTCTGTTATCAAGGCCCGGTACATCACGTACTAAACAAGGACCCTTAGTTCTTTACCTCTCTCGAACCATAAATAACAATCACACATATTGGAGGCGAACATAGTCCTAAGCCTTTGGGTTATGCACATACTTACGCACCTAAATGACTTACACAAATGACAATCCAACCTAAGTCCTATGTTCTGAGACACAAGTCTAAATCCCCCCGAAGGATCCTCAAGATAAGACTGTCTCCTTCTCAACCTCCCGCGATAGCAAGCAGCGTAGGTATGTCAAGACACATAATAACTCAAGCAATAGGTAGTCACACCACACACAAACACACACATACAACACACACACACACACATATATATATATATATATATATATATATATATATATATATATATATATATATATATACACATGTCCCATATCACAAGTCTTATACGTAGTATATTTATCTCATGAATATCCTACGTATTATTAAATTTCAATTATACCTCATCGTATTTATATGAATGTTTTTTACACAACTCTAAGGGCCCTATTTACCCCTTAATTATATATTTATATATATATTAGAAGTTATTCCCTTCGTCATTACTGGTCATAAACGTAGTTTCACTCATCATTACATCACCCTTCTCGAATTTTCCTTCATTTATCAGTTTCGGATATTTTATCAATTATCCCAATATATATTTGTCTCACTTTATGTAAATTCAATCTCCACTTTAGGCCTAATATCCTTATTATAGAACAATAATCACAATCAATCAATCTCGGCAATCTCCAACGGAATAACAACCAAAAATAACATATCTTAAAATTTACCCACGAATGTGCACATATTTTTAAAATGCAGTTTTGAGGCATTTCAGAGTCATTTTCGAAAAAACATATCCATAACGAAACGCTGAAAAGTGGATTTTCTACGAGGAAATGCGGACATAATAGCCATTTTCGGCACCAAAACGACTTAAAACAGTTCCTAAAATGACGGTTTAATTTACCCAATTTCATAGACTTCTTCGAATTCAAGAAATTGTTCTATAGTTCAATTCTAGTCATCAAAACCCGAATTTCTTCATCAAGATTTAATATAATTTTGTGGGTTTCATACTACCTACATGGAGGATCCTATTCTGCATCAATTTCACCCAAGATAATGATATATGTCTTCCAAAGTTCATTCATATCACATGACTTTCATAATTAATTCAACCTACTCCAACATGGATATTATACATGCTATAAATTTGCAAGATTAAACACTTACCTCTATTAGTAGGTCTGATCCATTGATGAGGAATGGTATGGATGTTCTTATCTCCTCCCGATCTACGCGATGATGGTACTTTTAGGTGCAAGAGTGGTATGGTTTGGCTTTGGGGTCTTCATTCTTCTTCCTCATATGGCATCTCTACAGTTTCCTACATTCTAACCCTAACCTCTTTATCTTATCATATATTTTTAATCTCTAATTTTCGTAAGTTTCTGTTCGGCCTAAAAGTGCCCCGTGACCCAAACTAAACCCCTGAGTACATTTTTCTGACTATTTCGACCCTTCCGGACACTTTGGCGCACTCAAAATGACCATACGAACTATCGAAAATAAAATCATCTTTTAGTTTTTAAATTAAGTCCCGACACGACTAACACGCGCGTCCCGACTAAATTACTGTAACTGTCGTATTTTTTGCTCGCGACGATTTTAACATTATCATAATCACATATTACTTTATTCACTCAGTAATATTCAATATAAGTCGCACCAATAAATACTAACCGGACTCGCGAGTTAATATATATTTTATTCTGGATTAATTATCCACTAATTTACCTTATTTAATTTTAATTAATCCCACATTTAAAATTATTATAATTATGGGGTATTATATACTTCCCCCTTAATAACGAAATTTTGTAACAAAATTCAGAAATAAAATGTACCAGGTAAAAATAATTCTAGATATCCTTCATGCATCTCGTCCTCACGTTCGCAAATAGACTCGTCGGCATTATGATGCCCCATAAAATCACCTCAGATTCTTGTGCACAATTACGTTCAAAAGTGTTCAAAATTTACTTGCAAAAGTCTTTTGTTAGTTCCACCATTCGTACACCAATGGTACCGTTTCAACCGAAGGTCTGTTCACTACAACCTAGGGCTAACAACGAGTTCATTTAAGCCTTACGTACCGGTGTATTATTTTATGCTTAAGGTCTCATTGATACGCAAAACTATCATAAATTCGATAACAAAGCCTAAAAAATGAGCTTATACTCCACTGGCTCTATTATCACTATGTTAGAAAAGGCCTCACTTCTATAGGTACTAATTTCCCTTATTATCGTACCAAGCCATCTCTCCTCGTGGGATACACCCTCAGCAATCCCTGACTACTCGTGTTAGGACTTAAAATTTGGTTCTCATCAAAATACTCTCATTTCATTTTTAAACTACATGAAAAGGATATGGATTAGCACAATCCTTGTTAACGGACCAAAAATCACCTCGGGTCCTAGAAATTAATTATTTCCCTTTTTACAACTATCCAAAGGGAGGCAAAAAATTTCTTCGATAGTGACTCAAGCTCACTAAGTAATTAATATCCTGCTCCGGGTAATATCATACTGCCCTACCAGTTGTAATTAATATTTCTAATTACTTCAAAAGTCCAAAACATGCATTATCGCATTCTCCTACATTCTATATTCCCTCTTTCGACTATCATTATCCCATGATTGACACGTCTATCTCAAGACATGACCCGGTCCCATCGTCTCCTGACACTCCCTATCCAAGGTGGGACTCAAAGGTCTCGTTCTAATTTACATCAATATTAGGCGACACCTTGTGTTAGTTTATTTCCTCTCTTTTAATACCATGTTAGGCGCACTGCCTAGTAATATAACACATCTCAATATAATAACGGTTATTTTGTTCCTTAACAATTTACTTCTCAACCCAAAGTAAATCATGTCTACTTCGCGATTTTTATAATCCGATAATAAATGTTATTAATTTGCGTAGCTAATCCATCTATGGAATCATCAATTTGTCACATCATTCTTGTTAGTAGAATCAGACCAACCTAGAGACTTTACTATGTCTCTCTCAACCCTAAATTCACTCACTTATCATCTCACGTCACATGGAACATCTTACTCCACTTATATTAAGATAGTAAAAAAAATTTAGCCGTGCGTGGGCTCCAAACTTGCGTACTTCCTAGGCCCTTTTTTCAGCTATTCGAATTTTACCAACTTATCGATATGCGAACTACTCTACGCATTTGACTAGGTGAGACTCATTGTATTTTGACTCAACTTCCAACTCACCTCAGCTCACGTTGAGGCTATCTCCTTTCCTCAAATGAAGTTCGACCTTGCTTATATTTCCACTTATTTTCTGACTGTCCCACAGACACATTCACAATATCTTTCTAATCCTTTTTTTTTTTTATCACAAATGGTACCAAAAAGCAAAATATTCAGGACGTCCATACACCTTATATCCCGTGCGCAATTGTGCAATTGTCTCCAACTTTCACACGTAGCATACTTATCTAAAATCCCCCCCCCTGCCTTTTTAATGTGGCTATACCGTAAGACTAACTTCAGTTACCGTACAAATATAATTTATTTCTCCTCGAGACAACCCCACCTATCAACTAGGTGTAAAACATTATCCCATGCTCCCCACATAGCACTACTCAAATCTATAGACCTTACATCATAGCTCTTAATTCAAGTTTTCATCTTCATGCACGTATAATAACTAAAGTGATAAATTTGTACTCTAATGACCAATACATCTCTTGACTCTCGACATGTGCTGGGATTCATGCGTGGGATGTCTCGCAAGAGAAATACAAATAAGGAACCCTCCCGATACACTACTACCTAGCCTTGTCGGTAATCGAGGTCCATAGGTCTAGTGTACATACTCAGAGTATGCAAAATCTTATCCTTAATCACGCAAGTCTAACCATCCACTCCCACATTACTAAAGGAGTTTATACAACACATCTCTATTACTATCATTAGTTTTTTCGTACTAAGTCAATAATGAGATAAATTTCCCCATTCGATAGTAAACATAATATACCCCAACTTATATCAGTACATTTCCTACACACTAGAATTAGATATAATGAAACAACTATAACCTCTGGAGTCTCCTCCACGATGTAGTATAAGTGTGAGTTCATTCTCTTTCAGGTGACATATCGTGAAATAACACAATCATGCCCTGGAATAGTGAACATGATAGCCTTGCTGTAATAGCTCGCCATCGTTCAACCTGTCGCTAACCAGTCCAAAACCAAGATAACATCATACTCAAATATTATTTCTCGAAATGATTAAATTCACTAAAACATAACCTCTCAATGACTATACCCACTTTTCTGTAGATGGGACTAATGACCCCCATTACTAAATGGTAAAATATAAACACAAAATACTAATACTAACAATACACCCACTAAAACCCTTTCACGCGCGAATTTAGTGTTAATGAACTACTGTGATTCGCTCGTGTCACACAAATATACCCCATTTAACCTAGGATAAACCACACACTTTTAATCGGCAATAACACTGGCTGTCCAAATGCTTTCTGGACACAACACTTGTGTACAAATTAATTCACAAACTTTTACAATTATTATCCCTGTTGGGCATCCTGCTCTTGCCCACTAACTCGCTATAGACAAGGGCGATACATGTCATCCTAGTTTACCTACATAGGAAACTTCTTTGTGTCATCTCTCTATCTCTGGCCCCACTAGCCATATGAAATTTTCCTTCTCTCTGATCTAGTAGTTCTTGGCCTCGAATGCTACCCCCGTTGTCCAATTTGTCTTAGCTAGCCCTGAGGAACACCATGTCGTCCCAAATGACCCTAATTAGATTCATCGTTCCTCAGTAGAAATTCTTATTGATATACATTATTTAAAAATGGGTCCCCCTGTTGGGTCTCCCTCTGTGGTGTATGACTATTATTAATTATTTTTAGTCTTGCCATTCTCTGGCTGTGCTCTCTAGTTCTCTTGTCTCCCTTATGATGAAAGCGTTGATATAAATATTAACAGTATGTCATTGTCGTCATGTGTATACGTCTTCCTAGATTGATTTACCACAATTATTGGCGAGTCCTATTCGTGAGTCCGTTATTACATTTAAGAACTTTCCTCTCCACCACCTACCTCCCCGGTTATGAAGTTCTCTTAAATGGCTAATTTATTCATAACAATTAGCCTATGTTCATCTCTCTTGTGAAGAGTCCAAAAACGTCATTCACATCTCTGTCAGAATAGCAGATGAAAGAAATTTTGGTTAAACCACACTTAATATTTCTCAATTAATTCCTTATCTTACTTCCTGATGTGGTGACTATCTTCCACCTTGGCATCACTGCTCTTAAGAGCAAAAATTTAACCCAACTTTAAAATCGAAGTACCGCTGTACCTCACCATACGTAACGACTTGTGGATTATCTCCCTCCATTGGCCTCCGTATCCGTATAATAACCTATAATATTGCTTATATAGTTCTCTCACAAACTCTGGCTTAAAGCCTAAGTTAACACATATTATCGTATTACCCTTTAATTTCAAATTATCACTTTACATATTTAAACCATTTCAAAACGTTCACAAATTGATTAAATTTTTTAAGTGACTTCTTGAAAAAAAATAATCCTTCCGATTTTTCCCCCACCCCTTTTCAGTAACATTGGTTGAGTCTTAAATTTTAACCACCGTTCTATATGACGGTGTTTGGGAAAATTATCGCACCTTGGTGATTCACTTCTCATCATTTGTCTAAATCATAATTATGGTGAATTCTATCACGTTACTATTCCCATAATACTCTATGGCTTCTGCTGAACCTTTCCTCCTACAGTCCTTCTATCGACCCTCGTTGGTCGTCCTATGTTGTTCGGTGGATAAAACTCAACCAAACTCGCATTATGAATCACATCACTATAACTAATAGCAGAAGAACATAAGTCACATACATAGGGGAATACAATAACCCTATAATAAATCTCTATATCAAAGAACACTAAAATGAAACGTAATAAGCTGCACATATCATAAAGACTCTAGAACCTCATGCTCTGATACCACCTGTGACACCCCGCTCAATTAAATACTGGGTGATCAGTCCTTTATTAAATCAAATCAGAATATCCAGTTGGATCATTCTTAGCATCACTGTAAAAAAAATTATTAGTCACCTAATAATTAATTAAGCTAGTGTCAAAAACTTTTAAACATTTAATTATTATCCAATAATTTAAACTATTAATTACATTCACCGTACTAATGAATAAAACAATAAGAAATGAGAAATCACTTGGATTAATAAATGATACTGGAATAAACTTTCCAGTTAAAAGTCTTAAAATACAAATAATCCATAATAAAATTGGATCCGTCTAAATGAAATAAAGAGTACACAATCTTTGAGATAAAGAATAGCTAAAAATGGGTGACATGCCCTAACTGAAATAACTAAATCAGGATCTGAATGGATAAGAGTAGAGGCGTCTAATCACAAGGACCTGCAACTTCCACAATAGTTGCAGTACATCAAATTATCCAATAGCCTATGCCTGGCGTCCTTGTGGCTGGACACCTAAAATGCATTGTACAAGAGAAAATAGATTTACAAGGGTCAGAGCCCGAGTGAAAATATTTTAAAACAATTTAGAAAGTATTTAAAATGCTTAAAAGCTGGTATTATATTCATGTTAGTTATGAGGGCTCTCACTTGAGAATTCTCACCTCTCAACTAGTGTGCACGCCTAACGTACTGCTAAACCAATTTAGTTAATGCTGTCACGCCTAACTAATTCAAACTCATAAACCTTCAATTCTATTATCTCATAATAACTCCTCGTATTTCCCACGTAATACGTTAATAAATATTTTCATATCTTTTATTTCGAGTGAGAGAGTTTTCACATTCAAAGTTAAGTATTCATGCACTTAAGTTATTTTAGATTTCACTATTCATTTTATCTATTACATTCACACAGTAGAACATTTCACAAGTATATAATGTATATCACTCTATTATATATATACTAATACGGAACCCCTAGGCTAAGCTGCGGTGCATGCATACTCTGCTATCAAGGCCTGGTACATCACGTACTAAACAAGGACCCTTGGTTCTTTACCTCTCTCGAACCATAAATAACAGTCACACATATTGGAGGCGAACATAGTCCTAAGCCTTTGGGTTACGCACATACCTACGAACCCAAATTACCGCTCAATACCATTGTTAACACAAATGACAATCCAACCTAAGTCGTATGTTCTGAGACACAAGTCTAAATCCCCCCGAAGGCTCCTCAAGATAAGACTGTCTCCTTCTCAACCTCCCACGATAGCAAGCAGCGTAGGTATATCAATACACATAATAACTCAAGCATTAGGTATTCACACCACCTATATATATATATATATATATATATATATATATATATATATATATATATATATATATATATATATATATATATATTATCGACATAGGTATACACACGTCCCATATCACAAGCCTTATACGTAGTATATTTATCTCCCGAATATCCTACGTATTATTAAATTCAATTATACCTCTCATCGTATTTATATGAATTTTTTTCACATAACTCTAAGGGCCCTAGTTACCCCTTCATTATATGTATATAAATATATATTCTTTTTCAGAAGTAATTCCCGTCGTCACTACTGGTCATAAACATATTTTCACTCATCAATACGTCACCCTTCTCGAATTTTCCTTCATTTATCAGTTACTGATATTTTATTAATTATTCCAATATTTATTCGTATCACTTTATGTAAATCTAATATCCACTTTAGGCCTAATTGTCACACCTCGCTCAATTTTGGCATCGGCCCCCACCAAAACTAAGCGGACGTGAGTAAATAAAATACCATTCTTAGCATGAGACAGATATGAGACATATAAAATTAATCCACATGGTAAATGACAATCAATTCCAAAAGATAAACCATCCAACTAAGCGATAAAAGGTACATCTCATACTAAAACTCGAATAAATTCAATCTCCAATAATATAAAGTGAATAAAATCCCATTATAAATATCTGAGTAAAACCGTACAACTGTGGAACCGAATGGCCAACCAAAACCATAAACTGAGTCTCAATACAAATGCGAAGGAATGGATACACTACTAAACTCAACTAAAATACTCTGGTTGCGCCTCCAAGATAGTCTCCAAAAAATCCTGCAATAACTCCAGCACTAAAACTTGAAAATATTAATCAACACACGAGGTCAGAGCCCCGAGTATATGAATACACGCTACTCCCCTCAAATAGGGTCCGTGAACCCAGACAATAGCATTTTACGCAATAAATACCACAATAGAATATTTTAATTTATCGATATAATTAAACGCGATAAATATAAATCACTAACTACCCGTAAAGATCCCCATTTAAAAAGGCACACTAATATGATTTTAAATTTCCAAGTCCCACGATGCTAATTTTATTTAATTGGCTCATTTTATTATTGTTCTCACTTTTTATTATGACGGTCCTCCCGTCCCGGGTGGTAATTCACCAAAGTATCACACTTTCCCTTGTCAATCGTCCTCTGACCCGTTCAAACTGTCAGCCCCGACACATTATGCCGCCACAAATTTTAATACCAGTTTTTGTCTTAGGCATTAATCCTTAATTTCTCAATTTCATATTTATCCCACTCTTTTTAATCGATGTGAGATCCTCAAAATACCCCTTAGTCCCATACCTAAGGGTCCTCAAGTTATCAATACGTCCTACCCTATGTATGGAGTGAATTTCTAACATAAACCTCAACCTAGTCTTATGCCTAGGATAGCGTAATGACGATAAAGTGACAAAAATTAGCTCACCCCCCGACATAATAATGTCGTAATAATATACCCTCACTAGTCCCATACCTAGAAGGCGTAAATCATCATAAGGCCTACCCACTAGTCCCATACCTAGAAGGCATCCTAAAATATAAGGAGAGCAAAAATATTCAACAACTCATTGTCACAAAAGTTAATTAAATAGTACCAACAAGTCACACAACCAATCATAATTAATCAACGTATATAACTACACATGATAATCTAATTCAATTAAATCTTAATTTAATTATCATAACATCAGAAACACCCAATTAATTCCCTTTAATTATATTAACTTAAATACACCGAGATTTCATCATTAATATAACAAAATTTCAATTTCATTATCTCTACATAAATTACGTGAGTTACACGCACCCAAGAATTATTTATTTCAAAACTAGAGTTTTTCTACATGCAACCTACACCAATAAAATCCAAAATTCACTCATCAATCCTACGTACCCAAGGGTTATGAATATTATTTAGATTAAAAGATTTAATAAAAACAGTCCCATAATAAGTGTCCACTTTCTCTAATTAAATTACTATTGATTTTAAGAAAGTATGTAATTAAGTGTTTAGGCGACACTTAAAACGCATAATACTAAAGGAAAATGATAGAGTATTCATGGTCATGGCTCTGACCTCGTGTGTTGATTAATATTTTCAGGTTTTAGTGCTGGAGTTATTGCAGGATTTTATGGAGATTATCTTGGATGCGCAGCCGGAGTATTTTAGTTGAGTTTAGTAGTGTAGATAAGTTTTCCATTCCTTCGCATTTGTTTTGAGACTCCATTTATGATTTTGGTGGGCCATTCAGTTCCACAGTTTTACGGTTTTACTCAGATATTTATAATGGGATTTTATTTACTTTATATTATTGCAGATCGAATTTATTTGTGGATTAATTTTATATGTCTCATATCTGTCCCATGCTAAGAATGATATTTTATTTACTCACGCCCGGCTTAGTTTTGGTGGTGGTCGATGCCAAAATTGAGAGGGGTGTGACACTAATATCCTTATTATAGAAAAACAATCACAATCACTCAATCTAGGCAATCTCCAACGAAATAACAACTAAAAATAATATTTATTAAAATTTACCCCACGAATCTGCCTAGATTTTTAAAATGTAGTTTTGAGGCAATTCGGAGTCGTTTTTGAAAAAATGTATTGAAAACGAAATCCATAAATGACATTTTCTACGAGACATCGCGGACAGAATATCCATTTTTGGCACCAAAATGGCTCAAAACAGTTCCTAAAACGATGGTTTAATTTATCGAATTCCATAGACTTCTTTGAATTCAAAAAATTGTTCTACAATTCAATTATAACCATAAAAATCTGAATTTCTTCATCAAGATTCAATATAATTTCATGGGTTTCATACTACCTACATGAAGGATCCTATTCTATATCAATTTCACCCAAGATAATGATATATGTCTTCCAAAGTTCATTCAAATCACATAAATTTCATAATTAATTCAACCTACTCTAACATGGATATTATATATGCTATAAATTTACAAGATTAAACACTTGCATCTATTAGTAGGTCGGATCCGTTGATGAGTAATGGTATGGATGTTCTTTTCTCCTCTCGATCTACGCGATGATGGTACTTTTAGGTGCAAGAGTGGTATGGTTCGGCTTTGGGGTCTTCTCTCTTCTTCCTCCTGTGGCCTCTCTGCAGTTTCTTACGTTCTAACCCTAAACTCTTTCTCTTATCAAATATTTTTAATCTCTACTTTTCGTAGGTTAAAATACCCCAAAATTCCAAATGACTAAAATACCCTTCTGGGGTACCTGTTTGGCCTAAAAGTGCCCATGGACCCAAACTAAACCCCCGAGTACACTTTTCTAACTATTTTGACCATTCCGGACACTTTGTCGCACTTGAAATGACCATACGAACGATAAAAAATAAAATCATCTTTTATTTTCCAAATTAAGTCCCGACACGATTGACACACACGTCCCTACTAAATTACTGTAATTGTCGTATTTTTCGCTCGCGATAATTTTAACATTATTATAATCACATATTACTTTATTCACACAGTAATATTCAATACAAGTCGCACCAATAAATAATAACCTTTGACTCGCTAGTTAATATTTATTTTATTCCGGATTAATTATCAATTACTTTCCCTTATTTAATTTTAATTAATCCCACATCTAAAATTATTAAAATTACGGGGTATTACATTGTCATAATAGTTCAGAGAACTACTTTCGCAATGGTTTTCAACTTTATTATGATAATAAGTTTCCTACATTTTGTCATTAGTATAAGTTTTGAAAGTCCCCACATCGTTAGTTTGATTTTGTAAATACTCGCCAAAAGTAATCTTGCGATTTTCACTTTTCTCAACATGTAAGTATTCACCAAAAGTTATAGGCTTTGAGGGGCTTTGAAAATTATTCTTAGGACAAACTTACGAACCCAAATGATTACAATCACTAAAAATATTAGCATATGACATACTCACCCAAAATAGCTCTTCGAAGGAAGCTCAACAATGTGGCGTGTAGGCGTAAATTCAATGTTTGTTGGCGCTCAAGTGTCCAAGCCTGCAAAATCGATTAAAATAAAAAATAGAATTAGAAAGAAAAAGAAAAATAATAGGTAAGAGTAAGTCAATAAAATTCTAAAACAAACAACTCCTCAGTAATAGCGTTGATTAGACATAAATTCTTCACATTTATCCCCGTAATTTCGGTATTTTTATGATCCTGTGCGGTGTAAATAGCTTGGATTTGTCTTCTATTTATGCTACAAACCCTTTTTGGCAAGTATTTCATATTTTGTATATCTCTTATGTGTTTTACAGGTATTTCACGCAAGAAAGATGAAAAAGAGAACTCAAAATAGTGAAAGAAACCAAGAATCGGGGAGTTGAAGGGCATTTTCATAATTTTTCAGCCTTATTATGGAGGTGGGGACAAGTATAAAGTTGAAGATATTTCAATTAGAAGAGCACTGGAAAAAACGGTACCCCAATCTGAGCTACGGTGAAGAAGTTATTCCCATTTGAAGATTGAGAAAGAAATCCAAAAATCCAAATGAAAAAGAGGCCCAAAACCAGCAAGTTTTCCCGAACCATGGGTCGGTCGAACCGATTCACCCATTTGTCATGCTCCAGATCCATTACAAAATTAGTCACGCTTTCTAAGTGTGATAAATTGCCAGATACGGGATTTTTATTTTGTCCTTATCTTTTAGCCAAAAGAGTTTTATATTTTGGGGACTATTCTAAACGACCACTAGGCTATATATTTAGTCATTAGGACTCTTTTTATTGAGATTTAATTCATGTAAAAGCTTCATAACAAGTAGGAACATCTAGGAGAGGACTTTATATATTTTGCACCTTTAATTCAAGAGCTTTGCGAGTTTTTCTTCAACCTTTGATATCTTCTTGCATGTTCTTGTTCTTCAATCTTGGTAACTTTTATTTCCAACACTTTTATTGTTATTTCTTATGTTTAATCTCTCTTTCCAAGCAATTATGAGTTCATACAACGTAGATAACGTAGTTTTCATTAATTCACCATATTAGGCTAGATTTTTAAGGGTTGGGATGCATAAATCCAACCCGATGTGGTTTGCATGGGTATAAAATTAGTTCTCTAAATTAAATAAATGATTGAATCATGTTGTATAGTGATCACAACCGTTGTAGGACTTTTGATCTCGTTTGCCCTAGGTAACCGGAATGCTTAAGAGTACAACGCGTGTGTAGCTAATACGACACTGCTTTACTCGTCCTTTGCTTACATACTGTGTGGGATACGATCCCTCATATGTGTAATACTTGGGAGTACAAAAGACCGGGTTCAATTAAATTTCTAATTCAAAATTCTAGCATTCTATACGGTAAATCTACTAGGGTTTGGGGGATTGTATTTCCAACCTGTTTTTCCTTCATTCTTATTAAGTCATTCTTAATTAGTTAATTTTGCTCACATAGTTAATGCAGTAGTTTAATTTAGTGTGCACTTAGTTAATTAGTTATTTCCCATCTCAATCATCTTTTTGTTTCTTTTTAGAGTCAAGTTAGGGTTAACAGTCTTACCTTTGTTATCACGTTCACTCGTCCTAGTTCCCTGAGGATTCGATACCCAGACTAGCCACTATACTCCGCAAGAGTGTAGTTAAAGTTTAGGTTTTTGTATTGCGTTTGGAAGCCAATAACAACGATTAGCGTATTTACACGGACGCTCGGTTTTCACCTCGATCAAAATGGCGCCGTTGCCGGGGAATTTGGTAGACTTTAGGTTTGGATGGTTAATCCCGAATTTGACCTTAAATAAATAAATAAAAAATCAAAAATATGTATGTCACGCTTTTGAATTGCCCAATTTGAAATGTCTTACTTTAACTCTTTTGGTGGCTTTAATTGTTATGATAGTAGTGAGGAGGAGGATAAACTCAAGATTTATGAACATTGGATCAATATCACTAAAGATGAGTCTCTTAAATACAAGCCGAGTGCTAAGGCCATCCAAATTTATCAAAATTAATTGCTTAAAGACGAAAGGCGTGAAAAAGAGTATCGAGAAAAAAATCGTCTTGGGGAGCAAGAGTTAGATGCATTATTTGAACCCAATGATGATTTTTTTTTTCTGATACTTTTGAAGATGAAGTAAGTTTTTGAACAAATGAGGAATCCGAGGTGCTAGATCCTAGGAAGCCTACTTTGTAAGAAACCTTACTTCTGTACATGCAAGGCGTAAAAAGGATCCTTGGTGATGACTGGGAAAAGGAACCATATAGCAAGGAGTTTGATTATTATTTTGAAAACTTATGGGAGGTCAAGCCTTACGTTTCACCTACAAATTTTGAGAACGAAATCATTGAGAGTGATCCAAGTACTTTTGAACCTCAACCTCTTATAAATATTTCAAAACCTATTGAGGTTGAAGATCAACTGTCTCCTTGTGTCCCCACTATTATCGAACCATTAAATCCATCATAAGAACTGGATGAAGGTCTTGAGGACGTTGACCTAATTCTTGTATGGGAATGTTATTTTGAGATGCTTCATCTTATGGGCTATACACTTCGACGTGTCACTCCACCAGATCCAATTGAAAATTTTGGGCTAGAAGATTTTAAGGACAAGGACTCTATGCTTGAATTGTTTTCCAAGATGGACGCTTTCCGTTTGTGTGCTCCTCTTCCCATACTAATTGAAAAATCTTTGGGACGTGATTCTATTTTTCTTGGATCCCAATGGTACTTGTCCCCCTATGCACTCAAATCCCTCATTATCCCCCTAAAAATTTTAATTGGTGATGGTTCATTTCTTTCGCTTTGCACATGCCTTTCGTTGTTCAAATGGAATTCTTATTTTTCGGGAGGCATGACTTTTAGTGAGGGTACACCATTAATCCCTCAAAGTCATATTATATTTTGGGTGGATCCTCAAATTTTTCGACTTCTAGTGTATAACTTATTAGCATTTCAAATTGTAGGTTGTACGATAGTTAACTTATTTTTTTTCTTTTTTCTTTTAGTTCAGAGTTTTTGTTATTCTTTTTCCTATGCTTGGTTCTAACATGTTTTGTAGATTCAATGGACTCGTACTTTTCGGGGATCGCTCCATTTTAGGTAATATCTTTCTTTTCCTCTCTTTATGTGGTGTTCTTGATTCGTATTGAGGGCAATGCAACATTTTAGTTAGGGGGTGTGGGATAGTCTTCCCGTTTATTGTTTAGATTCATTGATTCGATCACATATTCTTTCCAAGTGTGTTTTTTTTAGAAAATTTCAAAAACTTCCAAAAAAAATTGAAAATTTTTGAAAAAAACCAAAAATATTTTTCTTCAAAATAAATAAATTTTGGAATTTAAATTTTTCAAAAATATCACCTTTATTCTATTTGAAGTCTCAAATTGTTAAATCTCTATTGCACTAAGTCGAAATTGACCAAAGATGAAAATTGTGCAAAAATTGACGACTTAACGAATAAGTGTGGAGATTAACAAAACCCGGTGAGATTTCGAGCCTATCGATCTTTTTGATTTTTTAAATCAATCTGAGTTAATGGTTAACTCATAGTTATAATTCAGCGTTTTAAATAAGTCGTTGATGATCTCAATTCTTTGTTTTGATCGGTTATGGGAAATGGAATGTTGTCTTGAAGGAAAAAAAACACGCTACAAATCTCTAAATTAAATTAATCTTGAGACGCATTTGGTAAATTAATAGGTAATTTGGATAATGAAATAGGCCATCGTTTGTTACCCAAAAATAATAGCCATAAAAAGATGTGAAAATTACCCTTTTTGCAACCCAATTTGAGCCGAATAAATTTTTCCTTTTCGCTTGGTAACCCGAAAAACCCAAGTAACCCGGAATTGTGAAAATTGGTAATGTCATCAAATAAAGTCCGATAAGTGCATAAAAAGGGGGCAAGAAAAAAAAATAGTATAAAAATGCTCAATAAAAATAGCAAGTAGAGAAAAAGAAGAGAAAATGAGCAAATGCCCGAAAAAAGCACTAACGGACATCATAAGAAAAAATTTCAATTTCGAAGTTCCGTACCATTCCCATGTTACCCAATACACCTTTAACCTGAAAAGTCCTACCGAGTTTGAATTGCGAAATTTATTACCGCGTGGAGATCTAAGATACAAAAAGATAATATGAGAGATTAAATAGTGTGAATTTGAGGCGATGTTTCCCGTTCTCCAATTAGCGTAATCCGATGAAGAGATCATTTCACTAAATAATTTTATCTTTCATAATTGTGTGCGTGAACTTGCGTTCCATTATATTTACTCTTATAAATTACGCATACCGAGAGAATAGCCACATTTTCGAGTGATTCGTTTGTGAGTGTATTCGGTGAGATTTTGAAATCAAAGCGAATTTTTGGAAAGTAACGTAATAATCAATCAGTGGAAATTAGCGGTTCAATTTTTGGCTTCGCACACACACACTATGATTTGAGACTCTTAAACATGATTTTATAGTTACCATTTTTGGGGAGTTTAAATTGGACAATTTTTAAGTATTTTGATTTTTTCTTTGAGTCAATAACGAATTTTGTGGGTATATTCACTGCAAACCCTCGCGAGACAACACTCGTCCTACTAGGGTAACCCAGGTGTTTAACGGCTTGTTGCATACGCTAAATGCAATCGTTTGCCCGCGAAAAAGGTATTCTATCCCAATAAATTGTTTAAAAGAGTTGGGACCTTTATTCCTTTTCTTTTACATTGCTCGGGACGCGTAAAGTTCTAAGTTAAGGGGGGTTCGATTAGGCATAAATTCTTCACATTTATCCCGTTAATTTTGGTATTTTTATGATCCCGTGCGGTGTAAATAGCTTGGATTTGTCTCATATTTATGCTACTAATCATTTTTGGCAAGTATTTCGTATTTTTTGTATTTATTATGTGTTTTACAGGTATTTTATGCAAGAAAGATGGAAAAGAGAACTCAAAATAGTGAAAGAAACCAAGAATCAAGGAGTTGAAGGGCATTTTATTAATTTTGTAGCCTTAGTTCGGAGGTGGGTCCAAGTAGAAAGTTGAATATCTTTCAATTATAAGAGCACTGAAAAAAACGGTACCCCAATCCGAGCTACGGTGAAGAAGTTATTCCCATTTGAAAATTGAGAAAGAAATCCAGAAATCCAAATGAAAAAGAGGCCCAAAACCAGCAAGTTTTCTCGAACCATGGGTCAAACCGGTTCTCCCATTTGTCATGCTCCAGACCCGTAACAAAATTAGTCATGCTTTCTAAGTGTGACAAATTGCCAGATATGAGATTTTTATTTTGTCCTTATCTTTTAGCCAAAAGAGTTTTATGTTTTGGGGACTCTTCTAAACAACCTCTAGCCTATGTATTTAGTCATTAGGACTCTTTTTATTGAGATTTCATTCATGTAAAAGCTTCATAACAAGTAGGAACATCTAGGAGAAGACTTTACATATTTTTCACCTTTAATTCAAGAGCTTTTCGAGTTTTTCTTAAACCTTTGATTTCTTTTTGCATGTTCTTGTTCTTCAATCTTGGTAACTTTTATTTCCAGCACTTTTATTATTATTTATCATGTTTAATCTCTCTTTCCAAGCAATTATGAGGTCATGCAACGTAGATAACGTAGTTTTCATTAATTTCACCATGTTAGGTTAGATTTTTAAGGGTTGGAATGCATGAACCCAACCCGATGTGGTTTGCATGGGTATAAAATTAGTTCTCTAAATTAAATAAATGATTGAATTGTGTTGTATAGTGATCGTAACCATTGTAGGACTTTTGATCTCGTTTGCCCTAGGTAACCGGAATGCTTAAGAGTGCGACGCGCGTGTAGCTAATACGACATTGCTTTACTCATCCTTTGCTTACATACTGTGTGGGCTAAGATCCCTCATATGTGTAATACTTGGGAGTACTAAAGACCGGGTTCAATTAAATTTCTAATTCAAAATTCTAGCATTCTATATGGTAAATCTACTAGGGTTTGGGGGATTGTATTCCCAACCTGTTTTCCCTTCATTCTTATTAAGTCATTCTTAGGTAGTTAATTTTTCTCACGTAGTTAATGCAGTAGTTTAATTTAGTGTGCACTTAGTTAATTAGTTATTTCCCATCTCAATCATCTTTTTATTTCTTTTTAGAGTCAAGTTAGGGTTAATAGTCTTACCTTTGTTGTCACGTTCACTCGTCCTAGTTCCCTGAGGATTCGATACCCAGACTATCCACTATACTCCGCAAGAGTGTAGTTAAAGTTTAGGTTTTTGTATTGCGGTTGGAAGCCAATAACAATCGATCAAGCGTTATTATGATAGCCAACGTAAACTATGTGTATGTAAAATATGTCGTTGGGTGTTTATGCCCTATACAAACAAATACCAAAACTTAACACACTAACTATGGAGCGTAGCGACAAGTAGGGATCGAATCCATAGGGAATTGCGATTAGAATTATATTAATTTATTACTTTTCAAATAAAAGTGTAAAAAGTGATGTGTGAATAAATCATTAAACTAGGCGAATAATTAAACTAGATTAACAAAGCGAATAAAAATATTGATTGAGAATCGTATCCCTCACCCCGACTAAATAGAATAAACGGCTACATGGAAAGAAAAGTATTAACAAGATTAATCTAATTTGGACAATTAATAGAACTTAGAGTTGTTATCCTCTAAATTCTCATAAAAGCTTAATTTGAGTTCGGCGTCAACTAACATTTCTAAAATTACACATGAAAGGTCGTAAATATGGCGCACGCATGATATTCACCATTAAATTTCCTAGGTGTAATACCAAGAACAATTAACACATTAAAACTATCCTAAACCCATCATGCCATTGAAAGGCAACTAATTAACTCATTCGAGTTTAACAATCTCAATCTAAATTAAATTACCTAGAAAGAAACCTAATTAATCAAAATAATAACCTACTTATCAAAGCAAGAAAACGTTAAGAAGAAAGCTTGAATTAATTAAAGAAGAAGATGAATAATAACATACAGAGGCCAAAAATGGAAAACCATGGTGGAAGGAGCAGAAGCTCTCAAAATACCACTCCAAACCCTAAATACAAAGTAAAACAAGATATCTACAAAAAAACCACTCCACTTTCTATTTATAACAAGTGACAAAAATCCAAGAGAAAGGAATCAAATAAAACAAACATCTTCAAAATTCTGCATCATCAGTCGATCGATGAAATTGACCGATCAATTAATCAACCTGAAAAGTTCCATTGTCTTCCTTCCACGACAAAATTGGAATCATTGATCAATCGATCAATTTTGATCAGTCGACCGATACTCTGTTTCAAGCTCATGCTTTTGCCTAAAAAACTAAGAAAATGCTCCTTGGAAAAATGTTCATAACTCAATAGTTAGAAATCGGATCACCGTCGACGGTTATGCCAAGCTAACTCAAAGAGATACAATTTTTTATGAAGAATTCGGACACAAAGCTAGAATGCTGAAATTACTAAGATACCCTTGAAATTGCATATTGCGTTGAAACTTTACCGAAAAGCACTAGTTGCACCATTATGTGTTCTAATACCTACAAAAGCCCAAATAAACCTGGCTAAGCATATATATAACGAAAACAAAGGTTATAAAGTATATGAGATTAAATACGAGAATTAAGGGACACAATAACGAGCAATGGCATACAATATTTGTGACGTATCAGTATACATCTTGCATTGCATATTTTGAGAGAGTTTGCCTTTATGTGGCTTATACCATGTTTTTTTATAGAGAAAATTCCCTGATTTGGGTTTTTGAGCTTACTGTTCATATCAGTTTGCACATATATTTTTTCTAAGATTTTCTGTTCACACGGCTAATTGTTCTTGAGAATCTTTAAAGGTCGTTCGCATGGTTGAAAGTTAAACTGTGCGCACAATAAGCCTAATAATAGTTCAACTGCTCTATGCGACTTATAGGGTTTCAAATCCCATTTTGATTTATTCAGAACCCACATATTCTCTCTCTAGAGCTTCCATTAAGTGCATTTTCACATTTCCCTTGTGATTTCGTTACTTATTTGTGGATTCAAACAATTTTTGAGTGTTGATTTGAGGAACTAAGGTTTCAAAGCCTATTTTTCCTAGATTGGAAATTTAAGATTTATCTTCAGATAACCATTCAAATTCATTTATTTGAGTTTCTCTCGATTAAATTTAGGTGTATTGAGGTATTTTTATAATATTCTTAGCATCCTAACATCTTCGGTTCGTGCTTAGAGATTTTGATATGCAAGTGCATTTTTTTCTACTTTGCTCTTTAAATTCATCTATTTGGCACTTGTTTGAATATCCTTAGTAGTTATTTGTTGTTGTTGGGTTATTGAATACCATTTGGACACTATTTCTGATTCTTCTCGAGTCCCCATGATGAGACTCAAGAAGTTAGCGATTAAGAAGCCCCCGAGCAGTCCTGGTAGCACTTTTAGGTCTCATGATGACCCTAATGACCCAACTAACACCTCTGACAGATGTACGCGATGTCGTACTGATATTATCACCAATCCGGTCATTGATTTGATCACCAATCACTTGTGTCAGGATTACCCGAGATGGTACGCCTTTACAAAGGGGTTTTTCTTCTCATCTCATGCATACCGAGAAAGATGTTGATCCTACACATCTTGATCTTTCATGTATTTATATTTTATATATTACTAGTAGTTTCATTGCTCATCACAATAAACATGAATCTTTTAACGTGAAAATTGTTTATATAACTTTCCATTGCAAAATAAATTGACATGGGCATACAACTCGCTTAAACACATTGTTACCATATGCAACGCACGTGTGCACAACTAGTTATGATAAAATTTGGGATGAACAAAAATACAAAGACAAATAGAGATCGAAATTTCATTGTTTTTTCTATTAGTAATTGAACCTATGAAATTTCACTATATTATATTTTGGGTTTATATTAATGAAAATATGAAACAGTACACTTAGCCGCAATAAGAAAATTGTGGGTGTTTCACAATACAAATATATTTTGAGGGGTTATTATTACTAAATATTTAATTACTTAATGGACAATATTGATTGAAGTATTTAAAGTAGACAAATTAATAAATTTTCAGCCAACTGGGTGGAAAATGTAAAAATCTAAAGGTGAACCATTGAATGTGAAACATTTGTTTAACTGTTACTTGTTTCTCAATTAACCAAGTCTGTGAAGTAAAAAACAAGAGGCATTATCATTGGTCATTCCATTTGATTTATGATAACTTAGATATAATGTTTCCTTATTCTATAGAACTTGATCATTTCTTTTTTTGTATTCTATTTGTATATACGTGATAGGATATAAATTATATAATAAATATTTATTAAACTATTGTATTCGATTCCGCATTTAATCAATTACTACAGAAACAATACTTGGTCGCAATACCAGCAATATTTTTTATGGCTTGTCATTCGACTCTTGAGCTGAATAATTTTCTTATATCCACTAAGAATTTTCAGACTAACATAAAAGAATCTTAGTTGAAAATTTAGTAAAAATATTTCTTGCAAGAACCATTGCAATTAGGATCATTAATTTTTGCTAAGAAAATTTATTAAACTCAGCTCAATCTTCCATTTGTTTAGAATCATCCCTTTAGTTTCTCCAAACAAGTCACGTGGATCTCTCTCTCTCTCGCTCGCTCTCTCTCTCTAGATGTACATAACACAAAACAGTGTGTTTAAGCATTTGTTTCCCCTAGGCTGAATATAATATAAACATTGACCAACTGAGCGAAGGATGATCAATCTCAGATGAAATTTTTATAGCACGGGACAAGGGAATGTTGGTGCATCATTCCCTTCAGATGGCAAAAACGAGAGAATTAAGATGGTGCATCTAGAGAAACACCATCTTTCTATTGACATTCACCAGTGAAATTTAGGCAGCATCAGTTCTGCTGCATTTGCTTTCTCAGGCCTCCAAGAGGGCCATAACCTTTCTGTTTCACCTTACGGTTGGTACAATCACAGCTTCCAGTGTTGAGATTGGTACCGCAATTGAGGCATAAACCCTTGCAAGTTGGATCACATAGAGCACTGATGGTGATTTCGAGGTGCACCGCATCCCTTATGTGCTTTGAAATGTCAATGGTTTTCTCTTCAGGTGGAAAATAAAGCCAATCATCTAAATCAATAGAATCTTCGTCACTTTCCTCTTCCCCATTACTTGTAAAAGTTCTGAATTTATCTTCTCCAAATATCACCCCCATGTTTATAATCTCTGGTTCTTCAATGGGATCTTCAGTTAGTAACAGAGAGAAATTGGAGAATACACTCTCAGCAGCAAGCTCTCCACACCTTCAATGTAAAATTCGAGACACACAGTTATACTAAGAAAATATACATATATAACCTAAAAAGGTGCAGGGCGGCAAAATTGTATGGATTACAAGTTAAAAGGGCACAAATATGGCATACGAAAAAAAAAATTCCATATTGCTTTATATAGCATATAACACAACCACATATAGTATATAATGCAATTCTGGGAATGTTAAGTGTGCACACAAGGTAAGGGGCAGGAGATACAATCTCTAACCCAAAGGGGAAGAAAGAAGACATTGAAACATCATTTTCGAGTTCCAACAAGAATACGATACCCATTATGAATTTTTCCTTCACTTAAATCACATTACTAATTCATTGAATATGTTTATTACACATAAGAAATTTATTGATTTATACCAAGTAAGAATCCTCTAAAGCATCTAAATACAATCTAAAGATAAAGCTGTAATGAAAACTCTCAATCACTCTCGAGTGCTCGCATAGGTTCTAGTTTACGTGCTATCCGGAAATTGTAAATTCACATATAAAGTATCATAATTCATGTCAAGAGTATGAAAATCATAATAGCAATTCCTTTACTAAATCTCAAACTTAATGTGCAAATTTACCACATAGGATTTCTAGCATTTCTCTTCGTCCAAATCCCAAGAGCAAACATGGCACAAATCCGAGGGCCTTCCCATTCCTTCTCTCTACTAATTATTGAAAAACTCTGCGAGAGCAAACTCACTAGTCGCTATACTAGAAGGGGACACCCAGTTCTCAAGAACCCCAAACAAAATGGAAAGGTTAGATTATCAAACTGCTCTGTAGAAAAACTCAAATCAAAATAATTATGAATTGGTAAGAAGTACTTCTCAGATCTGCCAGTTAAGATCACGTGAACCGAAATGTACTATTGACTGAAAATATAATGAATTAGTTCAGCCGTCGAAAACTAAAAGAATGCCACAAATATCAGCAAGTGATTTATTCTTCTATTAATATGAATATGTGTCGTGAACCAAATATACAATTACATATTCTAACGTAAATTAGCAGAGGCATACATTTGCACACTATACTACACACACATTAGCAAAAGATAGTCTCTCTCTCTCTCTCTCTCTCTCTCTCTCACAAACACGCACACTAAATTAATCAATAATCAAGTGAGTACAAAGGGAAGGCCCTCCATTTATAGGCCTACATGTCCTTCTCACTAAGAGTCCTACCTAAGGTAAGTAACCAAGGAAATAAAGATAAATATGGTAAATAACTCCTAATCTAATAATATCTCCAAAAATCAGAACTGAATAATAAAAATACTATGAGGCCATCTCCAACGGTGGTTTTTTCTAAAAGTCTTTCTAGCATGTGCCAAGCTATTTTTTGGAAAATTTCTCCAACTTGGCACTTTTTTATATTGATAGAAAAGTTTAAGAAAATGCATATCCAAAGGTGTCCTAAAATCTTTCTATGTTATGTGTCGATATTATGTGTCGATAGGAGATGCCATAATTTGTGGGTCTATTATATTTGTCCATGTCATTTAGAAATTTCTACATGTAGATATTTTCGTTAAAAATTCCTATATATTAACCTCGCCACGTCATATAGCGGTATAGATAGAAATACCCATTGGAGATGGCCTAACAACACCTCCCCCACCCCCCAAAAAAAATCATATTCAGCAAACCTTAAGAAAGGACCTCATAGTTTTTCGTTCATATCTTTTTTTAGCAGAGAGAGATTTTTGGAACAATGCAGATGATACAAGGAACAAGAGACTCCTACGAGAGTGTGTTACATTATAACGCCCTATTTTCTTTTCTCTCACCCTTTTTTAAGGACGATAAGAGATGGATGGAGTATCATAGATATATGCTGAAATAATACTCTTCTTCCTTCACATTCTAGTACAAGACAAATCCATTGTGTACTTCTATTCGCATTTTATGTATATAGCCATTGTTCAATTGACATTCTATTATGTAAAACAATTACAGGAACTAAATAGAAACTCTATTCTGCATGACCCCCCTTCTCAATATTATTGTTACATTATCCTACGCAGTTGAGAGAAGTCATCTTTTCCCGAGATTAAGATAAGCAATGTCAAAGTAATTTTCTTCATTTGAAGGATCAATGAAGTCCATAATCAATGTGGTGAGTCTGAATCCATCTAACCCTTTGACAATTTTACCAACTATAATGAAAGTCACATACTAAAATATAAAATAAAAAAAATATATATTCAAATACGTTGTTCTTTTTGCACAGTAAACAAATAGGCGCTTGGTGAGTTGTATCCCAAACTAGTCTAAAAACAATGAAGGTTGGTGATTTAGACAGATGCACAAGGTCAGCTTAGAATTGAAAGCCACAAGGCATCTAATCATGTCAAGGAAGTTTATAGAAGACCTACAAAATGAAAAATCGTGTTCAAAATTACAAGCATATCCTATTGAAAGGTATAAATGGGGGAAAAGGAAAACAAAATAAGTGTGATTAAGAACATAAAGGTCATATTCAGTGCACAAGGCACCACACAACTAGGAGAGGTAAGATAGCAAACAGCCTCATCCAATTCCTAGAAGGGTTGGTTACAAAGGCTCGTACCTGTGTCACCACGCCAAGCTGAACAAGACCTTGTCATTGTTCAATGCAATGATCCCTAGAGAAAACAGAAACATGAACTTTATAACTAAATCAATAAATAAATACCTGTTGCAACCAAGAGTGATAACTGTGCGTATGATCCCATCAAGCCTCAACTTCTGCTTCTTCCTCGTCACATCAATAGATATCAGAACAGGTGTTCCGAGTGGGAAATCCTTTACAGCTTTTGTGACCCGTAACCCCATCAAGGAAGCTCGAGATTTTGAAACCTCGGTGGAAAGTTTTCCTAACCCCAGCCTTTCTAAAGTTGTGCAATACTCTACATGTGAGATTGATGCGTTTCTCTGATAAACAACCGCCCCTTCCCATGGTGATTCCATGTCCCCAGTGGTTTCTTGTTCTTGATCTCTCCAATCATTGCTGGAGTTCATGCATGTTGTGGCTATACATTTTGAGGTGCTAAGTGGTTTGTTTTTCAGAACTATAGAGATATTGTTGTTAGCAAAACATTGTTTTCGAGGATTACAACAATGAAGAGAAGGGCAGTTTTGATCTGATAGAATATTTCTTTCAAATCCCAAATCGTGTACCTTTGAATGGTTAAAATGAAAGGAGGGAACTGTGGAGGATGAAGATAATAGGATTGACATTTTAACCTCCTTTTTGTTGTGGTTACTGTTGGTTGAAGAAGAAAGAGAAGGGGGTGGGGTGAGGCGCAAATCAACAAGGATATACTTAAAAGTTCTGGTGTGGGGAAATAGCTGGAACTTTCAAACTAGTTAAAGATATCAGAATCAATTTTTCGATTCAAGAGGTCAGGTTGCCAACTGTAGCATCCAAGTTCTGCAAGAATAATTGATACAAATCAGTATAAGAGTATAAGGGCTTGTTCAAAAATAGAATTTCCATCAGGTTAGAAAAAAGAAGCATTTTATTTTTTATGTAAAACATCAAATTGAAAACTTGAAGAGTATTTTGTATTAAAAAGAGAAGACAATTACAACAATCACATTAAACAAGGGGTTAGGAGTTTCTCTCCTTAAAATTTTAGAGAGAAACGGTCATTTGGTTTATGCTCTCTCCCTCTCTGTCCCCCCACACCCACCCCAAATACATCACAGGGGGCTCTCTTCACTCCTGTCCATCTCCCCCTCTCTCCCTCTACTACCAGACAGTTGGCTAGGCAGGTTAAGGCTAGTCTATGTCCGGTTTAATGCCAAGCTCATCAGTGAGAATGCATGGGAGAAGGAGAGAGAAGTAGAATTAGTACTTGATAGTGGAGGTTGTGACGTTAGTAAGCCGCAAGCATAGGCGGACCCACCCCATCCCGAAGGGGTGCGGTCGCCCCCACCATATGTTCTAAAATTTTTGGTGTTTATAATGGCAGATATGTAATTTATAATGTAAATAGACCCAAAGATATTAAAAGTGTAACCTAATTTTCTGCCCCTCTCTCTTTTTTTCTAGCTGTTTTCTCTTCCCCCTTGCCAAATTTTTTTCTCCCTCTTTCTCCTCTTCGTCTCTCTCTCGGGTCTCTCTCTCACATAGCCCTGCCCATCCATCGAGCCACTGGCACTGCTCTGCCAGACTGCCAGGCAGCAGCAAGCAGGTGCAGGATCCTCCCTCCTCCTCTCGGCTCGACAGCAAGCAGACCTCCTCCTCTCGGCAACACTGGTAAATTTTTTTTCAGTTTGTGTTCTTAATTTATGGAACTTTGGTTTGTTGTTGAGTTGTTGATGAAATTTTATTTTATGGATATTGATATTGTATTTGTATGAAACTTGTTGTTGCTTAAATTTTATTAGTTATTTGTATGAAATTTCTTGCTGCAATTTTGTAGATATTTTAAATAACTTTGTTGTTGCTGAAATTTTATTAGTTAATTTGTATGAAACTTTAATTTAATTTGTATGAAACTTTGTATAAAACTTTGTTGTTGCTGAAATTTTATTGTTTCATTTAATTTGAAATTTTATTGTTTCATTTAATTTGTATGAAACTTCAATTGTTGTCGTATAGTAGCTGAAAATTTAATTTGAAATATTGTTAGATTTAGGTAATGTTGGGTTATTAAAAATATTGATTTGTTTGGTTGTTAAAAAATATTGATTTATTACGTAGGGGTAAAAAATTAGGGAATATTAACCACAAATTTTTCAGGGTTAAAAGTTGCAAAACAAATCAAATTAACCTAAAAAAAATCACCTCAGGGTCCCACCCCCGAACCCCCGGCATTTATAATAAAAATTCGCACCCACAGAACAAAAATCCTGGGTCCGCCACTGGCCGCAAGGATGGACTGATGGTGTAGACGAAGAAGAAATCAATCCTAATTCGTGACTTACTTGGGGATGGTTATAGAAGCATCCATAGCAGGTAATTAACTGGAGCCTTAAAAAGCGTTAGATCTTTAAAAGTATGGAATATTATGAAGAATATTTTGCATTGTCTAATGGAAAGACAATACACCATTTAATGTGTATTTGTGTGTTGGTATTATACCCCTATTTTAGGGCGCAAACTCAAATAATGGGGTAAATTGTAGGGTGCGAAGTCAAAAAAATCATAAAAATAATTTAAAGCAAAAACGCTAGAAAAATAAATAAGGAAATTAAACAATAAAGGGTAGAAAATAGTAAAGATAAAAATTTCTCCACCACAACCTCCTCCCTCCCACCGCCGGCACAATCTTGTTGCCACCTCTCTCCCCCTTCCCACTACTCTCTGACAAAATGAGTTCAATTTCATTTCATTCATACCCCATAAAATAGAAACTCAAGAGCCTCACCATTAATTCATACCTTACACACTAACTTACCATCTATACATGTACGGCCTTCCAACACTACCTTACCCACTACAGATAGTTCTTCTCTTCAAGTATTAACCCTTAATTCTTAACCTTAATTTTAATTTTGAAATTCTCTGCTGTGTTTCATTTTTAGCTATTCTTGTTGTCATTTACATTTTTTGGCCACTTTCTCTTGTTCGTCGTTTGATTATTCATTTTTTTTGTCTTTCTTGTTTGTGGCATTTGCGAGAATTGATAATTTGGCTGAATACTTCTTTCGATTCTGACTTTTATATATTCTACATAATTAATCCCTCCCACCCTCCCCTTCTTTTAACACTTCAATTTGGTTAATCTGAATCTTGGAAAACAGATTAGGAAAAAAAACTGGTAGCTTGTTTAGGAAACATTGAGTGATCATTCCAAGATAAATGATTTGATTGCTTGGATGAAATCATATCTTGTATTTCTTTTTTCTTTTATTCACTGTAAGATATTGTAAATTGAGTTATGTGAGTTTCATTCAAATTTGGGTATATTGATTAATTTCTTGGGTTGAACCAACAAATTGCCTTACTAAATCACACGTTTTGCTTTATTTTTTCTTCTCTGTTTTCATTTTACTCGTGAAAATGTTTTAATTATTCGATTAGGATAAGAGGGGTGATAATTAACCTCAGGAGAATGGGACATTTTTTTAACTCTGTTTACTAATTGTATGACTCTGTTTATGGGTTACACCTTGACATACGTGTTTTTGATATATTCACTATTTTAATACAAAATAGTAATAAAAATGCATACGTTCTCATATATCCACCATCTATATAATAATTTGACAATAACAATCCAGCAACATATTTTGAAGGGGGACCAGAATTAGAATTCTTTGGAAAGGTGGGCTGATACGAAGACCAATATGGTAGGATTTTTTTAAGATTTTCTTAGCCATAAGAAATAATTCATTCGAAGATAGACCCAAATCAAGCATTCAAAAAATAATAAAAAAAAGGTTTGTATAGCCAAATTTTAAATGTCGTACCTTGGTGCGATGGCAAATGCTCTCGCCCAAACTACGGTCGGTCTCGGGTTCAACTAACAAAAAAATAGCAAATAGCAAATAAACAGTAACAACAAATAACAGTTAACATTTATCAAATAACAATACACACCTCGGCACTGTGCCGGAGGATTGGACTACTGCCGGCGGAGCTCAGAGGAGAGGAAAGGGGCGGAGGGAGCCGCTGGCTGAGAGCATGGGTCGGCCGAGAGAGAGAGAATAAATGTATAGGATAAAGAAGAAAAAATTTAAACTCATTAGGTTTGGGGGTTGAAAGAAATTGAAGAAGCGTTGAGCATGTGAAGAGGGGTTTGTTATAGATATTGGGAGAAACCAAATACCTGCCAACCAAACATTAAAATACATATCCCCCACCCCACTTCACCCATTTTGAAACCACTACAAACCCCATTTCGCCGAGGAAAATGATATTCTAACCGAAAAAATTACCGAAAGTGGAGATACCGAATTAAGTGGCGGGCTTCTATTGGTTAGTCTGTGGAGTCAGCGCCAGTGGGTACAAAGAACCAACCAATAACACGCCTCCACGTGTCATTTCATTCAAAATTTAAGTCACTTTTTCTGTTACAATAGAAGTGTTCTTTCGCCAATCCATTTTTTGGACGGACCATCCCATCTTTCGGGTCGAGTTCCAACCCGTTTATAACCCGCGCACACGTCTATATTCAATATCTAAATATTATTTTGGTGTCATGTACTATTCCATTAAGAATACACATCTTTACTCTCCAAAATATAATTTTGGAGGAAGATTAACACGTGTACTATTCCATTAAGTATACACATTTTCACTCTCCAAACTAGAATGTGCCACGTGTTCTCTCTACCGTTTTAACTTGAGAATATGAAGCAACTTTGACCTGGCATTCAATGTTCAACTCACCAGTTGGGAACCCAACAGACCAACTATTCATTATAAGAGCATCCCTTATGGGTACCGCATATAGTCAAATATACAATTTTGAGGTATGCTATGGGTACCGTATATAGTCAGATATAGAATTTGGTAGGGTAAAATTTAGCAAATATAGAATTACACTAGTTGGTTTTAAGTGGGCCGCCTCTAAAGCGAAAGATGTAGTTCCGCGCAAGAAAAAAAAAATTAAAGCCCCTAAAACGGAACATCATGTTCCGCTTACCATTTTCCCAACTTTTCCAAACTTCACTTTCTACCCCTAAATGTTTACATCCTAGAAACAGATAACAACTTGTGTTATTATTTTTTTTTCCAACGGCTACATTTCTCAACGATTATTTTTTTATTTATAAATACATGTTGTCTCTTCTCAAATAAGATAAGAATTTTGGAGTATTAAATTTTGGGGCGAAACATAATAAGATAAAAAATTTGGGGGAAAATTGAATTTTGGACAAACCTTAAGGCTGTCATATTTCCCACCCACACGACATCGTTTTGCTGCTATTAAGGTATATTTGGTTATACCCACAGCAATTTCCACACTTTGCTTAGGGCATATTTCTACTAGTTGAGTTCAGATTTGCGGTACCCATAAGGGATGCTCTAAGTTTTGCACTGCACTTTCCCTTTTCTCATTCAGTAGACATTTATCTCCCCATCTACGACCTTTCTATGCAAACACTCTCTCTCTCTCTCTCTCTCTCTCTCTCTCTCTCTCTCTCTCTCTCTCTCGGACTCTCACAGTCACCACCCACCACCGGACTCTCCTCTCCCGCTCTCTTTCTCTCTCAGACTCTCCTCTCCCGCTCTCTCTCTCTCTCTCGGAGGCACCCACCCTCCACCGGCGAGGTCTCTCTTGGATCGGACTCTCCTACCGGCGACGAGCTCTCTCTGTGATTCTGTAAACATTTCTTAGGTTTTGGGTAAACATTTGTGTAAATATTTGTTGGATTTGTAATATTTATTTTGTGTAAACATTTGTTAGATTTGTAAATTTTTTCTTTGTAAACATTTGTGATTTTGTAAACATTTGTGTAGTGGGTATATTGTTGTACAGATTGTTGATAGATTTTTTTTGTTTAGTGGGTATTCTGTAAACATTTGTATAGCGGGTATTCTGCAAACATTGATAGGTCTTGGTTCTGTTATTAGATTTGTGTAGTGCGTATACTGCAAATATTTGTACAAATTGTTGTTAGATTTGTAATTGTTAGGTTTTGTTATATGTAATACAGCGTATTTTTATGGCTTTTAATTATGTGATTTAATAAATTAAATTGCCTTGAATTATGAGATTTATTAAAATTAATTTGGGGTAATTAATTCTAATTTAAATGCTAACGAGACGAGAGTTAGTATTTGATTATTATTATGTTGTTGAATATTACTGAGTGATTATGGTAATATGTGATTATAGAATTCATTAAAATTGTCGTGAGTTAAAAATACGGTAGTTTCGATAATTAAGTTGGGACGCGCGTGTCAAGACCCAATTTAATGGATTGAAAAGTATTTTATTTTTATGTAACCTGTATGAGCATTTTGAGTGCGCCAACGTGTCCGGAAGGGTCGAGATAGTCAGAAAACACTAGCCGGGGGTTTAGTTTGGGTCCCAGGGTATTTTTAGGCTTAACCGGCAACCCGGGAGGGTATTTTAGTCATTCCTATTTTTGGGTGAATAGTACCCCACGAATTTTAGATATTTATTATCAGCCATTAGGTTATAGCCTTAGGGTTTCCATCACCAAGTTTCACAGACAGCTATTAGAGATGAAGTGAAGGAAGTTACCAAAGGAGAACCACCATTTTTGGACTTTTTGCACCACCGTCACCACCATCGGATAGATCGGAATGAGAGGAGCAATTCTATACCATCTACTTCATCAGATTAGAATCTTCATTACCAGGCAAGGGATTTAACTTGCAATAATTTAGTGCATATATCATTCATGTTAGGTTAGAATTGAAGAATAACCTTAAATAATGAAAATTGAATGGATTTGAAGAAAGTAAATCATAATCTGGGTAGGTCTTTCATGTAGTTTATTGTTGGAGATATTAGCAGCCACGAAATTATGATTTAGGAGTAGAAAATTATGAAATTGTATTTATTGATATAGTGTTCTTGAAGAAATAAAAGAATTAGGGTTTCAATATGAAAATTTGGTAAATTGATCCAAGAATTTAATGTTCAATTTTGATTTGATGATTATATAACGTTGAAAATTATTCAAACATGTTGGTATGATTATTAGTATACTTGGTTGGGAGTTTAGGAAGTTATAATGAAGAATTAGAGATGTAAAAAGAGGAAAACCCGTAATTGTTTAAGAAATTTTGGGTGGATACCTGCTTGATCGATCGACTCAAGAATGTTGATCGATCGACCCCTTTTCTTCGATCAATCGACCACTCCTGATTTTTGGCAATTATTTTCCTTTAAGGTTTAATGAAAATCCCAAAGCCGATGTTGATTCTTAGGGTGATTAAAATAATATTGTGGGACTTAGATAAGGTTATTAGGAACTTAGTTATTGTCGAAAAATGTTATAACTTTTATAATTACGAACGGATATTGAGTGAGGACGATGTGAGATCTTTCGATTTTGGGATTGAAAGTGGAATGAAAGATAATTTAAGGGATTATATATATTTTCTGAGATAACCTTAGGAACAAATGGGAGACCTTGTATTCACTTGGGATAGGTATAGGTACCGAATCCGTATGATGAGACTTGTCGTGTTAAATAAATATTACCTAAAATATCCGAAACATAAATATTGTGGGTGAGACTTAATATATAGGGGAGGAGTATACCTATATTGAAATTGTATATATATACTGGTTGTGTGAATACCTAGTGTATGGAATTCTTATGTGTATGACATACCTACCATACTTGCTATCACGGGAGGTTAGTTTTCGAAAAAGGGTCATCTTATCTTTGTGTGCCTTCGGGGGGGATTTAGATTGGTACCTTAAGGACATAGGACTGTGAATGAATTATTTGTGAGTTGATCAGTCAGCTGACCATGAGAGCGTAAGTATGTGCGTGACCCATGGGTATGTGAACTATGTTCGCCTCTAATATGTGTGATTTGTATTTAGACAGTTCCTAAGTGATTCGAAACACGTGATCCTTACGTACGTGATGTACATGGATTTGATAGCAGAGTATGTGTGCACCGCAGCTTAGCCTAGGGGTGCCATATATGTATTTATGTACTGAGTGTGATATACTTATGTACTTGTGACTGGTTCATTGTTGCTTTATAGATGTGAATGAGCTAAGATATTTGAATGGGTTAAGAATGAGAATTTAATTAACACTTGAGATAAGTAATTTAATGAATGCGAATATTGGTTGTGAATATAACTTGTTGGGATATTAAGAGTAGACATCCTATGGTAGAATGCGAAAGTGGAAGTTGTACAGACTAGCTAGTTAGCGGCATAACTAGGATGGGTTAAGGGCATACGTTAGGCATGCACAATAATTGAGAGGTGATAAACTCATGTGAGAGTACGCAACTAACGTGCATATAATATGTGTTGTTTAATTGTAACTTAAACACTTGCTAAACTTTTAAACTGTCTTCACATCGGGCTCTGACCCGTTTCCCTCCAAATCTATTTTTGTTTTGTGAAAACATTTTAGGTGCCCAGCCACAGGGACGCCAAGCATAGGAGTTCCATTTTGATGACGTGCTGTAGCTGCTGTGGAAGGTACAGGATCTTGGTATTAGACGCCTTTATATTCGTCCCTGGTTCCTTTAGAGTCAATTATATCAGTTAGGGCAAGTCGCCCATTCTTATTTAGAGGTTGTAGTTACAGACTTTCATTATTTCAGTTATTGGTTTATTTATTCAGACTCTTGTATTGGGACTGTATTTACTCTAGCATTATTATTATTGGAGTGTTTACTCCAGACTCAGTTGATTTCATTTCGTTGGTTATTCATATGATATTGTTTATGCGATGGATGGTTAATAATTTAATTCTTGGTTATTTGTTAACTTAATTAATAAAATTTGGCATCTCTCTTTTTAAATATCAGGTGGCTAGTAATTAACTAATTGTTTTCGACAGTGATGCTAAGACCGAACCAACTTGATATTTTGTATTAATTTAATAAAGGAGTTGCTACCCGGTATTTAATTAGACGGGGTGTAACAAGTGTTATCAGAGCATCAGGTTCTAGTGTCCTTTAGGATCTGTGCGGCTTATTATGCTTTCAGCGTAGCTTTCTCTGATATAGAGCCCTATGTTTAGGATTGTTGATTTCTTTGGTGAGGTCTTGTTCTCCTGCTATATTGTATATGATAGTGAATCTTATTTGCATTCGGGTGTATTCGTGTTTCGAACAATGCAGTATGTCAGGCGAAGACAGTTGGGCGGACAGCAGGATGAAAAGATCAGTTGAGGTGATTTGATTTATTAAAGAAGGATGACCGTAGTTGAGGTCACTCATATTATGGCATGGAAGTCCAGGACAGTAAAGACGTCTAAGGCGCGACTTGTGACTTCCAGGTACATCGATAGTCGAAAGTGGGGACAAATTAGACTCACCCAACAAGGTTCGATTGGGAGAGAGTCGGACGAAATATTTAAAGGAACCAGCAATGGAGATACTAGAAATGCGGAGATGGCGTGTCTTAGCCAGCGAAGGAAGAATATCCAAAGGCATGGGCATATGTTTGAATATGGCTAATCGGGAATGAAAATTTGAGGTAAAAAAATTTCTTAGCTCGTAAGAGCAGAGTTACAATGGTGTGAGGCAACCACCACACTTAGAGTGGAATGTTTTGTTAGGAGAAGGAGCATAGGTACAGTCTGACCATAAGTTCCTCCATCAAATGTTCATGATAAGATGCAAACGTTGTTCTGAACTCACATAAGAGTGTCGGACAGAGGTCACTTTGTGAGAAGAAATTTAATTATTTAGCGAACCTTACACCGGGTGAAGTAGGTGAAATGGAGAAGAGGACATTAAAGGGAGAATTTGCATACAAGAATAATTGTGTTAATATGGAGAGGGAAACGATGTCGTATTGTGTTAATATGGAGATAAACGCTTCCTTGTATGAGGAGCTACAAGAATCAAAGAATTCAGATAGAGTGAGACAAGGGGAAACGGTGTTGGTGAAACACCACAAGGGGGAGACCCATCAGGGGACCCGTTTAAATGATTTGGGAAGCTGAATTATTTACTGAGCGAAGGTGATTTCAGGAAGAGATGTTAAAACCAGTAGCATGTTCCTTAGGTCCATCAAAAGCTAAGGGAACAACAGAGGTAGCCATTAGAGTCGAGACTAACAACGTTCGAGAGAAGGATAACCTTAACATGGTCAATGTGACCGGAGATGAGTGGAGTATGTGTAAAGGTATTTTATGGGGAGTAAAACCCGTGTGTTAAAATTTTTTCGAAGCGAGTAGAGGAATAAAGTGTATGGTGCCTAGCAAGAACAATGGTTATTGAAATTTTCAGTTGGTACGGATAGGTGTGTTAAGTCCAGGAACCATTTGAATAGCCAGGTCAATTGAAAAGATAGAAGTATGAGTTATATCCTCAGATGATGATGCGTGTTGTATGTGATACGAACGAGTTACTACATTTTTATTGTTGTTATATTTGCATGAGAGACGAGTTTAGTGAGTATCTCGACAATTTTATTATTTATGTGAATATTTTCCCTGGTATCGTGGGGTTACCTTTATTGTTATCCGCGAAGGATGTATGGGGGTATCGATAGTGGTATATACTTTATTGAAATTACTCGTTTTAGTGCTGTGTTATACGAGTACGATATTATCCTAATTATGATTTTATGAAAATGATTAAACCGATTGTGTGCGGTTATTGCTAGTCCATCGGGGTTACTACCTTAGGGTAGAATATTTTGTTATGGCAAGGCCCCATCTGCGAGAGGGCCGGACTCGCATTTATATATTTGTATATAGTTATATATATGTATTGTTGAGATATCGAAAAGTATAATGGTCTCGGATATTTGTTCCCGGTATGAGTAGGGATTTCATTATTATAATGCGGAGTGTATTTAGTTTACTGTTCAGCGGAAAGATTTAGCCGATTATTATAAATAACGCTCAGGATGTAGTAATAAGAAGAACGCATTGTTTTAACACCCTTTAGAGACGTGGGAGTTAATACTCATAGTTGTATGTCTAGGGTTGGGATTTCGAGAGCCCCGATTATATTTGCATGATGTTTATGGAAGGTGATTTCCATCAATGTTAAGAGACAGTGTCTTTCGAAAGGAGTTCCTTGTTTAAGTGTAATTACGGAATGAGATGTAACTTGATTGTCAAGAAACGAGAATATAGGGGTACATGTTATGGACCGAGGGCCTAACATATCCCGATGATCGATAATACTAGGGAGTAGTGTATCGGGGGGTTCCTTGATTGGATTTCGCTTTGTGAGACATCCCACGCATGAAACTTAGCGTAAGGTTGGTAGTAGGGAGATGTGTGACTGTTCGTCTATGATTTGGGTACCTCTATCATTATGGAGTACGTAGTTAGAACTGGAAGTTAAAGGGTAAATTAAGATATAAGGCCAGTATGGCCAATAATGTGGTGAGGAAATACTGAAAATTTTGGTTTTATTACGGCGGGTTGAAGGATACAATGAGGTTAAGGAGGACTTAGGATTTCTAATTCGGGGGTGATTGAGAACGCCCAAGTGGTATAACCACGTTACAAATGCAGGGGCAATAAAGAGTTTGGAGTACGTATGGAGCATATATGATGTTTAAACCCGTATGTATGGGTTAAAAATGGGTATAAACACCCTGGTTCATTTATGTGTTAATCGAAGGAAGAAGAGGCATAGATGGGTGAAATTTTTACTTGTGAGACTAATATGACGAAATGGAAGTGGTAGAGTGAATTAAGCGTCGTGAGAAGGGCGATAATCTATTGACTTTTGTGCAATCAGGATAACACGTCCAACATGGGATGAAGGACAGTGGGAAACCATTTAAAAAGGGAGTACCCCTTCAGAAGACAAATATCTAACTATTATGGACAATTTGGAGCGGAGTTCCACCCAATAGAATATTAAGGGTGGCTTACGCGTAAATAGAGTGAGGATATTGATAAGGTATGAGAGTCCAGATGTGCACAACGTGGTGAAAGGTGCACGAGTAGTAATTTTTGGTATACGCCGAGAGAAGAAGAGGGTTAGTGAGTATCACTTAACAGGAAGAAGTATACGTGAAAGTCGTCATTGAAAGGGGTATAGTAAGTAGTAGATCGGTTGGGGTAAGATGATCAACAAGATAATTTTGTATCAAGCCGATGATTCCAGTAATGGAAGAGTCAAGTTGGAAAATTTCCTTAAGGAGATTGCCAACTTATAGATAAGTAACGAGTTCCTTCGAATATGTGGGACAGGTTGTCCAGAAGGAGAGGAATTGTTATATCCTTGTGTGATTTACACTATTAGATAGTGAACACGCCGGTACATAATCCTACGCAGTATTATTCAGAACTAGGATGAGATCCCCGAAATCCACCTTCAACATGGGGTATCAGCAAGTAGTGGAGATAACGTTTCGTTCTAAGAAGGTTGTATCATCTATAGCCCGAGGAGTAGGCGCAGGGTGATTGACGACTGGTGGAACTGTATGAAAGCAATTTTGGATTCATTGCAATCATTTTATTTCCAAAATGGGTATAGCTAGTAAGTGATGTATATTGTGGTAAGGGGGAGAAGATATTACCTAATGGTAAAGTTGGGTGAAAGCACCCGTATCTATTCATAGTGGACAAGGTACTTACTGAGGTTTTGTGGGGATAAACCTTATCATTCTTTCTCTAGATGTTTAGAGGTGAGTGGATTATCAGAGTTTTGGATCAGTCAGGAGTTAAAGTCCGATGACTAAAATGGGATAACCACCAACAGTCGTGACTGGCTTTCCCTTGTGTAAAAAGTCACAACGCTAGAAATAGAGATTCAAAGAATGGATAAGAGTAGTCAGATGTTCTATGGTTTCTCCCAGGATGGGAGTTTTGTGCCTAGTTAAACGTGGGAGTTGATACGAAGTGAGGGGCAGACTCATAATAATATTGAGATAATGCGGCCAATAATGTATAAGCTATTCTTATTCGAATGTTGTTTAGTAAGAGCACAACGTGAGGTGCATTTATTGAGGTATAACCCTATAACTGTTAAAGTGTCAAGAGTGTTCAACAAGCTCATTGTGAAGCGAGGGTTGTAGTGATTGAGCCTTTCTTTGTATTTTACTTTGAGTACTGGAGGATAACAATTTTTTTTAGATATGCCTATTTTCTGAATTTTGGGACGAAATTTCGTTATTAGGGGGAAAATATGTAATCCCCTGTATTTTATGGCTTTTAATTATGTGATTTAATAAATTAAATTGCCTTGAATTATGAGATTTATTAAAATTAATTTGGGGTAATTAATTGGAAATTAATCCGGATTTAAATGCTAACGAGACGAGAGTTAGTATTTGATTATTATTATGTTGTTGAATATTACTGAGTGATTATGGTAATATGTGATTATAGAATTCATTAAAATTATCGTGAGTTAAAAATACGACAGTTTTGGTAATTAAGTTGAAACGCGCGTGTCAGTCGTGTCAGGACCCAATTTAATGGATTTAAAAGTATTTTATTTTTATGTAATTCGTATAAGCATTTTGAGTGCACCAACGTGTTTGGAAGGGTCGAGATAGTCAGAAAACACTAGCCGGGGGTTTAGTTTGGATCCCGGGGTATTTTAAGCCTAATCGGTAACCCGAGAGGGTATTTTAGTCATTCTTATTTTTGGGTGAATAGTGACCCACGAATTTTAGATAGTTGTTATCAGCCATTAGGTTATAGCCTTAGGGTTTCCATCACCAAGTTTCACAGACGACCATTAGAGATGAAGTGGAGGAAGTTACCAAAGGAGAACCACCATCTTTGGACTTTTTGCACCACCGTCACCACCATCGGATAGATCGAAATGAGAGGAGCAATTCTATACCATCTACTTCATCAGATCAGAATCTTCATTACCAGGCAAGTGATTTAACTTGCAATAACTTAGCGCATATATCATTCATGTTAGGTTAGAATTGAAGAATAACCTTAAATAATGAAAATTGAATGGATTTGAAGAAACTAAATCATAATCTGGGTAGGTCTTGCGTGTAGTTTATTATTGGAGATATTAGTAGCCATGAAATTATGATATAGGGGTAGAAAAGTATGAAATTGTATTTATTGATATAGTGTTCTTGAAGAAATAAAAGAATTAGTGTTTCTATATGAAAATTTGGTAAATTGATCTAAGAATTTGATGTTCCATTTTGATTTGATGATTATAAAACGTTGGAAATTATGCAAACATGTTGGTATGATTATTAGTATACTTAGTTGGGAGTTTGGGAAGTTATAATGAAGAATTAGAGGTGTAAAAAGAGGAAAACCCGTAACTGTTTAAGAAATTCTGGGCTGATAACTGCTTGATAGATCGATCAACTCAAGAATGTCGATCGATCAATCGACCCCTTTTCTTCGATCGATCGACCAATCCTGATTTTTGGCAATTATTTTCCTTTAAGGTTTAATGAAAATCCCAAAGCCGATTTTGATTCTTAGAGTGATTAAAATAATATTGTGGGACTTAGATAAGGTCAGTAGGAACTTAGTTATTGTCAAAAAATGTTATAACTTATGGGATCGAGTGTTATAATTACAAACGGATACCGAGTGAGAACGATGTGAAATCTTTCGATTTTGGGATTGAAAGTGGAATGAAAGATAATTTAAGGATTATATATATTTGCTGAGATAACCTTAGGAACAAATGGGAAAACTAGTATTCACTTGGGATAGGTATAGGTACCGAATCCGTATGACGAGACTTGTCGTGTTAAATAAATATTACGTAGAATATCCGGAACGTAAATATTGTGGGTGAGACTTAATATACAGGGGAGGAGTGTACCTATATTGAAATTGTATATATATACTAGTTGTGTGAATACCTAGTGTATGGAATTCTTATATGTATAACATACATACCATACTTGCTATCACGGGAGGTTAGTTTTCGAAAAAGGGCCATCTTATCTTTGTGTGCCTTCGGGGGGATTTAGATTGGTACCTTAAGGACATAGGACTGTGAATGACTTATTTGTGAGTTGATAAGTCAGCAGACCATGGGAGCGTAGGTATGTGCGTGACCCATGGGTATGTGAATTATGTTCGCCTCCAATATGTGTAATTTGTATTTAGACGGTTCCTTAGTGATTCGAAACACGTGATCCTTACGTACGTGATGTACATGGATTTGATAGCTAAAGTATGCGTGCACCACAGCTTTGCCTAGGGGTGCCATATATGTATTTATGTACTGAGTGTGATATACTTATATACTTGTGACTAGTTCATTGTTGCTTTGTAGATGTGAATGAGCTAAGATATTTGAATGGGTTAAGAATGAGAATTTAATTAACACTTGAGATAAGTAATTCAATGAATGCGAATATGGGTTGTGAATATAACTTGTTGGAATATTGAGAGTAGACATCTTATGGTAGAATGCGAAAGCTGAAGTGGTACAGACTAGCTAGTTAACGGCATAACTAGGATGGGTTAATGGCATACGTTAGGCGTGCACAATAGTTGAGAGGTGAGAAACTCATGTGAGAGTACGCAACTAATGTGCATATAATATGTGTTGTTTAATTGTAACTTAAACACTTGCTAAACTTTTAAATTGTTTTCACCTCGGGCTCTGACCCGTTTTCCCTCCAAATCTATTTTTGTTTTGTAAAATCATTTGAAGTGCCCAGCCACAAGGACGTCAAGCATAGGAGTTTCATTCTGATTACGTGTTGTAGCTGCTGTGGAAGCTACCGAATCTTGGTATTAGACGCCTTCATATTCATCCTTGGTTCCTTCAGAGTCAATTATATCAGTTAGGGCAAGTCGCCCATTCTTATTTAGAGGTTGTAGTTACAGACTTTCATTATTTCAGTTATTGGTTTATTTATTCAGACTCTTGTATTGGGACTGTATTTACTCTAGCATTATTATTATTGGAGTGTTTACTCCAGACTCAGTTGATTTCATTTCGTTGGTTATTCATATGAGATTGTTTATGCGATGGATGGTTAATAATTTAATTCTTGGTTATTTGTTAACTTAATTAATACAATTTGGCATCTCTCTTTTTAAATATTAGGTGGCTAGTAATTAACTAATTATTTTCGACAGTGATGCTAAGACTGTGAACCAACTTTATATTTCGTATTAATTTAATAAAGTAGTAGCTACCTGATATTTAATTAGGAGGGGTGTCACATTATACACAAATTGTTAGGTTTTGGTTTTACCGAATTGATATGATCCGGGTACAAATTGTTGGGTATATTGTTGTACAATTTTTTTTAATTGTGTCGAGTCGTGTCTAATTGCCACGAATTTTTTTTCATGCTATTCGTGTCGTATCGTGTTTTTAACGGGTCGTGTTCGTGTTAGACAAAACAAACACGATGTTGTGTCATTTCGTGTTCGTGCTGAACAAAATCAAGTCGTGTCGTGTCGGGCAAGGCCCAAACACGACCTAATAGCCCGATTTGCCATCCCTTACCCCTACTAGATAAATACATTTTATGTAGTGTAATTTCGACAATTTTATATTTTTTTAATTATTTGATGTACGTAGCATTAAATAGTGTGAATTGTAAGAGAATACAAGTAATGGAAGAGGTGTGAATCCCGATTCAAACTTATATTAAAAAATAAAGTTGTATTAAAAATGCATTATTTTTAAAAATAAGTTTTTTTATAAATAAAATTATGTTTCTATAATATTGTACTTTTAAAAAAATCAATAATAATTTTTTTTATAAAAATATTAGAATGGGCTAAAACCTAGTATATAAAACTCTAGCGTTAATCCCCATCTTTAATCCTCATGCTACCACGTGTCATTCATTATTATCATGGTAATAGCTAGATGTACTCTTTTGGAGTTTAAATTCACTTCTTCTCTCTCCTGGAGCTCTTTTCATGCCTTTTAATTTCTCCAATATCATTCACTGCTTCATGTTTACGGTTCCTTCATCATTATTTATTAATTATTACTGGACTCTTAATTTTCCCATCTCAATCCCCTTACATATTTCAGACTCTTACTGCTATAGCAAGGTAGTGTTCACAAAGGCCAATAGTGAAAACTAAAGGTTTCCCTCTCCATTATTTATTAATTACTAGGTTTTAGACCCCGTGCGATGGCTAATGAAGCATATAATATAATCATGGTTGAGTTAAAAATTGATTGTAGCATATAATATCATCATGATTGAGTTAAAAATTACAATTATTTTCAGCATTGTGTAAATTTTAGATTAATAAAACTTATAGTCCATTTGAAGCAAATATTAATTTGAATATAGTACTAACACAATATTTATTTATAAACATCCATGAAGTAAACGGTTGGATGCCGTCCTAAATTTTAAAAGTTGAAAGAGTGCGACCAAATATTCCTGTCATGTAGGATTCGATCTCGAAAATAAAAAAAATATTCAAATTATAATATAAAGGTTATTTATAACTATTTAAACTTTTAATTATATAATTTTCTTCACATTTTATATATTTAACGTTTTTTTATTGAAAAACACATTTTAGAACTTAATATGCATCTCTCATACATCATTAAACTAAAATTTAAAAAGTTGGAAGAGTGCGGCCAATTATCCCTGTCATGTAGGATTTGATCTCAAAATTAAAAAAATAATAAAATTATAACATAGAGGTTATTTGTAACGATTTAAACTTTTAATTATATAATTTTCTTCACATTTAATATATTTAACTTTATTTATTGGAAAACACATTTTAGAATTTAATATACATCTCTCATACATCACTAAACAAATACAATTATAAAAATAAATAAGATAATAAAAGTTTTAGAAAAGAAAGTGAAAGTGTATGTACACACATATGTTGGAATTATTCAAATAAAAATTGGAATAGATTATGCATTTTTAGGACTTAAAAATAATATTGGTTATGGATATTGATATGCCCCAAGTGTAACCTCGGCCAACAGACACCAACCTCGGCCTAGAGACACCAACCTCGGCCGATATTATGGCCGATGCTGGGCATGTCTTGGACACGCAATATCACCCCTCGGCCATATCAAGGTCGGCCCAGGCCGACACTACCATGAGCCCGTCTAAGGGACGTTACAAGGATCGACAGCATTCTCGTATACCTTGGAATGGTGACCTCAGCCAGGTGTAGGCCGAGCTCGCAGGAAGCCACCAGCAACCTCATCAAGCCACCAGTTCAACCTCGTCTCAGGCCGACCTTGCCCATTGTCTCGGCCAGGATTAGGCCGAGAGCTCCACGGAATCCTCGGACTGAATAGGTATCAAGACTCACCAACCTCGGCCTCACCAAGGCCGAGGTCATACCCCAGACGCGATAGCCGAGCACTTGCTGACATTTAGATAAGGACACGTGGACACAAGTCAGTTATAACAAGATTATTCCCCACACGTGGAGAGAATATTGCATCATCATTCTCTACATGTGACAGTGACAGATGGCACTCCCATATTGGTGAGGTAACCACACACATGCTCATTGCATGAATGGGGGGTACATTACACCCCCTAGGTACTATATATAGAGGTCATCCTCTACCTTGCAAAAGGATCCCATATATTCAACCCTAGCTGAAACTCTGTCTAGATACACAGTGGAGAGAGAAAGCTTGAGAGATTGTATTCATGGCCATTAGAGCCTTATTACAGTGAGATTATTCACACACACACAGTGGACGTAGGCCAATCTAGGCTGAACCACTTATATCCTAGTGTACTCTCCCCTTCTCCTCATCTCATTCTCTTGCCATTTACATAACTATGCTGCCATTGCTGTTCTTAGATTGAGCTTAAAAACACCTTCTCTGGTGGTGCTAATTCCAGCATCATCATTTTAGCGCCGTCTGTGGGAACGAGAAGCTATCTCTTCCTCTTTTTCTGATTAACCTCACCGGAGACTCTGGTGGTGAACCAGGCCTCCCCCTAGCGCGGAGCTGTTTCACCATTGAAAGAGGTCCTGTGAGGTACTAAACTCATCTGCTACTTAAGCTCTATAGTGTTAACCTATGGCACCAGACTTACCACCGCCTCTTCCGCCGCCCGGGGGTGGAGGGCCTAGTTCCAGTCGGGCGCCCCCCCAGTCCGAAATGGCGGAGGTAGCTGCAGCCTTGAGGTCTTTAGCTGCAACGCAACAAGCTATGCAGGAGCAATTTGCACAGCTCATCCAAACTATGATGAGGCCACCTGGAGTCTCACCGGATATGATCACTTCGGCGGCTGTTCAGCCTCATCCTGACGCCAGGGGACCACCCCAGGCACCAATGAAGGACCAGCCTGCACCCCAGCGGAGAAGGGATGTTGCTGACCCTAGGCGCTTGCACCTGGGGAGGCAAGAAAATCCTTGCCTGGAGGACAGGTATGACGATCTAGAGGCGGAAGAAGCCCCGAAAGACAGCTGGGAGCCCTATGAGGTGTCAGATAACACTGTACGGCCTCTTAGGCAGAGTCAAGGTTGTATCGGTCGAAGAGGTGAAGAGGCTCGACAAAGAGGGTCGGCCTTTGATAGGTTGAGCAGAGGGTCGGCCTTCGAGAGACTGGGCCCGATAAACGACCTAAGACAGAGACTGTCGAGATCAAGGAGCGCAGCAGGCTCTCAGAGAGGGAACAGGCAGGGTCGGCCAGACCAAGGCCGACCCTGTGAAAAAAGGGGCAGGGAATAGGAAAAGGTCAACAGCCAACGTGTCTTGGCAGGGGAACCCTCGGTCCAATCCTAAGGAGATGGCAGGGGATAACCTCGTCCAAGTCGATGGCCGAAGACCATGGAATGATTCTATCCAACGCCTTGAGGAGAAGATAGGAGACCTCATTAAAAGCAGGGACCCATTGCAAAGGGGTTACTCAGAGGGCTCCCCATTTGTGGCTAGGATAGTGGGGTTCCCAACCCCAGCTAAGTTCAAGCCTCCTACGGTGTCTCCCAAGTATGATGGCAGCACTAACCCTGTGCATCATATCGAAATGTATCAATCGGCAGCAGACATCTACTCGATACCAGATGAGATGAAGTGTAGAGCCTTCTTTGGGACCTTAACAGGGGCTGCACACAGTTGGTTCACCTCCCTTCCGAAGAACTCAATTGAGAACTTCAAAGGCTTGGCTGAGAGATTCATCCACAACTTCTGCTTTGGGGTGAGGCCTCAAAAGAAGACTACCCACCTGCTGTATGTCAAGCAGGCTAAGGGTGAGAGCCTAATAGACTATATAGCAAGATTTAATAAAGAAAAGTTGGAAGTCGAAGATTATGAGGAGAACATAGCCATGACCGCCCTGATAGGAGGTCTCCAGAAGGGGAAGCTATTGTAGAAACTGGCGAAAGAGCCCCCTAGGTCTATGGCGGAGCTGTTGGCAACCGCAGGGAAAGTAATGAATGCGGAAGAGGCAATGGCCGCCAAGTATGAGGATGAGAATCGCGGTGGCAGTGGAAAGTCCCAAAGCAAGAAAGATGGGAAGAAGAGATCGGGTGATGACAAGTTCGTTCACTATACTCCTCTTACTGTGAGCTGTGAGCACATCCTCAACGAGATCAAGAATGACAGGGCTTTGAGATGGCCAGAGAAGCTGAAAGCTCCACCACATAAGAGGAACAAAGACCTATGGTGTGAGTTCCACCAAGATCATGGTCACGTCACAGATAGATGCTTCGCTTTGAAGGATGAGATTGAGAAGATGTTAAAATCTGGGAAATTGAGAAAATATGTAGACGGTAAGGCTCCTAAGAGCGGAAGAGATGACCATAAGAAAAGGAGGAATGACAGATGCCGTGACAACGCCCGGCCCGAAGAGACGCTGATTCAGAAGGTGATGATGAAGATGATCCGAATCTCCCACCAAAGGATGACAACACCCCGGTGAAGAGGGTTGGCATGATCTCTTTCGGTGTTGGCACAATATGCGGAGGATTTACAGGTGGTGGATCTGAAGTAGCTGATAGGAAGGCTCATGTAGCCGAGGCCAAGTCAGTGGCCAAGCTTGAAGTTATGAATCTAACGTCTTTCGATACAGTACAGAAGAGGAAGAAAGTAGACATGAACACCCTCGTAGTTGGGTTCTCCAGACTCGACTTCAGAGGTATCTTAGCCCCCCATGATGACCCTTTGGTCATAACGACAAGGGTGCATGGATATGAGGTATAGAGGATCCTCGTGGATGGGGGGAGTTCGGCAGATGTGATGTTTTGGCCTTGCTTCAAGAGCTTAGGCCTTAGTAGAGCAAGACTGGTCCCCTATCACCACCCCCCCGATAGGATTCAGTGGTGAAAAGGTTCACCCCTTGGGCATGTATGAGACGGACGTACGGATGGGTGACGAATGGCCTAAAAGGTTTGACCAGGAGGATTAATTTCTTCGTGATGGACGAGAGTGTCTTTTCGGCCTATAACCTCATCATAGGAAGGGTGGCCCTTAGGGAGTTCGAGGTTGTGCCGTCAACGGTCCATCAGATGCTAAAATTCCCGACTCCTTATGGAGTAAGGGAAGTGCAAGGTGACCAGACCATAGCGCGAGAATGTTACTTCAACTCGGCTGAAGAGAGAGAAGCCCATAAGAGGGCAACCACCACTTATAGCATTGACACTCTTGACCCAAGAGATGAAACAAAGTTGAAGAAAGGAGAGGCTGCGGAAGAGGTAGAATCCATCGTCCTCAATGAGGAAGAGCCGGAAAAAACCGTCCAGGTCGGTAAGGACCTAGAGCCAGGAACCAAGGAAGAGCTGATAAACTTCCTCAGGAGGAGACAGAGTCTCTTCGCATGGAGTCACGCAGACATGCCTGACATCGACCCTGAGGTGATGAGCCACAAGCTCAACGTGACCAGAGATGCCAAACCAATCAAGCAGAGACGAAGAGTCTACTCCAGGGAGAAATACGACGTCATCCGAGAAGAGGTCAAAAAGTTGGAAGAGGCCGAGTTCATAAGAGAGGTTACCTACCCGGAGTGGCTCTCAAATGCAGTCATCGTGCCTAAGGCCAATGGGAAGTGGCGAATGTGTGTGGATTTCACTGACCTGAACAGATCTTGCCCAAAAGACAGCTACCCCTTACCTCGGATAGATCAGATGGTGGATGCTATAGCAGGACATGAGCTTCATGGATGCGTATTCAGGCTATAACCAAATCTTCATGGATGCCGAAGACTCAGAGAAAACAGCTTTCATTACAGACAAAGGGACGTACTGCTACAAAGTGATGCCCTTCGGTCTGAAAAATACAGGGGAAACATACCAACGTCTTGTCAATAAGATGTTCGAAGAGAAAATAGGTAAGACCATGGAGGTGTATGTAGACGATATGCTAACAAAGATCTTGAAAGCTTGTACTCACGTAGCGGACCTTGAGAAGACCTTCGATGTTATGGACTCATACAGAATGAAACTCAACCCAGTAAAGTGTGTCTTCGGAGTAGGAGCTGGGAAGTTCCTGGGATTCATCATTAACCAGAGAGGAGGTTAGACCTAGATCTTATCGAAGAGAGAAGGGAGGACGCAGAGGTCAGACAAGCAGCCTACCAGTAGAGGGCAGTAAAATTATACAACCAGAGGGTGAAGTCAAGACCCATTGCAGTAGGAGACCTAGTGCTGAAGAAGACCCTACAGAAAGCAAATAAGCTTCACCCAAACTGGCATGGCCCCTACAAAGTGATAGAAGAGGTTGTGCCCGGCACTTACAGGCTAGAAAACCTAGAAGGAGAACCTTTCACTAACCCGTGAAATGCTGATCACCTAAAGAGATATTACATATGATGTTGCATAGAGTTTTATGTAAATGTACCATCTTATTATGAAGAGGTTATTAATGAAGATCAGTTCCCATGACAGTTCTTGCTACATTCTTAGATCAGAGATTAATTATGAGGATAACATCTTAGGTGATGACCTCAGACCTTCATAACACCACAGTGGTGACGAGGTCTGGGCTCAGACACCATAATGAGATGACCTCAGACCCTTAACATCATTAATTTGGTGAAGACCCTTAACATCATTAATTTGGTAAAGACTTATTATGGGGGTAACATCTTGGGTGATGACCTCAGACCCTCATAACACCATTTCAGTGGTGACGAGGTCTGAGCTCAAACACCATAATGAGATAACCTCAGACCCTTAACATCATTAATTTGGTGAAGACCCTTAACATCATTAATTTGGTGAAGACTTATTATGGGGGTAACATCTTGGGTGATGACCTCAGACCCTCATAACACTATTTTAGTGGTGACGAGGTCTGAGCTCAGACACCACAATGAGATGACCTCAGACCCTTAACATCATTAATTTGGTGAAGACCTTTAACATCATTAATTTGGTGAAGACTTATTATGGGGGTATCATCTTAGGTGATGACCTCAGACCCTCATAACACCACGGTGGTGACGAGGTCTGAGGTCAGACACCATAATGAGATGACCTCAGACCCTTAACATCATTAGTTTGGTGAAGACTTATTATGGGGGTAACATCTTAGGTGATGACCTCAGACCCTCATAACACCACAGTGATGACGAGGTCTGAGGTCAGACACCATAATGAGATGACCTTAGACCCTTAACATCATTAATTTGGTGAAATTCATTATGAGGATAACATCTTAGGTGATGACCTCAGACCCTTATAACATCATAATTTGGTGATAAGGTCTGAGGTCAGACACCATAATGAGATGACCTCAGACCCTTAAACATCATTAATTTGGTGAAATTCATTATGAGGATAACCTCTTAGGTAATAACCTCAGACCTTCATAACACCATTCATTGGTGACAAGGTCTGAGCTCAGGACCATTGGTTGAGTTTAAACAAGGCCATTGCAAAAAGACAAGCTAAGAAAGAGAACTTCAGAGGTTAAAGCTCAGATTACAAATTAATTTTGTGCAGACACCATAACAATGGAGCTAAGAATGAAAAGCATCACATGACATTCAATGAAAAGAAAGTGAAGATGGTCCTCATCAGAAGTTGATATATATATTCAGAAATTATATGTTTAATGATTACAGACAAAAGTTCCACAAAACAGTTAAGTTACAAATAGTGATCAAAATATCCTAAGAGTCTGAGGGGGGAACGTTAACACCCTTGGCTTGGTTAGAGACCTCAGTCGCATCATCACAAGGGTCTGCCCCTCCAACCTCGGTGACCTTTAATGTAGCAGTCTCTGCAGGAGCGGCAGCCTCTTCCTCAACCTCTTGAAGAGCTTGGGCAAATTGTGGATCAGCAAAGCCAAGACCCACGAAATCAGAGGCCTTCAGAGTGCCGACCTCTCTCTCTCTGATATAAGCCCATTTAGTAGTGGCTTTGATACCTCTTTCAAGGTATTCAAAGCCAAAACCCATGAACTCATCAGAGGATTTGTAGTCAGCAATTATCTTCTCAGAGGCGTCCTCAAGGGCGGCCCTAACAGCTCAGTTGACCTTTTGCTGCAGAACGTCGTCCTTAGCCGTTAATGCAGCAGCATGATCCTTACCGAGCTGGGAGATGTCCTTCTCCAACTCCTTCACCTTCTCCTCAGAGCCCTTCAGCTCAGACTTGAGGCGCTCTATCTCTGCGTTCAGAATACTCTGAACTTTCTCGGCCTCTTGCCCCTTTTGGATGAGAGGCAACTTCCTCAGAGTCCAGTTCGATAAATGGTGCATAGCGGTCAAACCCTGCATGTTTAGTGATCATAAGTAAGCTGAAGAAGAATCAGATGTTACACTTAGAAGAATTTGTAATGAAGGATCAAATCATACCTGAACGGCTCTGTGAAGGCCGAACTTAACCAACAATGGGGTGTCCATAGTCCTGTAGAAGCGTTTATCATCCTCGATCATTACAGAGCCGATGGCATCCAGGGCCTGCATGCTGTGGCCGACTACACTATCAGTTAACTTCAAGTGATCCAGACGAGCCGACAGGATGTCAGCTGAAGAGATAGGGATGGCAGCTTCAGTAGTCTTCTTCCTCGGCCTCTGAACCTCAGGGGCATGATCTTCGGGAGCCCTCTTCTTTTTGGATGGGGGCTTAGAGGCCGAGGGAGCTGGGGGAGGAGCGTTAAGACCTGGTTTTTTGGCAAGTCTTGTCAAGCTCGGTGCAGCCATCTCCCAAAGCTCGTCTGGAATATCCCTTGGTCGCTCTGCAAAAAATTAGTAGACTTGAGTTAGATAATCAGCTATGAATAAACTCAGAGGTTAAACTTGCAAAACAAAAATGCTTACCAAGCTCGGCAAGGGGACTTCCACCCAGACCTGTCCCAGAGAGGAAGTGGGGAGTCATCAGATGTTCAAACCTGACAAATAGACCATTTACCCCCTGATCTTGAAGGACTTTCACCTTCTGGAGGTTTTGTAGACTTATGCCAGGGTCGGCCCTGGCAGACATGGTGACCTTACCCCACCTCAGGGGCATCCTCTGCTCCAGATTGGATGAGGGAACATATGGGCCAAACTCCCATGGCCCTGAGGCAAAGAAGTACTGAGGCTTCCAGTTATGGTTGGAAGTCTGGGTCACCTGAAGCAATTTCTTCTCAGGCCTTCGAGCTACAAAATGGTAGTAGCTCGGATGATTTTTGGCCGAGGAAGGGACGTAACAACCTACAAAGACTTGAACTGGAAGGTCTAAGTGGTGGACAACCTTCCATAACACTATGGCCCCTATTAGGATTCTCCAGGCATTAGGAGAGAGTTGGGAGGGGGCCAAATTAATGTAAGATATGATGGACCTGATAATGGGGTGAATGGGCAGACAGCACCCCAGCTTGAACATCTGCTCGTACAAACAGATATCGCCGTCTCGGCCATGATAAGCCCTCTCTTCCCTCAGAGGTCTCCTAAGTTTTATTGAGGGGATGATAGAATACAGATATCTAAAGCAGAGAAGGTCTACCTCAGTAATAGTACTCTCGTGCTCGGCCGCCTCAGAGACGTCGACATCGCTCTCAACCTCATCATCATCCAACTCAACGTCGGCTGGAGCAGATGTTGATGGGTTACTCGGAAACCTCTGAGCGAACTCTGCCCCGGTGACGGCCGACATAGGGATGGCGTCAATTGGTGGTGGAATGGACACACTCGGCTCAAGAATCTCAACCTTCGAGGATGACCCTGAGGTGCTTGAGTGGTTATGGGACGAGGCTCGACTGGAGACCTCGGCCTGATCAGGCCTAGGTGTGAAGTCCATGGCCTCTTGAAAGGAATCCACAGACATGGGGTCTGAGGTAGACGATTCAGACTCAGACATAGGTATGGGATCAGTAGGAACCTCTGTCTGATAGAAGTTCTCCGGGGGGTCAGGATATATCACCTTCAGAGGTGGTGGAAATATGGGTCTAATGGGAAACTCTTGTGATCTACGAGCCTCCTCCTGTGCTCTTTCTATTTGCCTAATATTTTCTAAAGTCTTCTCTCTAAGAGAGGGGAACTCCTCAAGAAGCTGATATAAGGGTCTGAGCATCAAAGGACGACACTACACTTAGGGGTTTTCCTAAACTCCAAAAATTAGGCAAACAAGACTGGCTGATAAAGCAAAGGAATCTAAGGATCAAACTACTTAAATTTGGCAAGAAAAGCTCGCCTGAAATTATGGTGGTCTTGCCGGAAAGCTAAGAAACTAGCCGAAAAGTACGAAAATAAGGGTGCTTGCAGGAAAAATGAAGGAAAAAGTATGGTAAACCTTACCTGAGGATGAAATGGTAAGGAAGAGAGAAGAAGACGCTAGAAATCACCACCCAAATGCCTTGAACCAAGATCTTTCTAGAGAGAGAGAGCTGTAGAAACGCTAGCGACTGAAATGGAAGAAATGAAGAAGAAAGAAGGAAAGAAGGGTTCAAAACCCTTATATACTCAGGCACAAATCCCAAGGCCTATCATTGCCTTGGGAGCCCCAAAGGGCGGCTGACAGCGCACGCCTACCAAGCAAGAATGTTCCAGCATTGGACAAGTGTCAAGCAAGTATTGGCTTGCAACAGACAGGCCTCGAAGGTGTAGTAATCCCCTAGCCACTTGCTCTTACGTATGACTAAGGGCTGGGGGTGATTGATATGCCCCAAGTGTAACCTCGGCCAAGAGACACCAACCTCGGCCTAGAGACACCAACCTCGGCCAATATTATGTCCGATGCTGGGCATGTCTTGGACACGCAATATCACCCCTCGGCCATATCAAGGTCGGCCCAGGCCGACACTACCATGAGCCCCTCTAAGGGACGTCACAAGGATCGGCAACATTCTCGTATACCTTGGAATTGTGACCTCGGCCAGGTGTAGGCCGAGCTCGCAGGAAGCCACCAGCAACCTCATCAAGCCACCAGTTCAACCTCGTCTCAGGCTGACCTTACCCATTGTCTCGGCCAGGATTAGGCCGAGACCTCCACGGAATCCTCGGACTGAATAGGTATCAAGACTCACCAACCTCGGCCTCACCAAGGCCAAGGTCATACCCCAGACGCGATAGCCGAGCACCTGCTGACATTTAGATAAGGACACGTGGACACAAGTCAGTTATAACAAGATTATTCCCCACACGTGGGGAGAATATTGCATCATCATTCTCTACATGTGACAGTGACAGATGGCACTCCCATATTGGTGAGGTAACCACACACATGCTCATTGCATGCATGGGGGGTACATTACACCCCCTAGGTACTATATATAGAGGTCATCCTCTACCTTGCAAAAGGATCCCATATATTCAACCCTAGCTGAAACTCTGTCTAGATACACAGTAGAGAGAGAAAGCTTGAGAGATTGTATTCATGTCCATTAGAGCCTTATTACAGTGAGATTATTCACACGCACACAGTGGAAGTAGGCCAATCTAGGCTGAACCGCTTATATCCTGGTGTACTCTCCCCTTTTCCTCATCTCATTCTCTTGCCATTTACATAACTATGCTACCATTGTTGTTCTTAGATTGAGCTTAAAAACACCTTCTCTGGTGGTGCTAATTCCAGCATCATCAGATATAGGACAATAAACATTTTGTTTCAATTTTTACTCCATATTTTTAAACTATCGGTCAACGTGGCATGCTGTGGTTGTTTAATGTTTTATGGATATGGATCCGCGCCAATGACTTTATTAAAAAACAGGGACTAAAATTATAAATGAAATGCTTGGTGTCCTATTTTTAGAATACATATTATAATATGTCCTAAATTTACAAAGCCCCAAATTGGAATAACATGGGACCACCCATCCCTCACCGCACACAGTTCACTCAACTCTTTCATCTTCAACTCCAAACAATCACTCTTATTATCATGTCTTCACTTTATTTGCACCAACTAAAAAAACACGTCCAAAGCTTTTACAAAATATAAAATGAATAATAAAGAAGACAAAAAAACAACGAAAAAACAAAAGCTACTTAAACGAGAAAACTTTCTAACAGAAAAAGAGAGGCGCGCACACACACACACACACACACACACACACACATTGGAGATAAGTAACTTTCTGACCGGAAAGAAATATGTTACATTTATCACCGGAGATAAGTAACTCTAGAAGTTGTTTCAAAACTCTGAAACTTCCTCTTTGTCTCTATCCTTGGACCTCTAAGTGGTTGGACCCGAGTGAAGCTGAAAAGTATCCAAAGCCACATCCTCATACTTCTGATTCGAAGAATAAGATCAATAAGAAGTAAGTCGTTTCACTGGGATCGCCATTGTTGATCTGATTTTTTGGATTTTGACATTGAGCGTTGAGTGGGTTATAAGATTTAGGAAGTGCCTTTTTAAAGAAAATCGGAAGAGATGAAACAAAGTGGAAAGGGAAGAAGAGGGAAGGATAAGAGAGATGAATATAGGTTTAATGAGAGTAAATGAGTCAAATGCTCCTTCAATCTCCAAACAGAGATAGTTAATAGAGAATACACATTTGCCATGTCTCACAATATCTGAAAGAGACACCATTTTTAATATTATATATTAGATTATTAGACTCTTAATTTTTCCATCTCAATTCCTTTAGAGTCCGTTTGGTATATGTCATGGCAATATTTGCCATGGTAAAATTTGCCACAGACAAAATTTGCCAAGACAAATGTTGTTTTTCTCACATCAGGTTATCAAACACCAAATGAGGTAAAACAAGTTTTTTAGGCAAAACATTTTCATAACACATTTTTAAAACATATTTTTTATAACATTTTCTTAAAAGAGTTTTTAAAAACTGTTTTAAAAATCTTCCTATAATAATTAAAAAACATTTTAAAACATTTTTAACAATTTTAAGAAACTATTTTAAAACTGTTTTAAACATTAAAATTGTTTTAGACATTTAACATTAAAACTGTTTTAAAAAATTATAAAGATATGTTTTAAACATTTTAAAAACTGTTTTAAACATTAAAAGTGTTTTAAACACTAAAAATGTTTTAAAAAACTATTTTAAACATTTTAAAAAAAGTTTTAGAACATTTTTTTTAAAATAGTTTTTTTTATTTAAAACCGTTTTTTTTTTATTTAAAACGGTTTTATAAACACAATTTATAAAACTGTTTTTTATTTAAAATCGTTTTTTTAACAATTTATAAAATTGTTTTTTTATTTAAAATCATTTTTTTAACAATTTATAAAACATTTTTTAAAAATATTTTAGTATAAAAAAAGCAAGTGTAAGAATTGACAAATTTGTGTGGCAAATATTTCTCACTCAAATAGCAAAGCAAAGTTTGTCAACATTTGTGGCAAATTGATGCATATGAGGTGTTATATATTGGCAAATAACTTGTAGGCAAAATTTTGTACTAAACAAATCAAATTGTAGGCAAATACCCTATTTGCCAACTTATTTGCCATTTGCCATGACAAATTAAGGTAACCAAACGGACCCTTACATATGTCAAACTCTTACTGCTATAGCCAGGTAGTGTTCACAAAGGCCAATAGAGAAAAGTAGAGGTTTTTGGTGCATTATAAATTTATTTCTGTGATGTTTTTGTCACGAACTAAAATGTGATTCACGAATTTATTAGTTGTTGCGATGAGATTTTTTTAATTGCTTTAACTCATAGATTCTTCCTAATCATTTATCCTTTTCAGGGTAGGCTATAGATGGATGACCAGATTTCTTGCCCTAATTTGTTATGCATTCTTACTTTTCACAGAATTTCTTCAAGGCCTGTAACATTAATTGATCTGTTGCACAAATAAATACTTACTCATCAACATCGTATTACTTAAATGTATTATACCTCTAGCATTGGGTTTAGATTTTTAAGTTTTGTCTTTATTGATCACTGATGAGGTTATAATTGTTTATCTTTGTGAAAAGACGGTATGACTATTTCTTCTCACACCGGGTCCACAGCGGTATAGTTTATGGTGATCAACCACGAAATAAGTATATACGTATCGACTTGGTTCATACTTGCTAGAGCAGTAATTCTGATTAATAACGCGGGAATATCATACCCACCATGGAAACAAATTATTTCCACTGATTCTGACCCATCATCATTGGTGAATTTCTTCATCCAGTGGAGCCAAAAACCACCCTTCGGTAAGTTAAAAAAGCCATTCTCATTTGGGAAAAAAAAATTCTATTAAAACTCTTAACAGTTTGGCAAAATATTTTGGAAATAATCTGTATGATTGAAAGACTCATTTTATTAGTATTTTATGTTGTAATTGATACATGAGGCCAAAACTTTCTTGGCTCCAAAACCAGAAAGTTATATAACACTTTTGATGAAGTCTCCATATCATGTAGGAGTTGAAAACTCCAAGTGTATGCTGGGTTGTCTTGGCAAAATCCTATTTTATTCTAACAATCGCCAACCACAGATAATTTCTAAAAATAAGTGTTTTTTTAATGTTCTTCATCTAGTGGAGCCACAAACCAACATTTGGTAAGTTTAAAATGCTATCCTCTTTTGGGATTAAAATTTCTATTAAAGTTTTTAATTGTTTGGCAAGATATTTCACTACACCAAATCTGTCGGATTGTCACGGTCATTGACCGTGACAAGTCTAACTTGTCAAGGTCAATGACCACGACAAGTCTGGGGATGACAACTTTTATTGTCACGGACTTGTCACTGTCATTGACCGTGACAAGTTCATTAGACTTACCACGGTCAATGACCGTGACAAGATTAGTTAATCATATCAAATCAGTGACATTTTTTAAAAAATTATCACGGTCAATGACGGTGACAATTCTGGGCAGAATTGAAAAAAAAATTGCTGGGCAGTATGGCCACTACCACTGCCCAACAGTATATTTGTACCTGTTATAACAACGTTGTACCTGTTCAAACATCATATATCTAAATAAAATAGAGATAATGCAAATATATATTCAAAACAATATACATCACGATATAATTCAAATGTAACAACTTAAATCAATTCAATTCAAATAATGTCACTACATGTCTGGGGTAGGTTTGAGAAGGTGGATATGCCACACGATATACGAATTCATACACCCTTGTATATTCATCGTGCCGCATTGTTCGTGCAACCACAATGGGGAGTTCTCCTTCCCGGGTATCACATGCGTTACGAGCACCTTGGCCTCGATGTCTTGAAGCGCACGTCCATGAACTGGCATACCCTGGATGGTATTCGGGTCCCTCAACCCCCGCCCTATCCGCTGGCCATCAAATATGTCATGTATAAACATGCTCGGCCAACCAAGTGTCGACATCGGTAGGTCTAAGGGAGCCAAATTGGGGACTGGATCATCAGAGTCCGTACGTGTCGACGATGAAGCAGCGAAGTCCACACCCACATCCTCGTCCTCCTTTACCTCCTCCTCGACCACCTTCGCCTTCCCTTTCCCCTTACGGTTTTCTCCCAACAAACGCTTCATGAATGATAACATATCTTGTACCGTCGCCTCTAAATGGGACAGCTTCGCATCATGTGAGTCCATCGTTCGAGCCAACCTGGTGTTGCTCGCCTCCAATCCGATGATCCTAAATTTGGCCACCCGTAAGCTCACCCCCTTTGTCCTCCCCTTGTGATCAGCGCCAAGCACTTGGATGAGTGCGTTTGTGGACAAAGATGCCTTGTCAACATCAGACTGCGACTCATGCATTTCCTTAGCTTTGCCTGAAACGACAAAAAGCACATGATTAGTTAAATAAGTAAATAAAAAAATTATAACGTAATTAACAAAAAGTAAATTATCGGATTACTTACAACCGTGCGACAATCGAGGACACCTCCTTATCCTTCACCTTCTTCGTTCGAATAGCCACATAAGTATCGAGCCTATATGGCATACCCCCAGGGCCATTCCCCATCCCCTGAAATAAAATAATGCAAAATTAGTATCGGCCCAGCAAAGTAAAATAATGTAGAATAACATATTTCTGTAATTATAGAAAAATTAAATCTTACCATCATCCTATTCTCCACCTCGGCATAAGACGTCCGGCCGAAGTAGTGCACGTCCGTCTTTTTCGCCCGATTTTCCCTCCCCAATTGCCGAGATGCCAATCGTCGCTCCCTGATCTCATTGTCAATGAACTTTTGCCATTGTGCCAATGAGATCGGGTCCTTCGACGGGACGAAGTCACGCATTCGGATAACGGAGTCTCGGGTCTTCCCAAAGTACCGAGTCCGCATATTTTTCTTCCACGTCTTGTGTTGCTCCCTCAACTGCTCCAAGAAGGAATCGCGTAGTTTTGGGTCCAAACTAAATTGTTCCTGTCCAACAAATACAATGTTAGTTGCGAATAAATATAAATATAAATATAAAATGAAATTGAAATCGAAATATTCATATAAATACATTACCTGTAGTGCCACCCAAATAGCTAACTTGAGCTCATTTGGCACCACCCTCCAACTAGGGTACCCCGGGCCGATGATCGTCTTTACCCGCTCGAGGGATCTCGCTAATAGCCCCGTTTTGTTCTCGATGGCCATCCCCAATTTTCCCCATTTGGGGAGCCTAGGGGCCGAGGACCCTCATCGCCTCCGCTACCACCGAGTCCAGACGATATCATCATAATTAGCATCATTATCCTCGCCATAATACCTGAAGGAGACATTTTCTGTAAAAAAAATATTGTTATTAGTACAAATCCAAATGAATTAGAAGAAGACATGCAAATATGTACAATTACTACAAATCCAAATGAATTATTACTTTTTAACACACCAATTTTGAATTCCAAAACAACAACATCTAACTCATATTATGTACAATTACTAAAAATCCGAAACATTCCCACCCCCACCCCTACTTCCCACACACACGCACACTACACACACATTGCCCCCCCCCCCCCATACATATACAAAGGAAATAGAGAAAGATAAAAAGAGTGAAAATGATAAAGTGAAAATCAATTAAAAGCATTAAAAATGGATTGATAAAGTACAAACTGGAATATTTATTACAAATTGAAAAATTGTTTCAAATTCGGGTTATCATAAAAAATGGATTGATATTCGGTAGGAGCAGCCAAGTCATCCACACTACTATTTAGACGCTTTGGCGCATGTAGGACAATTGACCACGGTTCGTTGTTGATATACTCCGAGTAATACTTGGTTGACTTTTTGAAATGCATAAACAAACGGCTCATTGTTCATGTGGTCGTTGCTCTTCAACTTGGAAAAGTCAACCATGATCAAATTGGTGCCAAGATCAACTTTACAAGCATTTTTATCCTCAACTCTTACCCAGCCACAGTAAAATACAACCTCTTTGAAGCTTATATAATCCAATTCAAATATATTTCGAATTACACCATAGTAAGTCATTTCAGCTTCAATGGGGTTTTTATCTTTTGCGCTCGCTCGAAAGAAAGTAAGAGACTTCAGCGTAAACTCTTATTTTCTAAAAGAGTCAAATGATTTCACACCCTCTTCCCACAACTCATTTAATTCTTCTACCAAAGGATCCAGGTAGACGTCGATGTCATCACTTGGTGACTTTGGCCCACGTATCAATAAAGAAAGCATAAAAAATTCAGGTCTCATACACTATGAAGGAGGGAGGTTGAGTGGGGATATGAGCACTGCCCATACACTCTGATTGGTGCTTATATTTCCAAATGGATTGAAACCATCTGTTGATATAGTCAAACGATGTTGCGTTATTCTCGAGAAAAATCGGGATACTCATAATTCATCCTCCTCCAGGCTGTAGAATCAATAGGATGACACATGAGATTACCCCTACTTTTGCCCTAACATGCCAAGTCATTGCCTCAGCTATCCATGGTACTGTGAAAAATCGTTTTAATCTAGGCCCAATGAAAAAATATTTCAACACTTTTTGAGGCGCTTTTGAGCTTGTGCCTTCCTTGCCAGTAGACTGGACATATCAAGGTTCATCGCATACCGGACAACGATCGAGATTTTCATACTTCTTTTGGTATAGTATGCAGTCATACACACAAGCATGAATCGATTTATACTTCATTCCCAAACCTTTCAAACTGTTCTTCATAACATGATAGCTATTTGGAAGCGTATTCTCCTTGGGTAGTAATCCCTTCACCCAATTCAGAATTCCTGCCACGCTATTGCCAGACAAACCGTACTGTGTCTTCAAACTGTGAAAACCAACCATGGCATGCAAAGTTGTTTGATCTTTCTCACAGCCAGAGAATAACGGTTGGGTCGCCTTAATTTTTAAACTTTAGTAGTCATCGTCAAGGTTTATCGTGATATCTTCATGAGCACATGAACCTTGTGCATCATCCGTAACCTCATTCTCCTCCGCTTCATAAACTCCGTACACGTCATCAACTAAATCCTCTAACATATTATGATCTACGTCATACCCTTCTACATCTATCCTACTTGTTGAAGGTTGTTGTGAAGGTTGTTCTAGGACAAAAGGAACTTTCAATTCACCGTGAAAACTCAAAAATCGATAAATATCTTGCATACCCCATCTTAACAAATGTAGTTCAACTGTTTTCCACTCAAACACCTTACCATTATTACACCTAGTACACAGACATAGAAACTTTTCATCATTATGACATCTCTTTGTGTATTTCACAAATTCATTAGCACCTCTGCAAAACACATCCCCCATTCTATTTGTCTCACCCATCCACTCTTTGTATTTAGGATATCCCATCACAGCTACCACAACTAATCACCTATTAAAGGTAAGAAGCGTATATTCATGGATTATTATAAACAAAACTTAGATTTATAGAATGTTTCATTTAATTATGTCTTATTTATATTAGATTTTTAAATTTCAAGTTCAAATTTAATTTATAATAGAAATTCCTATTTCCTCCATCTCCTTTAAAGAGTGAGTGGTCCTATCCCATTCAAGATCGCCTATTTTTGTAATATACTTAACAACTCATGCACATTGTTATGATTTGAAAAAAATTCGGCAACATATCCCCGTAGTTATCCAAGTACGTGACGTAGATTGGCAAGTATGAGTGTTATTTCAATTGACCAACTGAAATAACAGTCACACTTGTCAATCTAGTATGTACCGAGAGAACATTAGGATACGACTGTAGAACTTCCTCCAAAAGTAACAACTTTAAGCCACTAAGAATATTATTATACAGAAATTATGCAGTCCCAAACTTTTCAAACGGGACAATTCGAGAGATCTCATTACAGGGGTAATGACTCTCGAACGGGTCTAAGGGCTATTGAATGAGTATGCATAAGAACTATAAGGCTAGTATCTATGTGCACTATATGTAATTTCAAGTATGTTTCATTTAATTATCATACTATATATATATATTGTTCGTGTTACAAAATAATTTTTAAAAAAACTTGAAAAATTCCACCCCCATATGGACAATAATCCAGTGGTCATACCACTTCTAAAATTAACCAACCGAACATCGATCCACTATAATCCAACCGCAATGGCAACAACAAATGTGTATCCCGTACTCCTTCAAATTCATCTACTCAATTAATTCTTTTCATCAATTAAACTAACAATTAAAGTATACAATTATTAATTTACTAATTTACAATAAGGGGCAATCTTACTTGCATATGAAAGGGGCACTAATTATTAATTTACTAAAAAAATTAACAACCAATCAATTCTTTTACAAGGGGCACTACTTGCATATGAGGGGAAATATCTAATAAACCAATAAAAATTTAATTAAAAAAATTAATAAGCCCCCCCCCCCCCCCCCCACCACACACACAAGCACATGCACACACACACACACACACACAGCCCCCTGCCCACACCCCCAGCCCTTCCCACCACACACGCACACAGGCACACACTAGCACACACACTAGCACACACACACACACACACACGCACACAGGCACACACTAGCACACACACTAGCACACACACACACACACACACACACACACACTTACACACACACACATATATATATATATATATATATATATATATATACGCACATATACACCCCCTCCCCCCCCCCTACCCCCACACACACGCATATATACCCCCCACACACATATATATACACACGCACATATACATACACATATACACAAATGGAAGAGAAATAGAGAGAGAAAACGTACCAAAATCGTAGAGAGAGAGAGAGAGAGTGCAGTCGATTTAGAGAGAGAGAGAGAAATGGAGGGAATATAAATCGGTGGAAAAAAAAGAAGAGGGAAGAATTTTTTTAATGACATAATTGTCACGGACATGTCACGGTCCTTGACCGTGACAAGTTTATAAGGTTTGTCACGGTCATTGACCATGACAAATGTACTTGTCACGGTCAATGATCGTGACAAATGTTTGTCATGACCAATGATCCTGACAAAAAATGAGTATTTTTTTGTCATGGTCATTGACCGTGACAAGGCTAGCCGGTTGAAGGATGTTAATTTGACCATTTTGGTGTAGTGTTTTGAAATAATATGTATGGTTGAAAGACTCCATTTGTTAGTATTTTATGTTGTTCGTGATACATCAAGCCAAATTTTTCCTGGCAAATCGTTAAATCCTCAAGTACTTTTCGTAGTACTCGAGATAGATAAATTTGGCCACGCATTGCCTGCCCTGCATGCTAGTCTTCATATCTATCTAGATTTCCCTTCCTAATATCTTTTGATAATAAATATGTTACATTTTATGATAATAATAATAAAATAATAATAATAATAAGAATAATAATAATAATAATAATAATAATAATAATAATAATAATAATAATAATAATAATAATAATAAATGTCTTCCTAATATCTTCTTTAAGAGTCTTGATTTTTCTTTGAATACCTGTTTTCCTTAAGCTTTCCCTAAAAAAAAAACTTTGTAAATTTTGCATCTAAAAAATAAATGTTCAGTATCTTCAACATCACTGTCACATAGCACACACCAATCACTATCAATATTCCCCTAACTAAAAAGCTTTTGTCCAGTTCAAAATTTTTCAAGATAAACCAACTGCATAATAAATTCAAATCTAGGAATGTGATTTCTGCCCCAAATAATTCTAGCCAGTTAAATTTAGGTTTATGGTTTCTAATAGGATTATATGTGTCCCTGTTGTTGTACTCACCATTTCGAAAGCCCATCCATGAAACCCAATCCTTCATATTCCCAGTTGATTGGTCTATGTTATCTAAAACCTCTATAAGGACATTATGTTAGAGTAAAATCATATATATGAGCTTATATATGAAATAAATATGAATTGTAGGCTATCAAATAAAGTTAGGTCAATAAAGTGATTAATTTAAGTTTTGGGGCCTTAATAATGTATTATTAAAGTTTGGGTTTTAATGTGTAGAGATAAGCGTAATTTCTATTTTGTGATGGGTTAAAATAGAAATATAGGAAATACGAAAAGACACGATTGTCTAATAAATAGGGGTCATGGTTCCCAAATCACACAACTCTCTTCTTCTGATTCCCATTGCCAGAGAGAAATTCAGGCATAAAATAAACGTGTTGATCTGGAAGATCATAAGACCTTAGACTCAGATATTTTATTTTTCTCGTTATGGATTCAGTTTTGCTTTCGCAAATTCAATATTTTTATTTCTTGATGATTCAATATGAATTTTCCTGTTTGTGTGATGGTTTTCACAAAATAAAAATTAATTCAACATATAGTAACAAAGTTATTTCATGTTGAATTGTTAAGAACATGTTCAGAAGGAGTTTAATTTAATTTTTGTTTGAAAATATTTTTTTGGGAAAGTTTAATATTTCTAAAAATTTTTTAGATAGAAATATTCTTCGTTTTATTACGATTCCAATGATATAAAATTCATGAAATTTGGACTAACGGTTGATTTTATATGATTTTTTGAAGAAAAAATGGCTTTGATACGATGGTAGTGGAAGGTTAAGGATTCGACTCTTGGTGTTTCATTTTTTAAGCCTTTAAAATGATGAAAATTATGTTGGTGAAGGAGCCTAAGGGTTTTTGAACCCATGACCTTTCAAGTCTGGAACCCAAGGGGTTTTGAACCTATGACCTTTCAAATCTGGAGCCAAAAGGGTTTGGAACCCATGACCTTTCAAGTCTCAGATATTTAATTAAGACTAACAACCATTAGGCTAAGCCAACTCTCTTTTGTTATGCTATTGTTTCCAAATATAGAGTAGTTACAGAATACTACTTCCGTGCTTGTATACCATACAAATTTAAATTCAAATATTGGTGTATTTATACATAAATATTTCGAGATAAATTAATTTAAACAATACATCATCAAAGTGACCTCTTTTGTTAAAAAAAATAATTTTTATTTTGAAATACAAAAATATAATGTGCATGTAATTTATGTGAATATTAATCGGCCCAAAGGAAGATTGATTTTTGATAAAATTTCATGTGCACCTTTAGTAATAAGAGCGTGATAATTATTTGGCTTTTACATATGAATGATAAATCGTCCCAAAGGAAGAATTATTATTAGATATATTCTAATTATCAGTGTTTGATTATTTTTTCCATAGATAAAATATTAATATAGTGTCTGATATCTTAAAATGGGGTTTGCCTTCATTTGAATTTATTTTTGTTTTAAGACTTATATGGGCTAGTTTTATTTGTTTGTTGTTCTCTGGATTCAGCTATCAGTTATGCTTCTAACATTACTACTAATATTAATTCTATTCTTATTCTTAATGGCACAAACTTTAAGTCATGGCAAGAGAACCTCCGTATAGTTCTCGGTGACGTGAATCTGGACCTTGCGTTAAAGGTTCCTTTTCCTGCACCTCTTACGGATAAAAGTTCCTCTGATGACAAAAAGAACATTGAAGGGTTGGAGAAGTCAAATCTCATGTGTTTAATGATCATAAATAAGGCCATTCCATAAGCATTCAGGGGCAAAATATCGAAAACGATAAAGACAACCAAAGAGTTCTTAGAAGAAATTAAGAATAGATTTGCCAAATAATTAAAAGTCTGAAACAAGTACACTTTGGGTAAGTCTCATCTCAATAAAATATAAAGGTAATGGGAACATTAGGGAGTAAATTATGGAAATGTCTCATCTCGCTTCAAAGTTAAGAGCACTTAAACTTGATCTCTCTGAGGATTTACTAATGCATTTGGTTATCATATCTCTTCCCACACAATTCAGTCAATTTAGCGTGTGCTACAATTGCCAAAAGAAGACTTGGTCTCTTAATGATCTCATCTCACATTGTGTGCAAGAAGAGGAAATACTGAAGCAAGAAAAGATAGAAAGTGCTCATTTGGCTAGTATTTCCAAGGATAAAGGGAAGAAAAGAAATAAGGATAAAGAAGATACAGTGGTTCCATATTAAAAGAAACAACATAAAGAAAAAAATGTTGATGGTTATTTCTTTAGTGGAGCTGTGGGACATAGGAAGAAGCAATGTACCTACTATTATGATTGGCGTGTAAAGAAAGGTACACTTCTTCATTTAGTTTGTTATGAGGTTAATTTTACTTCGGTACCTAGACACACTTGATGGATAGATTCTGGTGCAACCACTCACATTAGTGTGTTTATGCAGGGTTTCTTGAGTGGTCGAAAGCCAAATGATGGTGAAAGATACATTTTGGTGGACGATGGCAAGAAGGTTGAAGTTAAATAAATTGGGATATCTAGGTTATTATTAAAGTCGGGTACTTATTTTAATTTGAATGAGACATTTATTGTACCGTCATTTAAACGGAATTTGGTTTTTATTTCTATATTTGACAAATTTGATTATACTTGTTCTTTTAGAAATAATAAATTTAGTCTTCTTTATAATTCAAATTTGGTTACTACGGGTTCTTTATCTTATGTGGATAAACTTTATGTGCTTGCTTCATATCATGAAACCTTGCAACAAAGTACTCGAGGTGTTAAAAGGAAATTAACCAATGAGAATTCTGAGTCATTATGGCATTAGAAATTAGGTCACATCTCCCAAAGGAGAATTAAAAAACTTGTGTCAGATGGGATTCTCGATTCCCTTGATTTTTCAAATTTTAAAATTTGCACAAATTGCATAGAGGGAAAACAGACAAACATAAGGAGATTTGGTGCTAATAGGGCTGCATACACCTTAGAACTGATACATATAGATATTTGTGGGCCATTCCCTTTAGTTTAATGGAAGCGTCAACAATATTTTATCACATTCATAGACGATCTTTCACGTCATGGCTACTTTTATCTCATCCATGAAAAGTCCCAATCTCTGGACGTGTTCAAATCATTCAAGGCTGAAGTTGAAAATCCACTTAGAAAAAGGATTAAAAGTGTCAGATCTAATTATGGTCATGAATACTATGGTAGGTATGACGGTTCAGGTGAACAATGCCTAAGACCATTTGCTAAATTCCTAGAGGAGTGCAGTATCGTCCCACTATACGCCATGTCGGGTTCTCCAAGCATATATGGTGTTGCTGAAAGATGAAACATAATGCTTAAAGACATGTTAAGGAGTATGATCAGTCACTCTAACTTGCCAGAATTACTCTGGAGTGAAGCATTAAAGACTGTAGTGTATATCCTTAACAGAGTACCAACTAAAGCAATTACAAACAATTAGTTTCTATTTTATTGGATACTCTGAAAGATCTAGGGGTTACAAATTCTATGATCCTACTACTAAATCAATATTTGAGAGGGGAAATGCCTAATTCTTTAAGGATGTTGAGTTTGTTGGGGGGGGGGGGGGGGATAAGGTTAGGGATTTTAGTTTTGAAGAGGAATATGTTGATATTCCCATAGCTATTATTAACATTGATCAGGCTCCTATTACTGACATTGTTCAAGAAGCAGATCCTAATCAAAACAATATCCAAGAACCTCCCGTTCCAGAAGAACAAACTCTAACACCTACAAAACCTATGCCATTAAGGAGATCCACTAGATAAAGTAGAAGCGATGTACCAGATGATTACATTTTATTTCTCCACGAACATGAGTTTGACATTGGTGCGGTGGAAGATGATCCAATCACTTTCCATCAAGCCATGAAAAGTTATAAATCTTAAGAGTGGATTGATGCCATGAATGAGGAGATAAATTCCATGAATGACAATGACGTTTAAGATCTTGTCCCATTACCTGAAGGTGTGAAACCCATTGGTTGCAAGTGGATATTTAAAACCAAGAGGGATTTGAAAGGTGATGTGGAGAGATACAAAGCCCGTCTTGTTGCTAAAGGCTTTACACATAAAAAGGCATAGATTATAAAGATACCTTTTCTCCAATTTCATTGAAAGACTCTTTTAGGACAATAATGGCACTTGTGGCGCACTTTGACCTTGAGCTTCATAAGATCAGATGGATGTGAAGACTGCATTTTTCAATGGTGACATTGATGAAACAATCTATATGGTGCAACTAGAAAAATTTGTGTCGGGGGATGTAAAGAAGACGACTTGCAAGTTAAAGAAATCCGTCTATGGGCTTAAGCAAGCTTCTCATCAATGATATTACAAGTTTAATCAAGTTATCATCTCGTTTGGTTTCGATATGAATTATGTTGATGATTGTATATATCATAAGTTCAGTGGGAGTAAGCATATTTACTTGGTTTTATATGTTGATGACTTCTTACTTGCCACCAACGATATAGTTATGTTGCATAAAACCAAGAGATTTCTTTCAAAGAAATTTGAGATGAAAGATCTTGGTAACACTTATTTTGTGTTAGGTACACAGATACACCGAGATCGCTCTAAGAGCTATATATCGAGAAAGTTATTAAAAGGTTTGACATGCATGATTATAAACCAGGTGACACCCCTGTGTCTAAAGGAGATAAATTTGGTCTCAGTCAATGTCCCAAGAATGATTTTGAGATTCAGGAGGTGCAAAAGATTCCTTATGCGTCGGTAGTATGAAGTCTTATGCATGCTCAAGTATGTACGCGTCTGGATATTGCATACATTATTATCATATTAGGCAGATACTTAAGAAATCCTAGAAAGGATCATTGGATAGCAACCGGGTGAGTCATGAGGTACTTACAGAGAACAAAAGACTACATGCTCACCGATCGAAAATCAGATTAGTTAGAGATCATCAGATATTATGACTCCTATTTTACTGGATGCCAGGCATCCAATCATGGAATATGATTGCAAAATTTTATCACGGGGTTTCATATTGTGGATGGCATTAAAAGACCACTTAAGTTATTTTGTGACAATAAATCAGCACTATTGCATTCCAATAACAACAGGAGTTCTACGAAGTCAAGGTTTATAGACATCAAGTTCCTAGTTGTAAAAGAAAGAGTTCAGAGTGTACTTATGTCTATAGAGTACATTGGGATAAACTCCATTATTGTGGATCCGCTGACTAAGGAATTACCACCCAAGGCCTTTCATAAGCACACTGTTCATATGGGTGTAGATACATTTGTTATGGATTTTATGGTTATTTACTACAATAAAGTATTTAGTTTATATTCACTCTGATTTTATATGGTTTGATCTCACTAAGGTTTAGTTGGAAATAGGCATGTTAAGATCACATTGCATGAAATTTCCATGCTACACATCCACAATTGATCTTTGCCATTAGTTACATTGATATATGTGATCATTGATGGGTCTACTTACGAAATATGTAATGACGATCACTTTGATTCTATATTGGTGTAGTTAATTGACAAGGTTGTTAAGCTGCATAAAATTTTGATAGCAAAACTCATGAGCTCATAAAGTATAATTCAAGTTTATTAAGCTATATATATAGCCCAAGTGGGAGACTATTAGAGTAAAATCATATACATGGGCTTATATATAAAATAAATATGAAATATGGGCTATCAAATAAAGTTAGGTCATTTAAATTGATTAATTTAAGTTTTGTTGGCTTAATAATGTATTATTAAAGTGTGGGTTTTAATGTGTAAAGACAAGTGTAATTTTTATTTTTATGATGGGTTAAAATAGAAATATACGAAATATGAAAAGACACGATTGTCTTATAAATAGGAGTCATGGTTCCCAGATCACACAACTCTCTTCTTCTGATTCCCATTGTCAGAGAAAAATTCAGGCATAAAATAAACGTGTTGATCTGGAAGATTATAAGACCTCAAACTCAGATATTTTACTTTTCTCGTTATGGATTCAAGTACGCTTTCGCAAATTCTATATTTTTATTTCTTGATGATTCAATATGAATGTTCCTATTTGTGTGATGGTTTTCAGAAAATAGAAATTAATCCAACGCATTAAATATAAAATTAGGAAGTTTTCCTCTCCCGTTTTGTATATAAACATCTGTCTTAGTCTTCAAAGTAATCCCATAATCGTAGATAATCCTAACACCATATTTATGATATAAAGATCCCATCATGTGCCAATTATCCAGCCAAAAAATGTTTTATAATCATTTCCCACATGATAATTAATAAAACTTTTGGCAAATCTCTGATTTTACGCAATTTCCTCTAGGTCTAAGAACAAAATGTTTTGACTTTAACATTACAAAAACTATCACTTTTGATTACATATGTATGAATCCAGTTTACTTACAATGAGTTTTTTTCCTTGCAAGGCCCCATATGCGTTTGAGCATGCATGCTTTATTCCACATAACCAAGTTTTTAACTCCTAATCATTCTTCTTTAGGGTAACAAACATTCTCACCCCCATCTTCTTCATATCCAATCCTGACCATAAAAATAATCTAAGAATTTGATCTATCTCTTTGATCACCCTTTTCGGAATGATAAAGAGATTTATCCAGTAAATTTGAACACTACATAAAATAACTATTATAAGTTAAATTATACCCGCATATAAGATCCACTTAAAAGTCTCATTATTAATCTTCTTAGTAGTCCTTTCCACCAAGCTTTTATAAATAAAAGCTTTAGTCTCGTAGTAATGAGAGGGAAATCCAAATATTTTACTAGTAAGGTTCATTCTTTAATTCCAATAATGTCACAAAGCACTTTCTTTTCATTTACCTTAATACCCAGGAAAAAAATCTCACACTTGGCCTTACTAGGCTATAATCCAGATAGATCACCAAAATTTCAAGGGATCCATTATCTCCTTACTTATTACTTATTCCTTATTATGGAATCCTTTTTGTGGATTTTGGATAAATCAATGAAGGAGGGGGATTTCGACTATCATCCTGAATGTGATTTGTTAAAGTTATCTCAAATAAGTAAGGAGATAATGGATCCCCCTACCTTAAACCTTTTGAACCCTTAAAATGTCCAGTCAAGCCTCCGTTAACATTAATGTTATAACTGATTGTGCTAGAAAATTCCATAACCCAGTTAACCATTATATATGGGAACAACGTTACTTCAAAGGCATCCTTCATATAATCCCGATTGATCAAGTCATATGCCTTCATAATATCAATTTTAATGTCTTAACAAGACATTATTCGCTATATTCCTTCCACATACAAAAGTTAACTACCTATTATTGACCAAATCTGGGATTAGTAATTTCAGTCTCCTAACTATCATTTTGGATCAAGTTTTGTAGGTGGTGTTACAGCATGATATGGGTCTAAAATCCTCCGTGGTACTAGGATTAGGGACTTAAGGTATTAGGCTAATAGTTGTATTATTACATCCTTTTAGCATCCTTAAAGATATGAAAAAATATCTCACAGCTTTAGTAAAATATTCTCCTATAATTTCACAGTTATCTTGGAAAAATATAGTGTTGTAACCGTCTAGCCTAGGTGCTTTTTTAGGATTTATATCAAATAATTGTTCCTTGAGTTCCTCATTAGTGTCCTCCTTCTATAGAACCAAGATCTTATTAGGATTTAACTATGTATGTTTAATTATTTCCAGTCTAGCTTTCCCATTAACCCCACCTATACTAGAATCAAGAAGATTACTAAAGAATCGAACAACTTCATTTTGGGTTGCACAAGGCCTTTACATAAATTCCTATCGCACCCTTTAATGGACATGATTTTATTTTGACTGACATGACCCTTTTCATTTTATTTTTTTTATAGAAAAATCCTGTATTTTTGTCCCACAAATCAAGCCAATAAATTATGAATTTCTTATGTTAAAGTATTCTTTTACATCTCTTAGTTCTAAATGCTATTTTTGACAAATCTTCTTGCAGTTTATGATCTCCTTATCACATTTATTACTAATAAGCTATGTTTAAATGTTGTCTCGTAACTGTTTTTTGTCTGCAACTTTTGCTAAAATATTTGAAAGCTGCTTTTGGTTGAGACTCCTAAGATCTTTTTGAGATTTTTTAATTTCTTAGCAAAAATGTACATATGACTCCCTCCATTGTACCCACAATAGGGGTATGATCGAATATGCCTCGTAATTACACATTCAATTTTGTTTCCATGAATTTCTTAAGCCACGTATCATTACATAAAACTTTATCAATTATACTTTAGATGCTGGCTTCACCACCTCTGTCATTATCTAAAGTAAATCAACTACATTTAATTGCAAATTCATCCACTAAAATATTTGTCAAACAATCATTAAATTTCGTAGCTTCATTCCAATCAATACCAACACCACCCATTCTTTCATTATCCCCTCTTATAGCATTGAAGTCTTCTAAAATGATCCATCACCAATCCACATTCTTTAAACTCTTCTTAAATAGGACCATAAATCTCTCCTAACATCCCCACCATTAGACCCATAAAGTCCCGTGAACATAAAAAATGCATGATTTTTAACCTATATAGTCATATCTTGATCAACACAACTAACAAACTGAACATTAAGAAAATTAGTTTCCAAGAAATCCACACATTTCTTGGACCGCGATTAGGAGTGTCGTGCAAAAAATGTCAATCAGGGAAATAATTAGTCCCCACCTCTTCAATGGTATTTCTTATAACTTTAATCTCAATCAAACACATAATATCAATGTTGTTATGTTCAATAAAATTCCTGACTCCTCTTTATTTATGGGGTGCATTACAACCCCTTATAATCCACATAGCAATCCTAATCATTTAAATATTCTTTTCTTTTTCGCCCCCATTTCTTCAATTTCCTTCCCAATGAATTACGTGTATTTCTATTCTTATCATATTATTTGATTCTATATTCCTCACCATCCTCTTTAATTACTTCTTCATTAGCCATCATCAGATTTATCTCGTCTTCTTGGTCCTTTTTGTCTTGGATCTGCAACATTTCATAATTGTTGACCAATTCGACTTTAAAGATTTTTTCCCCTTCACTCATAGGAGAATCTATCTTCTGTTTATCAATTTGTGTGATGATATTTTTCGTTATAGTTTTTTTAACGCCCCGACCTGAATTTATGAGTTACCCGTGGGTCAACCCGATCTGACCCGAACGTTGGTGTGATATGCAATGAGAAAGACTAAATAATATTGCTAGTCCAGTTTTACTTAAATAACATTTCACTTATTTAGCACGCGATTCTAATTTAACAAGCTATGTATAGGACTCGTGAGAAGTGTCCCTGAAATCTAAGCATTCAGAGCTACAAATGTAAAATAAAAAGGATACTTACCTATACAACGCTCTTAAAGTACGGAACCGCACACAACCTATTGTAATAAAGAAGAGGGAATGAGTCAAATGCCCAGTGAAAAATACAACAATGCAACATAAAATCGAACGACAAAAAAGAGACTCTAACACATTATACCCACGTGCATAAGCAATTACCTCACATATATACATATACATACATTAATACATAAGACCGTTTTTTATTCCAAAATGTTACTCGTTCCGATTAATTTACATTGATTATATGAAAAGGCCCCTTTTGCTTAACTTACCAATTTTTTCGATTTAGCACACCCGGTTAAATACTTAAACAAATTACTATTTTTTAGAGAGAATACTTCCTTCGCTGAAATCATTCATTTACTCATACCAAATTTACCTTAGTAATTTCCTTGAAAATAGCCCCTCAACACATGCACGCACCGTATTAAAAATATTTGTTTTCATTGAAAGGCTTTCACAAACACACATTGAGTTAATTATGGATTAAAACCTCTTTAGGTTGCTTAATTATCCATTTAATCACTTCACTTTACCATTATTTCACTTTACATAGACATTAACCAATTTCTCACATTACTTGTCCATATCATATTTCAACCGGAACATTTATCAATCCCATTTCAAGTTAGTTTGTCTTTTCATATATTCATAATACAACCCATTTCTTTTCCACGTCCCATTATCTTTTTTTCGAAATTCTCCAAATAACCGCGTACTTTAGCGGGCTCCACACTGCCGGCTATGCTACCATATGCTTTGGCCAGTGTTTTGGGTCTTTCACCCTAGGGCTCTGAACCCTTCTTATCGATTTCATCTGAGTCCATATAAATGTGTTTTAATATTTTTCAAATGTCCACATCATTTCACTTTTACCGGTCGAAATCAAAACTCGAGGATTTCACCCCACCTTGTGTTACATTTTGAAAATCATTATTTCTTATTTTTTACACACTTGCGTTGGATTTATCCCATTTACTACTAACATTTAGGACCACTTTGTATAACACATTTTCATAAAAATGTTTCACTTTATGTAAAATTATCATTTTACCCATTTATTTCCAAACTTGTCTTTTCCTCCATTCTCACAAGTGTTATTTTTCAAAAAGATTATTAAGTTACGCACACTAACTTCTTAAATATTTTTAACTCATTAACACTTATTTAACACTTTGGAGTAACATACTTTTCAAGTTGGAAATCTATTTATTTCATTACTTTCTTTATCAAATAAATTATTTGGCATTTTTTTCGACTACTTTACCAGAAAGCACCCTTTTCCTTTGTCATCCCATATAGTCTTGAAAACATACACTTAAAAATATTTTCCACTTATTAACACACTTTAAGGGCTGAAAATTTTATTTTCTTTATTTCGTGTTAAAACTTATTAAAACATTCACTAAACTTGTTTATATGCTCATCATCAAAATACTACAAATTTATACACACGGAAAGAGGGGTTTTAAGTCCAAAAATTCAAAATAGTAAGTCTAACAGATGATTTATTCAAGAAATTTTATAATACTTACAAAAACATGCCCTTTCAAGATTAAAAGACATTTTGTTATTCAAATTTGAATAAATGTCTAATGTTACCACAGATTTCATTTTTCAAGAAAACTTCAAAACTTTGTTCACACAATATCTCAAAAAGATAAACATTATTTCAAGCATTTTATTTCTTAAAATGTTTGAATACCAAGTTTTCTTGAAATATATCATTTTACCCAAATATCTTGAAATCATTTGTAAACCATTTTACACAAAAACATAAGTAATAACCTTCTTAAATCACAATTGCACTCTACTCATACCAACTCTAATTACAAGACAACACTATGGAAAATAAAGTTCTTAAGCTAAAGAGTAGAGTTTTTCCAGCTCAAGGAATCTCCAACAATGGTAGGATGAAGAAGATGGTGATGGAAACCTACCACCTCTTAAGGTGGCCTCAAGGAGGGTTACCTAACTCCACAAAATCTACATAAAACCCCCATTCAAACTCCATAATTTCTTATTCATCTTCTCTAAGATCCCCAACAACATCTCCATAAAATCCTATCTTGCTAAAACATGTGGTGTATTTGGGTTTTAAGAGATTAAATATGTAAGAAATGTGTTAATTTATGGTGGTTTTGGGTGGATGAATGGTGGTGTGAGGGTGGTGTAGGGTGGTTAGTGGAGGAGGAGCTCCAAGAGCTTGAGAGAGAGGGAGAGGAAAAATCTTATTGAAATGCCCAAGTCATCCAAAACCCACTTTAAATACCCACAAAACCCTACTGGTTAAATCCCAAATGTCCCTAAACAAATCCCTTTAATCCACTAATCCATCAAGCCATTAAACAACATTTTGATCTGAGCAACTTAGAGCTCGACACGCCATCAAATTCAACGATCCACATCGCGACAGCACATTAAAATCTGATTTTCATCCAGTCATTTGAACAACTTTGAACCTCATTCGAACGAGATCCCTTTTTGTTCGAACGAGAATGTAAAATGTGACCGTGTGATAATTGATTAAATTCGCAACTTTCTATGTTGGCACACTTATTTAATTAGTGTCTATTTTTAAACCAAAATAAATCAGCCCCAAATCATTCAACTGCGTGTGTGCGTGTGTCAAACCATAAAATAAATAAAGCATGCGACACAAGCTTAAGGAAAAATCCCCGAAGGGTAAACCTTTTTATTTCACTATAATTTTTAAGAAAACGGCTTACACGGATTACAATGAAATAAGTGCGATATACGAAATACCCGCAGGTGTCAGTTTCGATGTCTCGGCTGGAACTTTCCCTTTCCAGGAGGGCAACAGTGAAGAAAGGAAACGACTTATCCACAAGATATGAACTTTATAAGGACTCTCTCCACAATAGCACGCAGCTGTCGGTTGTAGAGTTTTCCCCACAAATAATAAACCAAAGCAAAATATGTTCTTGGGTTCCACAAAATAATTCACATAAAAGTAATTGTGATTTGTTGTGAATTGTAAACAAAGCAGAAATTATTTAAACCCTTAAATGAGAGAAGAAAACAATCTGCCAAAAGATGTTATCAAATAGATTCTGGGCAGATAAACAAAGCCAAAACTCTAAAGTGTTTGGAAAACTCTTCTCTCGTCGAAAACAAAGCTGCCACACAACCTTTTTATAACAAAGTTAAGTCGGTCAAAGAAAGGAGAAAAAGTCATGTCGCTCGAACGACATAGCTATCTCGTTCAAACGAGATGGCTATATCGTTTGAGCGACATAAGCATGTCGTTCGAACGAGATTCCACGCGAGCCTCTAGACAATTTCGATACGAACGCGTGGCCGTCAGTTTCGTATTTTTCTGATTTTTTTATGAATTAGTTATGATTTTTCTACGGAAAGGTGTCCGATAACAAAATCTTTAGAAAAATATTTGATAAAAATATCCCAACACTTTAATATGAAATGTAAATGAAACTTTAAACATTATCTTACCAAATGTCATATTGTTGGGCTTGAATGCTGAAGACCACTTGTAATTCGAATTCGTCTTTTGTAGATAAAAACTTCTTCAATTTTTTGACGACTTGTAGCGGTATACGACATAATTAATTGTGACGGACTTATTAAAAATATGTCCTTATAAATCTCCCCCTATGTCTATGCCGGTATATACATAAAAACATCCAAATTATCAAAAATCAAAATGCCTATACAAATCTACCCTTCCATGAATCCCAAAACTGAAAAGGTAAAATTTGTAAGTTCTCATTTTTTTCTTCAACATCAAAACTCTCAAAGCTTTTCTCATCAGGGTGTGCAACATCATAATCTTCAATCTTCGTACCTACACACATGAGATAAAGAAAAAACCTTCGTGATGCATCGAGTTTGAAATGATATAGGAATAAATCATTAATAATCAAATCTCCCCCAATATGCAAAAACTCCCCCATAACATAATAATTCTTTCTCCCCCTTTTTATGATGTCCCCAAATAGACAGATAAGAAGAAAAAATCAAAACATGGAGTGTCACGATAAAATGCATAGAAAACAAAGATCAAACTACGCGCATGCAAAGGGATGTCTCAAAAATCTCACCAACTATTTTTGGATTTTTCAATTTTTCATACAAACATAAGATACTAAAAATCACACCATGGATTTAAACTAAAACAACCAAGTCATGGAAATGGAATGAATGGGTGTGAACACATTCGATAGGTAAATAAACTCAATCAATCATATGAGCACGATGCATATGTGTACCCCTAACGAATGAACATCAAAAGTATCCTTAGGTGTAAAAATTTGTTGAATTTAAATGACATCGTCTTATGCAAATCAACAAATCAAAGTCTAAATGATTTCCACACCAATAATGTTCAAAACTATTTAGCGCTTTTTCAAGATTTTCAAGGACGTGCAAACCCGTTATAAAATCTCTAACCAAACTCCCTCATATATATTTTATTTTAGAGGTAATCTAAATTCTCAAACTTTGGAGAATTGGTGCAAAAACCTAATTGGACCATAATTGGCATAATTTTTTTTTTATTGACTTTAAATTTTTTCGGGCTCTTTTAAACCTCTTTGGACCCCGAATAATAAAATTCCTCCATTTTTTAGGTCCAATTTAAACGGTGGCTTAGTATTCACAAAGGCAAAATGAACATTTCGCAGCCCTTCCCCGTTTTCAAACAAAGCACACAAACTCACAAAACGGTTCTAATATGCACAATTTCCTTATCAAAATTTATCGCGCTTGGTTCGTTTTAAAGGACAGGATTGAAGTGAAAACATCCAACCAACATGTGATAATACAAGCACAATAATCAAACAAATCCGTGAATGTGTGCAATAAATGAAACATGAGTCAAACATGTAGGAAGTAACACTTAATTACATCTTAATGACTCCAAACATCATTAAGCACATGGATGAATTGACCTATTATCTCAAAACACTATCAAATAGTCACATGAAAAATATGGAATGATGTTGTGACTCGGTGATCCTAAGTGTCCATCCATAAAAGGTGCAAACCAAATACAAAACTATTTTTGAATTTATCTTTTTTTCAAAAAATTTATCCAAAATAAAATCTTTTTGTATTTTTCAAAAAAAATTTTTATACAAAAAGTATATGTCACAACGCTAGCAAAAATATATCAAAAAGCATAACTAGCGTATGACAAACATGCAAACACAATCATCTATATGATATGGCAAGAGAAGAATCATGTGCAAGCAAATGAGAATCAACTATTCTAAAATCTAGCCTATCCAAAAGTGATTTCCTAACTCAAACAGATGTAACACGTCGACATGGGGTTTTGGGAACTAACAAAACACTAGACTTCGAATTTCGAGGACCTCTTCCAAGATCAAAACAAAATCTTCTAAGGTGACCTTTCCTACCACAATATGAACATGTGTAAACGGGTGGAACGACACCTAAAGTGTGATCTTTTCTAACATCCTTGGAATTAGTTGACCCTCTAAAATAAATAATGGTTTTGGCTTTAGCATTAGAAGCATGAGAACACGATGAGCCATTACCATCACTATCAAACCTACTTGAGTCTATCAAATCATTTTTTAACTTCAAAATTTTTGACTCAAGCAAATAATTAGACTCTTCCAAAGACAAGGATTTATTTTTCAAATTTCCAATTAAACTTAACAGTTTATCACACTCCCCCTCAGTTAAAACAAACTTATCCCTAAGAGTCTTTTCACGTGCCGTAAAATCATCGATTAATTTTTTATCCTCGACGGCACAAACAGGAACCCTAGAATTTTTTAAGTCCTTTAATTCCTTCTCTAAAACTAGGACTTTCTTATCACTCTTCTTTTTGGCAATTTTTAAAGAATCAAAATCAATACACAAATTACCAAAGTGCTCACGACCAATATCACTTTGAGTTTGAAACGCTTGCAAATATTCAATCTTACTTTTAAAGAGAGAATTTTCTTTTTCCAAAACTTTAATTCTTTTGCAAATTTTCAAATTCAAACTTTTTAATTTTTCAGCACGGTCGTGAACTTTTTCAAAAATAGGCTCCTCATTAAATGGGTGTTCCATTGAAAAATTGCGATTTTACACAAAACCGATTTTTCAAAAAAAAATCAATATCACACAATTTTGCGGAAAATAGGAATACGCGATAAATTAGCGGAACCTGCTCTGATACCAATTTTTAAAACGTGACTGTGTGATAATTGATTAAATTCGCAACTTTCTACGTTGGCACACTTATTTAATTAGTGTCTATTTTTAAACCAAAATAAATCAGACCCAAATCATTCAACTGCGTGTGTGCGTGTGTGAAACCATAAAATAAATAAAGCATGCGACACAAGCTTAAGGAAAAATCCCCGAAGGAAAAAATCTTTTTATTTCACTATAATTTGTAAGAAAATGGCTTACACGGATTACAATGAAATAAGTGCGACATATAAAATACCCGCAGGTGTCTGTTTTGATGTCTCGGCTGGAACTTTCCCTTTCTAGGAGGGCAGCAGTGAAGAAGAGAAACGTCTTCTCCACAAGATATGAACTTTATAAGGACTCCCTCCACAATAGCACGCAGCTATCGGTTGTAGAGTTTTCCCCACAAAGAATAAACCAAAGAAAAATATGTTCTTAGGTTCCACAAAACAATTCACATAAAAGTAATTGGGATTTGTTGTGAATTGTAAACAAAGCAGAAATTATTTAAACCCTTAAATGAGAGAAGAAAACAATTTGCCAAAAGATGTTATCAAATAGATTCTGGGCAGATAAACAAAACCAAAACTCTTAAGTGTTTAGAAAACTCTTCTCTCGTCGAAAACAAAGCTTCCACACACCCTTTTTATAACAAAGTTAAGTCGGTCAAAGAAAGCAGCATGTGAGCAAAAAGTCATCTCGCTCGAACAACATAGCTATCTCGTCCAAACGAGATGGCTATGTCGTTTGAATGACATAAGCATGTCATTCGAATGAGATTCCATGCGACCCTCTAGATAATTTCGATACGAACGCGTGACCACCAGTTTCATATTTTTCTAATTTTTTATGAATTAGTTATGATTTTTCTACGGAAAGGTGTCCAAGAACAAAATCTTTAGAAAAATATTTGATAAAAATATCCCAACACTTTAATATGAAATGTAAATAAAACTTTAAACATTATCTTACCAAATGTCATATTGTTGGGCTTGAATGTTGAAGACCACTTATAATTCGGATTCGTCTTTTGTAAATTAAAACTTCTTCAATTTTTCGACGACTTGTAGTGGTATACGACATAATTAATTGTGACGGACTTATAAAAAATATGTCCTTATAGAGAATTCTAACGAGAGTAAAACCATAGGCTGTAAATGGGTCAAACACTAGCTTGTTCGAACATGAAGCTACCCCTCATTCGAACGACATCGCGCCTTGTCCAAATGAGGGAATTCTAACGAGATTCCAGAGAATGATGGAAATCATTCAAGTCCTAGTTGTTATATAGTAGTTTGAACCTCGTCCGAATGATGTGGTTACTCGTTCGAATGCATCCATAATTCTATATAAAAACTTTAAGCCACACAAATTTAGTTTAATTGTACTAGGGCCACTATATTATCTAAATTTGATCCAAGATCCATCTTACCCAGTCTAAAGCCCAAATGGTTCATACCAAGTTACCAAATCACACAGGTATGTTCAAAATCATAGGGCGGGTGTTACATTCTTCCCTACTTAGGAAATTTCATCCTCGAAATTATTAATCCATCAATTCATCAATTTCCTAGGGTTAACAACCCTTACTCTAAGTCATAGGGATCCTCTAGGTTATTAAAAAGATTAATTTACTTCCTTTTATAAGAGCGATCACCAAAGATCTCGACAATCACTATGTCCTAATGCTCACCATCAGGCTAGCCATCGAAGTCACATAACGGTCCTTGAGTCTTTACTTACCCGATGATTACACTTAATCAGGTCCTAAGACTTCTTTGCTAACACTCAAGGCATACCGGCACATCTCTCAGTGCAACACTCCCAAGTGATCGACATTCACCCAAATGCACATCGAAACACAACTAACGTCCCATCTATCATAGTGAATTATTTTAATTCTAAGGAATACACATCCCGTGTCTCCTCAAATTCTCGGGTCATCCTCACTACACAAGTTCACTTAAACTTGATACTAACCTCACATTTCTAGTCACTCACTCCGAGGAGCAACATACTTGCTAAGTCACAAATCATGCGTCCGACTAATACCCCTCACAGGATCCTTCTATGAGCCTAGGATCGCTCTAGGCATCCATCTATGGAACACTCGTCCGAGCATTACAGCAATCCACTCATTATGGCAAGATAAGGCTACGTGCTATGTTTTCTTGAGTTATAATACTTTACGATATCCTTGGATTATAATCCTGCTCTTCACACTAGAGCCTCTAATTGCATGTCGGCTAATCCATAAGATCGTTGATCCTACGTAAAAGCGGTAAATATAAGTAAATCGTGCGGTAGAATGCTCAGCCACACATACATGGAACTTGTGCGAAAAATGGATATTTCGCTCAGATCCAACCAAACTCTCATTGAGCCAAACTGTTCCATAACAACAACACGATACCATCCCAGACTACCATAATAAAGGGAACACAATCCTCGACTACTGGGATTAAAGGAACACAATGAATCAAAATGAGCGAACAATTATCCGGAGGGGATCCTATCCGTATGCAACATGTATGGTTTACTAAAGTCGAACATATGCCATATGCTTTGAAGTATATGAATCCTCCTAGACGTTCTCATCAGATCCTATCCTAGACACACACCCTGGTCTGGGTCACCAATCGTGGCGAATTGGATCACGAACCGTTCATCTCCATGAGATGAAAGCAACATATGAACCTATTATTCTTTGGGAACTCGACGCTAATCTTCCCTCCTTAGGAGTAATACTTAATCCTTTTATCCTTGACAAACATGAATCGTTTCAGTCAGTGAACGCCAAACACCTTTTTTAACACCGATCTTGTCGATCTCTTTAGTCAATGTGACATACTGACCAACCAAACACACCTAGGTTACTATCTACTTTATCGTATAGTGACTGTATCCCAAACATCTCCTTAGGTACTGCTTGTCTAGGCAAAATACTCATCTTATTATAACCTCCAATGACACCAGGTCGTCACTGAGACTATCTCAAATTTTACCCAAACTGAATTTACGTGACGGTCACATCGGTCACCATTAGCACTATAAGGATATCAAGTACTACTCGAATTTACACCTCCTAATTCGTACAAATTTGGCAAGACATGCCAGAAGCTAATCATTCCTTTAGCAGGGTTATGTTAACTTTTACTGTCGACACATGTCGATACCCTGATCATACTTCGATATCCCATTTGGGATACTATCCTCAAGTCCCTAATAAAGCATCATAAATATAAATCTCTAATACATTTCTTAGTACTCATCAAAATCAAGTACGACACTTTCTACACTAATCGTCCTATGACAACGAGCATTTTGTCTAATCATAACACTAACATCTAATTACCCTTAGATGGTTACCTCACATATTCGTACCAAATTTGATGACATCACCAAGGACTAAAAGATTCGACTCATTTGGAATTGTCCAGTAACCTGACATCTTCATATGATCCTCAATACAACCATCACTAAAATACTAGCACTTCATAATACCGAACTTAACTGGTTACCTAAGGACACCAAGCAATGTAATTTGTCACTACAGACCTGAAAATATTTGAACACCTATGACCCTATCATAGTAGGTACACTCTATCGATTTTCCAATATCCATCCCACGACTATTGGGTACACATAAGGAATTTACACATAGCGAACTACATTCATTGAGCACCTCAAGGTGCCACAATAAGCCGATTCATATTCCCAAGGATGCCACATGTAATAAGTTTTGAGGATGCTCCAAGGACTTTGTTTTAAACAACTAATGCCATATATTATGTATTAAACTACAAGATGACACTACGAAGGATTCTGGAAGGATATAGGACGTCGTGTACAACTTAAAAACTTGTAAGTCCACATTACCGACATCGCAAGAGATCCTGTTACTCAAATATCGCATCGTATTTTCTAAAATCACATCATAGAAGACTACCTAGGGTTCATTCCTATGTCATTTCAACTCATCATCGTCACACACATAACACACTTACCACCAATGACCCGTAACTCTCATTGATATGCCCTAATTGTCACCTCAGCCCAGAGACATCAACCTCGGCCGAGAGCATGGCTGACGTTGGAAAGACCTTGAATCAGTGACTCGCCGCCTCGGTCGTATTAGGGTCAGCCCTGGACGACACCACTACCAACCTCTTCAAGGGGTCAGCAGTTCATCAACTCAATCGGGAATGGCAACCTTGGCCGGGGGTAGGCCGAGGCTACAAGGAGACATACCACTACCAAGGTCAACCCCACCAGTGAATCGGCTAATGTTCCAGGCACATGCTAACCTAACCTCGGCCCAGGCCGACCTTAAGGCCTTACCCCGGCTTCACTTAAGACGAGACCATGATGTCTCATCTCGGATAGGATGGGCAGCTAGACCTTAACAACCTCGAACTCTTCCAGGCCGAGGTCATGACCCAACACGATGGCCGAGAACTTATTGACATGTGTGGACAAGGACACGTGGACACAATTCAATTATAATAAATCATTCCCCTCACGTGGGGGGAATATTTCATCATCATTCTCTACATGTGACAGTGACAGATGTCTTCATCAGATTGGCTAGATCAACACACACATGCCCATTGCATGCATGGGGGGTACATTACACCCCGCAGGTACTATATATAGAGGTCATCCTCTACCTTGTAAAGGATCCAAAATTAGCAACCCTAGTTAAAACTCTGTTCAAATACACAGTAGAGAGAGAAGGCTTAAGAGATTGTATCCATGTCCATTAGAGCCCTCATACAGTGATACACATCATACACTTTCACAGTGGACGTAGGCCAGATTGGCTGAACCACTTATATTCTGGTGTGAATCCTCTTCTCCTCACCTTCTTCTACTATATGTGTATGTACTCTTATCCTGCCATTGTTAACATTGAATTGAGCTCACAAACACCTTGAAGGGTGGTACTATTTCCAGCATCATCATTTTGGCGCCGTCTGTGGGAAGAGAGAAGCTGTCTCTTCCTCATTTTCTGCTTAATCTCACCGGAGACTCTGGTGGTGAACCAGGCATCGCCCCTTGCGTGGAGCTGCTTCACCATTGAAAGAGGCCCTTTAAGGAATTAAGCTCATCAGCTACTTAAGCTCTTTAGTGTTAGCATATGGCACCAGAGTTACCACCGCTTCTTCCGTCGCCTGGAGCAGGAGGACCTAGTTCCAGCCAGGCACTGCCCAGTCCGAAATGGCAGAGGTGGCTGCAGCCTTGAAGTCTTTAGCTGCAACGCAACAAGCTATGCAGGAGCAGTTTGTACAGCTCAGCCAAACTATGATAAGGCCACCTGGAGTTTCACAGAAAATGATCACTCCAGCGGTTGCCCAGCCTCATCTTGATGCCAGGGGACCACCCCAGGCACCAATAAAGGACTAACCTATGCCCCAACGGAGGAGGGACGTTGCTGACCCTAGGCGCTTATGCCTGGGGAGGAAAAAAAACCCTTACCCGGAGGATAGGTATGATGACCTAGAGGCGGAAGATGTGCCGAAAGAATATTGGGAGCCGTATGAGGTTTCGAATAATATGGTACATCCTCTTCAGCAGAGCTGAGGTTGTGGTGGCAGAAGAGCTGAAGAGGCCCAATAGCGAGGATCATCTTTTGATCGATTGAGTAGAGGGTCAGCCTTTGAGAGGTTGGGCCCAGTAAATGACCTAAGACAGAGGTTATCAAGGTCGAGAAGTGCAGCTGGCTCGCAGAGAGGAGACGATCAAGGTCGGCCTCACCAAGGCCGACCCCATATGAGAAGAGGCAGAGATCAGGAAGAGGTTAACAACAGACGTTGTGCTGCGGTTGGGGAACCCTCAGTCCATACCTTGGAGGTGGCTGGGGATAACCTCGACCAGGCCGATGGTAGGAGATCATGGAATGACTTTATCCAACGTCTTGAGGAGAAGATAGGAGACCTCATTAAGAGCCGAGACCCATTGCAAAGAGGTTTCTCAGAGGGCTCTCCATTTGTGGCTATGATAGTGAGCTTCCCGACCCCTGCTAAGTTTAAACCACCTGTTGTGTCTCCCAAGTATGACGGTAGCACCAATCCTATACATCACATTGAGATGTATCAGTCAGCAGCGGACATCTACTCGATACCTGATGAGATGAAGTGTAGGACCTTCTCTGGGACTCTGACAGGAGCAACACACAGCTGGTTTACTTCTCTTCCAAAGAATTCAATTGATAACTTCAAGGGCTTGGCCGAACGATTCATTCACAACTTCTGCTTTGGGGTAAGACCTTAAAAGAAGATCACTCATCTACTGTATGTCAAACAAGGCAAGGACGAGAGCCTAAGGGACTACATCTCCAGGTTCAACAAAGAGAAACTTGAGGTTGAAGATTATGAAGAGAATATAGCCATGACCGCCCTCATAGGAGGTCTTCAGAAAGGGAAGTTATTGTGGAAACTCGCGGAAGACCCTCCCAGGTCCATGGCAGAGCTACTGGCAACTGCGGGAAAAGTCATGCATGTCGAAGTGGAAATGGCTGCCAAGTATGAGGATGAGAACCTCGGTAGTAGAGAGAAGTCCCAAAGAACGAAAGATGGAAAGAAGAGGTCACCCGATGATAAGTTCGCTCACTATACTCCTCTAACCGTGAGCTGTGAGCATATCCTTAACGAGATCAAGAATGATAGGACTCTAAGATGGCCTGAGAAACTAAATGCCCCTACGCATAAGAGGAACAAAAACTTATGGTGTGAGTTCCACCGGGACCATGGCCATGTTATAGATAGATGCTTTGCCTTGAAGGATGAGATTGAGAAGATATTAAAATCCAGAAAGCTGAGGAAGTATGTTGATGGCAAAGCTCCTAAAGGGGGAAAAGATGACCCTAAGAAAAGGAGAAACAACAGATGCCGTGACGATGCCCCAACTAGAAGAGGCAATGACTCGAAAGATAATGATGAAGACGATTCGGACCTTCCGCCGAAAGATGACAACATCTCGGTGAAGAGGGTTGGCATGATCTCCTTTGGTGTTGACACCATATGTGGAGGACTTGCGGGAGGTGGCTCTAAAGTGGCTGACAAGAAAGATCATGTGGCAGAGGCCAAGTTAGTGGACAAACATGAAGTTGTAAATCTAACGTCTTCTGATATAGCACAGAAGAGAAAGAAGGTGGACATGGACATTCTTATAGTTGGGTTCTCCAGGCTCGACTTCAAAGGTATCTTAGCCCCGCATGATGACCCTTTGGTAATAACAACAAGGGTGCATGGATGCGAGGTGTATAGGATCCTTGTGGACGGGGGGAGTTCAGCAGACGTGATGTTTTGGCCTTGCTTCAAGAGCCTAGGTCTTAGCAGAGCTAAGATGGTACCCTATCATCATCCTTTAATGGACTTCAGCGGCAGAAAGGTCCACCCATTGGGCATGTATGAGATGGACGTACGGATGGGTGACTAGTGGCCTAAGAGGTTGACCCGGAAGATAAATTTTTTCGTAATGGATGAAAACGTCTTCTCGGCCTATAACCTCATCATAGGAAAAGTGGCCTTTAAGGAGTTTGAAGCTGTGTCGTCGACGGTCCACCAGATGCTAAAATTACCGACCCCCTATGGGGTAAGGGAAGTGCAAGGTGACCAGACCATAGCACGAGAATGTTACTTCAACTCAGCCGAAGAGAGAGAGGCGCATAAGAGGGCAACCACCACTTATAGCATTGATACATTGGACCCAAGAGATGAAATAAAGTTGAAGAGGCAGAGGTCGCAGAAGAGGTAGAATCCATCGTCCTCAATGAGGACGAATCGGAAAAAACCGTCCAGGTCGGCAAAGCCCTAAAGACAGAAATCAAGGAAGAGCTGATAAACTTCCTGAGGAAGAGGCAGAGTGTCTTCGCTTAGAGTCATGCAGACATGCCCGGTATCAACCCTGAGGTTATGAGTCACAAGCTCAACGTGGCCAAAGATGCCAGTCCTATCAAACAAAGGCGAAGAGTTTACTCCAGGGAGAAGTACGACGTCATTCGGGAAGAAGTTAAAAAATTGGAAGAGGCTGAGTTTATAAGAGAAGTCATATATTCAGAGTGGTTATCGAATGCAGTCATTGTGCCCAAAGCTAATGGGAAGTGGAAAATGTGCGTTGATTTCACTGACCTAAACAGGTCTTGCCCAAAATACATCTATCCCTTACCTCGGATAGATCAGATGGTAGATGCTACTGCGGGTCATGAGCTCATGAGCTTCATGGACGCGTATTCAGGCTACAATCAGATCTTTATGGATGCACAGGAAATTAAGATATAGGGCTGCCAAGTTCTCCATAGTAGGAGACGTCCTGTACAAGAAGGGATTTCTGTTACCTCTCCTCAGATGTGTGCATCCCACCGAAGTTCCCCGCGTTTTACAGGAAGTTAACGAGGGCTCTTGCTCCAGTCACATAGGAGGAAGACCCTTAGCCAAGAGAATCATTACCCAGGGATACTGGTGGCCAACCTTGGCCAAAGATGCTGCAGCTTACGTGAAGAGGTGCGATAAATATTAGAGATTCTCCACTATTCCTCATCAACCTGATCAACCTATGACGTCAATCACCTCTCCATGGCCATTTGCATTATGGGGAATTGACTTAGTAGGGCCCCTACCAAGAGCAACTAATAATTATCGATTTTTAATAGTTGCCATTGACTACTTCTCAAAATGGGTGGAGGCAGAGCCGATGATAACAATCACATAACATAAGACCTTCCAATTTATTTGGAGGAACATCATATGCAAACATGGCCTCCCAAACACTCTCATCTCAGATAATGGAACCCAATTTAAGAACTCCTCTTTAGAAAAGTATTGCGTAAGAGTTGGGATAAAGCAGTTCTTCTCATCTCCTGGCCGACCTCAGGCAAACGGTCAGACCGAGGTCACGAACAGAATAATCCTCGATGAAATCAAGAAGTGGTTAGAAGAAGCGAAGGGAAGATGGATTGAAGAGGTTTATGCTGTGTTATGGGCCTACAGAACCACGAAAAGGACACCAACAGGAGAAACCCCGTTCATGCTCGCGCATGGCTCAGACGCCGTCATACCAACAGAAGTGGGGCTCCCAAATCATAGGGTTCAGACCTATGACCCTGATAGAAATAGGGAAGAAAGGAGACTAGAACTAGATCTGATTGAAGAAATAAGAGAAGACGTAGAAATCAGGCAAGCAGCTTACTAGTAGAGAGCGGTAAAATTCTACAATCAGAGGGTGAAGTCAAGACCCATCATCGTGGGAGACTTAGTACTGAAGAAGACCTTACAAAAAACAAATAAGCTCCACCCAAACAGGCATGGTCCCTAAAAGGTGACAGAAGAGGTTTTACCTGGGACCTGCAGGCTAGAAAACTTAGAGGGGGAGCCTTTCGCTAACCCCTGGAATACTGATCATCTAAAGAAGTATTACATATGATGTTGCAAAGAGTTATGTAAATGTATCATCTTATGAAGAGGTTATTAATAAAAGATCAGTTTCCATGACGACTCTTTCTTCATTATTCTCTAACAGTAAAAAATATGAGGGTGGCATCTAGGTGATCACCTCAGACCCTTATAACACCATTAAGTGGTGACAAGGTCTGAGGTTAGACACCATACTTGGATGACCTCAGATCCTTAACATCATTAATTTGGTGAAATTATTTATTAGGATAACATCTTAGTTGATGACCTCATACCCTTATAACATCATTATATGGTGACAAGGTCTGAGGTCAGACACCATACTTGGATGACCTCAGACCCTTAACATCATTAATTTGGTGAAATTAATTATGAGGATAACATCTTAGTTGATGACCTCAGACCCATATAACATTATTAAGTGGTGACAAGGTCTGAGGTCAGACACCATACTCGGCTGACCTCAGACCCTTAACATCATTAATTTGGTGAAATTATTTATGAGGATAACATCTTAGTTGATGACCTCAGACCTTATAACATCATTAAGTGATGATAAGGTCTGAGGTCAGACACCATACTTGAATGACCTCAGACCCTTAACATCATTAATTTGGTGAAATTAATTGTGAGGATAACATCTTAGGTGATCACCTCAAACCCTTATAACATCATTAAGTGGTGACAAGGTCTGAGGTCAGACACTATACTTGGATGACCTCAAATCCTTAACATCATTAATTTGGTGAAATTATTTATGAGGATAACATCTTAGTTGATGACCTCGGACCCTTATAACATCATTATATGGTGACAAGGTCTGAGGTCAGATACCATACTTGGATGACCTCAGACCCTTAACATCATTAATTTGGTGAAATTATTTATGAGGATAATATCTTAGTTGATGACCTCAGACCCATATAACATCATTAAGTGGTGACAAGGTCTGAGGTCAGACACCATACTCGGATGACCTCAGACCCTTAACATAATTAATTTGGTGGAATTATTTATGAGGATAACATCTTAGTTGATGACCTCAGACCCTTATAACATCATTATATGGTGACAAGGTCTGAGGTCAGACACCATACTTGGATGACCTCAGACCCTTAACATCATTTATTTGGTGAAATTATTTATGATAATCTTAGTTGATGACCTCAGACCTTATAACATCATTAAGTGGTGATAAGGTCTGAGGTCAGACACCATACTTGGATGACCTCAGACCCTTAACATCATTAATTTGGTGAAATTAATTATGAGGATAACATCTTAGTTGATGACCTCATACCCATATAACATCATTAAGTGGTGACAAGGTCTGAGGTCAGACACCATGCTCGGATGACCTCAGACCCTTAACATCATTAATTTGGTGAAATTATTTATAAGGATAACATCTTAGTTGATGACCTCAGACCCTTATAACATCATTATATGGTGACAAGATTTGAGGTCAGATACCATACTTGGATGACCTCAGACCCTTAACATCATTAATTTGGTGAAATTAATTATGAGGATAACATCTTAGGTGATAACCTCAGACCCTTATAACATCATTAAGTGGTGACAAAGTCTGAGGCAAGACTATTAAATTAGTTTAAACAGAAACGTTGCAACAAGACTTCAGAACTAAAACATCACATGGCAAACAAGCATTCAACAGAACAAATGAAGTGAAAATCCTCCTTAGAGGTTGTCATACAATTGTAAGATTAAAAAAATATGAGTTAACGATGTTCTTCAGAGATTAAAAACCGTCAGGGGTTACAAAATAAATCTTCATAATTAAGCCTAAGGATTATAAGGAAGAGTGCTGGCATCCTCGGCCTGATTTTCTTGGCCAATGTTTGTCACCTCGGCCTCATTATCTCCGTGATTAGCTCTCCCTATCTCTGTACCGTCCAGGGGCATAGTATCTGTAGGGGCAGCGACCTCCTCTTCAACCTCCTGAAGTGCTTGGGTAAACTGAGGGTCAGCAAAACCCAGACCTACGAAGTCAGAGGCCTTCAGACTCCCTGCCTCCTTCTCCTTAGCAGTCGCCCATTTGACAGTAGCCTTGATACCTCTTTCAAGGTATTCGAAGCCAAAGCTCATGAACTCGTTCGAGACTTTGTAGTCTGCCAAAATCCCCTCAGAGGCATCTTCAAGGTCTGCCTTCACTGCAGAGTCGACCTTCTACTGGAGAACATCATCCTTAGCCTTCAAAGCAGCAACATGATCCTTTTTTAGCTTGGAGATCTCTTTCTCCAACCCCTTAACCTTCTTCACAGACTCATCAAATGCAGACTTCAGTCAGTTTACCTCGGCATTCAGGGTGCTTTGCACCTTCTCGACCTCCTGACCCTTCTGGATGAGGGGTAACTTTCTCAAAGTCTAGTTGGCGAGATGATGCATAGCGGCTAAGCCCTGCAAATCATGTGATTGTGTATAAGAGTTGAAAGTTAAATTAGAGGTTACACTTCGAAGATGAATACTAAAATCTGAAATCATACCTGAATAGACCTGTGGAGGCCGAACTCAACTAGTAGAGGTGTATCCATTGACCGATAAAAATGTTTGTCTGCCTCGGTCATGGCAGAGCCGATAGCATCCAGTGCCTGCAGACTGTGGTTTATACGATCCACCAACGCATCTGCAGAGGATATGGGGATGGCAGAATCCCCGCCTTTCTTCTTCTACCTTTGATCTTCAGAGGCAAGGTCGGTAGAACCTCTCTTTTTTGTGGCCTGAGCCTTTGAGGTTGAAGGAGGAGGAGGAGCATTCAGACCTGCCTTCTTAGCAAGCCTTGTCAGACTCGGTGCTGCCATTTCCCAAAGTTCGTCTGATATTCCCTTCGGACGCACTGCAAAGAAGAAAGGTCTGAGTTAGAAGATCAGACATTCATAAACTTAGAGGTACAACTTGGAAATAAAAAACTTACCAAACTATGGAAGAGGACTTCCCCCTAAACCAGTCTCAGAGAGGTAGTGGGGGGTCATCAGGTGTTCAAATTTTACGAGCAGACCATGCATCCCCTGATCCTGAAGGTCTTTGACCTTCTGAAGATTTTACAGGCTTAGACCAGGGTCGGCCTTGGAAGACATTGTGACCTTACCCCATCTAATAGGCATTCGCGGCTCTAGTAGGGAAGGGGGGGCACATGGGCTAAATTCCCATGGCCCTGAGGCAAAGAAATAACGGGGCTTCCAGTTATGATTAGAAGTCTGAGTTATTTAGAGCATCTTCTTCTCAGGTTTTCGAGTTACAAAATGGTAATAGCTCGGATGGTTTTTGGCAGACGAAAGGACATAGAAACCTATAAAAACTTGGACTAAAAGGTCTGAATGATGAATAGCCCTCCATAGGACTATGGCCCCAATTATTACCCTCCAAGCATTGGGTGACAACTAGGAAGGGGCCAAGTTGACGTAGGCTAGTATAGACCTAATGATGGGGTGGATGGGCAAACAAAAGCCCAACTTGAACATCTGCTCGTACAAACAGATCTCACCTTCTCAGCCGTGGTAGGCCCTCTCTTCCCTCAGAGGTCTCCTGAGCTTTATGGAGGGGCTGATGGAGTATAGGTATCTGAAGCAAAGAAGGTCGACCTCACTAACTGTACTCTCAATCTCGGCCGCCTCAGAGATGTCGACATCACTCTCAACATCATCATCATCATCATTATCTAGCTCAACGTCGACCGGAGCAGACGTTGGAGGGTTACTTAGGAACCTCTGAGCAAACTCAGCCCCTGTGACGGTCGACAGGGGAATGGCTTTGAGTATTGGTGGAATAGTCACGCTTGGTTTGAAAATCTCAACCTCTGAGGAAGATGATGATGTGCTTGAATTTTTATGAGACAAGACCCGACTGGAGACCTCTGCTTGATCAGGGACCTGATCTTATTGATTTGAGAAGTCCATGGCCTCTTGGAAAGAGTCCACGGACATAGGGTCTGATGTGGAAGACTCATACATTGGTGAGGGTTCAGCAAGTACCTCGGCTTGGTTAGCGGGTTCTAATGGTTCAGGGTATACTACCTTCAGAGGTGGGGGGAAGATAGGTCTGAGGGGGAATTCCTCTGACCTACGAGCTTCCTCCTGCACTCTTTCTATTTTCCTAATTTTCTCTAAAGTCTTCTCTCTAAGAGAAGGAAACTCCTCTAAGAGTTGGTAGAGGGGTCTGAGCATAAGAGGCAGACCCTACACTTACAACTCTCCTAAAACTACAAACAGGACTGGTTAATGGAATGATGCAACCTAAGGATCAAACTATCAAACCTAGAGCAAGAACAGTTCGCTTGAAAGTATGGAGACCTCGCCGAAAATCTCCAAAACTCACCAGAAAACACAAAAGTAAGGGGAAAACAGGGAAAATGAAGAGAAAAGAATGGCAGAGGATACCTGAAGACGAAATAGTAGGAGAGAAGGAAGAGACTGTGAGGAATCACCACCACCACCAAAACGCTTCGAATCAAAGCTTTTCTAGAGAGAGAAAGTGCTGCTGAAATGAATCGATCCAGGAAAGAGAAGTGAGGAAGAAGGAAGGAAAATTGGGGTTTAAACCCTTAAATATGGGTGCACGCTTCCCAAGGCCCATAATTTCCTTGAGTTCCCCAAAGGACGGCTGACATCACATGCTTATCAGGCATGCCTCACTTCAGCAATGGACAAGTGTCAAATGAGCATTGGCACATAGAAGAAAGACCTCGGAGGTGAAGAGATCCCACAGTCACCTGCTCTCACGTGTAACTAAGGGTTGGGGGTGATTGATATGCCCTAAGTGTCACCTCGGCCCAGAGACATCAACCTCGGCCGAGGGCATGGCCGACGTTGGTAAGGCCTTGAATCAGTGACTCGCCGCCTCGGCCGTATTAGGGTCGGCCCTGGACGACACCACTACCAACCTCTTCAAGGGGTCAGCAGTTCATTAACTCAATCGGGAATGGAAACCTCGGTCGGGGCTAGGCCGAGGCTACAAAGAGACATACCACTACCAAGGTCAACCCCACCTGTGAATCGGCCAATGCTCCAGGCACATGCCAACCTAACCTCGGCCCAGGCCGACCTTAAGGCCTTACCTTGGCTTCACTTAAGCCGAGACCATGATGGCTAATCTCGGATAGGATGGGCAGTTAGACCTTAACAACCTCGGACTCTTCCAGGCCGAGGTCATGACCCAGCACGAAGGCCGAGCACTTATTGACATGTGTGGACAAGGACGCGTGGACACAATTCAGTTATAACAAATCATTCCCCTCATGTGGGGGGAATATTTCATCATCATTCTTTATATGTGACAGTGACAGATGTCTTCATCAGATTGGCTAGATCAAAACACACATGCCCATTTCATGCATGGGGGGTACATTACACCCCGCATGTACTATATATAGAGGTCATCCTCTACCTTGCAAAGGATCCAAAATTAGCAACCCTAGCTAAAACTCTGTTCAAATACACAGTAGAGAGAGAAATCTTGAGAGATTGTATCCATGTCCATTAGAGCCCTCATACAGTGATACACATCATACACTTTCACAGTGGACGTAGGCCAGATTGGCTGAACCATTTATATTTCGGTGTGAATCCTCTTATCCTCACCTCCTTCTACTATATGTGTATGTACTCTTATCCTGTCATTGTTAACATTGAATTGAGCTCATAAACACCTTGAAGGGTGGTGTTGTTTCCAGCATCATCACTCATCATAGCACACGAGATATAACTTTCATTTGAAAATTACCAAGGCACTCAGCTATAATGATAACATCCTATCAACTTAGTCCCAAGCACACATACTCAAGTAATAACCAACATGAGTCTATATGCCTACCGAATTATCAAATGCTTACGACATAACACTACCCCAAGGATCAAGTTCGCCTAAGCACATCATCATCATCATCTAATCGTAAGTACCTAACTAAGGAACCTTACGCTTCTTTATTATAAATTTAATACTGCTTAGACATGATACTTTAGTCACCTAATCCCCATAGTTGACATTACACAACACGTGTCTCTAATTTAATGGATGTCATTTACCTTTATTAAGATCTTAATAGTCCTTTCACATCATCAAAGGTTGACACAAAGGAACCTCACACTAGATAACGCGGTGTCATCACTAATGGCTTACGTAGACACTCATAAATTACTAACACGTTTATATCAGAAGCGCCGAGAACTATTACTGGTAACTAACTAACTTGGCCATGATAAGCACCCAAAAGTTTCTATTTTTTAGCCTAAATATGTGCATTTTAGTCGCTCGATCTCAATAAAATTGGCCTTATGATTATACTTTATTATTTCGCAGGTCAATCGGCACTCGCAATATCAAATAATGCTAAATCAAGTTAATTGCGATAAAGTATCAATCAAAAGCGTTTAACGAAGAAATCAAGGAAATCGCGAAGTCAGATGTCCTTTTTGAGCTTGTCCCGATGAGTTCAGATGCCTCGAGCCCAGTACCGCATTAAACCTAAGCCTAACCCCAGCCCAAGCCATCACCCGAGCCTCGTGTGTGTTTAGTTTGTATTTTTATTATTTTATTAGGTTTTTATTTGAGTCACATATAATTTTTAGGATTTTTATATTTGAGTGCGTATAGTTGTACATATTAATGTCCGTTATTGTGTGTCGAGTGTTTTGATATTATTTATGTAAATATAATAGGTGTGCGTTTTATTATATTTTTATTTATCTTATCTTATTTTAGTTTTTACTTTTTTTATTATTAGTTTAGTTTTATTACATATTTTATTAATTTAGTTTTTATTCTTTTGAGTCTTTCATTTTGAGGGTAGGAATTTAACTGTTTTTTAAGTTTTAGTAGGTTTCATTTCCTTTAGTTTTCTTATATATATATATATATATATATATATATATATATATATATATATATATATATTATAAATATTTTAGTAAGTTTTATTTTATCTTATTTTGTTTACAATTTACACACACAAAAGCAAACACCCCTCATACTATCTCTCCTCTAATCACTTTTACACGAAACCCAATATACTTAGCCTAATGCCCTTATCTGACCTATTACCGGCGACACCAATCCCAGTCGTTCAACGACCATGAACCACCCGACCATCTCATCTCCAACCACCCGCGACTCCATATCTCAGCTCAGACCTCAACCCTGAGCAATCCAAACCCGATATACAACCTCCATACCAGCTACCCAAACCTCTTGGTCGGTGTCCACCTCCGGCGACCTCTGTTCACACCGATTTCCTAACCCAGACACCAAACTCCATGAAACCCGAAACCCACCTTCTATCCAGCAACCCGAGTCCCAAATCTAAATCGGACCAGTTGTGACCCGATCCACTATAAAACCCGACCTGCTTAACCCATTTCGATCCATACACCTCATCTCTACACCCTGTGCCAAATAATCCATAAAAATAGGAGCAAAAACCACCCTCCAAAGATAACCCACGCGCAATACCAAGATCCCATAGTAAAATCCACAAAAAATCTCCCAACAAAACCAAGATCGTGAGCTTTAAAAGAAGGAGGGGGCATCTTATTAAAGAGGACTCTCACATAGATGGCAGAATAAGACAGACAAACCAGTATAGTTTAGGAAAATAAAAATAAAATAAAATAAATTGAGAGTCCTCCAAACTATTTTTTTTGTATATAAAAAAATAAAAAAAATATTGAGCGTCCTCTAATTTTTTTTTTATTCTAAACTAAACTAAACTTTTTTATATTCTTTTTTTATTTTCCTAGACTATACTGACTTGTCTCTCTTATTCTGTCATCTATGTGAGAGTCCTCTTTAATACGACGCCCCCTCATTCTTTTAAAGCCAACGATCTTGGTTTTGTTGGGAGATTTTTTTGGGATTTTACTTTGGGATCTTGGTATTTCACGTGCGCTATCTTTGGAGTGTGGTTTTTGCTCATATTTTTATGGAGTATTTGGCACGTGGTGCCGAGATGAGGTGTATGGGTCGAAATGGGCTAAGGAGGTCGTGTTTCATAGTGGATCGGGTCACAACTGGGTTCGGTTTGGATATGGGTTTAGATTTGGGACCAGGGTTATTGGACAGAAGGTGGGTGTCAAGTTTCATGGAGTTTGGTGTCTAGGTTAGGAAATCGGGGTGAACATGGGTCTCCGGAGGTGGACGCCAGCCAGAAGGTTTAGGTGGCAGGTATGGCGGTTGTATATGGTGTTTGGATTGCTCAGAGGTTAGGTCTGAACTGAGATATGGAGTCGCCGGTGGCTGGAGATGAGATGGTCGGGTGGTTTCTGGTCGTTGGACAACTGGGATTTGTGTCAGCGGCAGGAGGTCAGATAAGGGCAGTGGGCTAGGTCGATTAGGTTTCGGGTAAAAGGGGTTAGTGGAAAGAGAGAATTGTGACACCCCGCCTAATTAAATACCGGGCGATCACTCCTTTATTAAATTAAATCAAGGTAAACAGTTGGTTCATTCTCAGCATCACTGTCGATAAAAATAAATTTTCCAATTTAACACCCTAAATAATTAAGCTAAGTGTCAAAACCATTTTCATACATATTTTCCAATTTTTATTTAAAAAAATTCATTTATTTTATTAACAACATTCAATAAGTAAGAATCACACCACATTAAATATCTGCGACATAGTCCAATTAATTTAAAACATTCGTCCATCGAATGTCAACATGCGAAATATAAAGTAACACAATCAAACGGAATAAAACCCATAGTAACAATACTGGAAATAACTGAAATAAAAATGTCCAATAACAACGGAATAATGGAAAGAGCTACACATGCTCAACTAAATGAAAGTACTAAGAGTGGATCCGAATGAACGAAGTCGTCTAATCAAGAGACCTGCAACTCCCACCTAAGCTGCAGCGTGTTCCTTCCAAGAGATCCTAAGCAAGACGCCCCTGTGGCTGGGCACCTGTAATACATACATATATATACAAGAGAGAGAGAGAGAGAGAGAGAGAGAGAGAGAGAGAGAAACGGGTCAGAGCCCGAAAGTGTGTTTGATTTAAAATACGTTTAGCAAGTATTTAAATTGATACAGGCCAATGCAACAACATATTAGTGCGACACTCTCTTGAGAAATTCTCACCTCTCTTATAATGTGCACTCCTATCGCACTAACCCTCCTAATGGTTTATCTCATCATATAACACACTATCTTTCCCCAATGATTTAACTTATCTTAGGTATTTCGCAGGATTCAAAATTTAACGATACAATTGTTTGAAAAGAATATTTCAATTAATAACCAAAGTTCTCATTTTAACTTTATTAGTCAATAAAGTTTTCCAGTGTCATATTATACTTTCTCAAAACAAGTATTTACCATTTGAGTCACCAACCATATCCTACATATCAATTCACAGTAGGTAGTTCCAAATTTCAGAATTTCATATATATATATTAACTATTCGTATAATATATATATTATAACAGCACCCCAAATAAACTATGGTGCGGGCATACTCTACTATCCAAAACCCCATATCACTCATATTAAGGGGAATACAATCGGAATCACTCTCGAATTGCATTAACACATACACAAACAAGATTGAGGCGAAGAATAGATTCCAAGTCTCTAAGAGGATGGCACATGCCTGCGTCTCTTAGGACCGTCTGAACTATCACGTCGATAGCCTATACCAAGGACATCTATCTTCTAGGGTACAAGTCAATATCCCCCATAAAGGTCCCATCGAGATAAGACTGTCCCAGCGCGGTAACCTCAGGGATAGCAAGTAGCGTGGGCATGATTTTCACATGTATATAATATATGTACACACAATCATATAAATATACCACTTTTATCATAGTAATGTAGGTTCCTCTCGTCACCCATAATTACAACAGTTATCCTAAATTTCACATTATTAGTATTAAGTATAAGGTTTCATCTCTAACCTTAACTCGAAGGGTTTTCTCACTTATTACGTGACACTCGTGGACTCTATCCTTCCAAGTAGAAAATTCCGTAGGTATACCTCTATTCACTATCGTATCTATTCTCCGTAATCTCTCACTTGAAATACTTAGTTTCATCGTTCATTATATAATTATCCCAAAAGTAAAGTTCTCGTCTTATAGTAAAGTTCCCAACACTTATTCATATGTCCTACTGGTCTTTCCTATCTCCCAAACATTTTTATTAAGAATACCCAAGAATTATTTCACGATAAATTTAATTTAACTAATTAAACAAGGGAAATAGGAGTCTTCCAGGAGGGGTCGATCGATCAAGGTCTGGGACTCGATCGATCGAACCTTCGATCGATCGAAGCTCTATGCTCGATCGATCGATCAAGCAGGTGTTTTGATTTCTGCAGAATTGCAGTTACGGGTTCTACCAATTTTCTTCATCCAAATACATGTTTTCCAACCCCAAATGTCCCAAGAATTATACTAATAACATTATAGTAATATACCAGATGTTTCTAACGTAAGGCATGTACATATTCATCATTTAAACATGGATTTTCAACCCAAAATTATATCTAATTATCAAGAACCCTAGAATTTCTGAAACAGATTTCTAACAAATTTTTCTCTAGAATTTCTTTCTTATCATCATCAAAATTTCGTGGTTAATTTCCTCTACATGGAAAGGGTTTCCCGAATCATCATATCAACCAATACTACATGGATTTTCCTATCACAAATTGGGTTTTCTTCCACATAATTCATCCCTAATCATTCCTAAGCTAATATAGAGATTGCACCAATGAAAATAGCAAGATAAACACTTGCCTGGAATTTTCGACGTTCTGATTTGCAGAGGTTTTTGGTGTGGTTGCGTAGCCCGTTGAGCGATCTACGCGGTGGTGGTGGTTGTGGTGCAAACGGATGACTTTTGGGGCCTTGGATTGCCTTGGAGCTTTCTTCTTCCCTCTCCTATGGCCGTCACTTGTGTTTAGAGTTTCTAAACCTAGATGACAATTCAGATATCTGATATAACCCTTGGTATTTTCGTGGGTTTAATTACCCAAAAATGTAAAATGACCAAAATGCCCTCCCGGGTTACTAATTAGGCCTAAAAACGCCCCGAGACCCAAACTAAACCCCCGGGTACACTTTTTTTACTATCTCGACCCTTCCGGACGCGTTGGCGCACTCAAAATGACCATACGGGCAACTTATAAAATATTCATTTTTATTTATCAATATTTAGTCCTGACGCGACACGGGCGCGTCCCGACTCAAATTTTCAAAATTATCATTTTATTCTCTCGTGACATTCAATATAACCAATATTACATATTACTTTGCTCATTAGTAATATTCAAAAAATTTCCCATAATTACTAACTCTCGTCACGTTAATAATTATAACAAAATTAATTTCCGGATTTTTATTAAATAATTAACTCACATTACATTCAATAAATCCCCAAATTAATATAGCATAAAAATACGGGGTATTACATACTTCCCCCTAATAACGTAATTTCGTCCCGAAATTCGGAAAATAAGGCATACCTGGTAAAAACAACTCTGGATATCTTTCGCGCATATCTGCCTCGCGCTCCCAAGTGGATTCCTCCACATTATGATGCTCCCACTGGACCCGCACAAGTGGAACTATCTTCGACTTCAATCTCCTCTCACTATAGTCTAGGATAGCCACCGGTCTCTCCTCGTAATAGCTATCAGGATGTAAGTCGATCTCATCTATCGCAATGTGAGAATGGGCCATATCATCCCGAAGATATCGTCTCAACGACGAGATGTGGAATACATCGTGGATGCGATGTACATGTTCTGGCAGTCCCAACCTGTATGCAACTGGCCCAATCCTCTCGATGATGGGAAATGGTCCCACGTACCTCTGAGCTAACTTCCCCTTCTTCCCGAACCTCATAACTCCCTTCATGGGAGATACACGCAATAACACTTGGTCCCCCACATTAAACTCCCGGAAGAACCGTTTCGCATCGGCGTAGCTCTTTTGCATGTCCTGGGCTACCCGAATACGACTCCTGATCATTTCAATCCTCGCGGAGGTCTCCTGAATCACTTCTGGTCCTAGCAACTTGTTATCCCCCACCTCGAGCCAACAAGTTGGAGAACGGAAAGGCCTGCCATACAAAGCCTCAAATGGAGCCATGCCAATCGTGAACTGATACGAGTTATTATAAGCAAACTCTACCAGTCGAAGGTGTGGCTCCCAACCTCCTCCAAAATCAAGGACACACATGCGTAGCATATCCTCTAACATCTGATTAGTATGCTCTGTCTGTCCGTCTGTCTGTGGGTGGTAAGATGAACTCAACCTCAACTCAGTACCCATAGCCTCCTAAAAGCTTTCCCAAAAATGTGACACGAAAATCTTGTCCCTATCTGACACAATATTCAGAGGCACCCCGTGTAATCTGACAATCTCAGCAATGAACAACTGAGCAAACTGACCCGTGGTACAATCTGTCCGCACCGGCAGAAAATGAGCCACCTTGGTCAAACGGTCCACAATCACCCAGATAGAATCGTGGCCCCGCTGTGATGTAGGCAATCCTGTAATAAAATCCATGGAAATACTCTCCCACTTCCACGCGGGTACTTCCAATGGCTGAAGCAATCCTGACGGTTTTTGATGGTCCACCTTCACCAGCTGGCAGGTAGAACACTTGGACACGAACTCAACAATGTCCTTCTTCATCCCACTCCACCAGTATTGTCGCCTCATATCCTGGTACATCTTATCGCCTCCCGGATGTACTGCAAATCGGGACCCATGAGAATGAGTCATCACTGCATGACGTAATTCTGCTCCTTCTGGAACCACCAATCTCCCATTAAACTGCAAACCTCCATCAGAACTAACAGAATAGGACTCAGCACCCTCGACTAGAAGTCGCACAATCTGCTCCTGGCAAAACGGGTCTGTGGTCTGTGCCTGTATCACCCTCATAACAATCTCGGGTGTGACTGACATCACGGATATGAAAGAACGTGCTACTGCGTCCTGGTGACCCAACTCCTTCCACTTTGCTTTCCAGACGTCTGCTACTTCTTCTACCGGTCTACGACTCAACGCATCAGCAACTACGTTGGCCCTTCCCGGATGATACTGTATGTCGAACTGGTAGTCCTTCACAAACTCTGGCCATCTGCGCTGACGCATATTCAGCTCTCGCTGAGTGAACAGGTACTGCAACGACTTGTGGTCTATGAACAAACGGAATTTTTCTCCCAACAAATAGTGCCCCATATCCTCAATGCAAAGACGACCGCTGCTAACTCCAGGTCATGGGAGGGGGGTAATTTTTTTTTCTCATGCGGCTTAAGCTTGCGGGAGGCAAAAGCTAAAGCCTTCTCTTCCTGCTGAAGTACTCCCCCAAGTCCCCGTAAGGACGCATCGGTGTAAACCAGGTACTCCATACTCGGCTTCGGTAACGCAAGGACTGGCGCTGAAGTGAGCTTATCTTTCAGCTCGTCGAAAGCCAACTGACAAGCGTCATCCCAAACATATGGTACTCCCTTGCGAGTCAGATTGGTCAATGGACCCGCTATTTTGGAGAATCCCCGAATGAATCTCCTGTAGTAACCAACTAACCCCAAGAAGCTACGCACTTCCGTCGATGTCGTGGGCTGTCCCCACTCCCTCATCGCTGATACTTTACTCGGGTCAACTGCTATCCCCTGATCAGAAGAAACATTCCCCAAGAACTGTACCTCTCGCAACCAGAATTCGCACTTCTCGTACTTAGCATACAACTAATGCTCTCGTAGAGTCTGAAGAACCTACCTCAAGTGCTCGGCATGCTCCTCCTCGGAGTGTGAATATATCAAAATGTCATCTATGAAAATGATGACAAACTGATCCAAGAACTCTCGGAATACTCGGTTCATCAAGTCCATAAAAACGGCTGGAGCATTTGTGAGTCCGAACGGCATCACCCGAAACTCATAAGACCCATATCTCGTCAAGAAAGAAGTCTTCGAAACATCCTGCTCCCTAATACGTAGCTGATGGTACCCCGACCTCAGATCTATCTTCGAAAAGAAAGTTTCTCCCCTCAACTGGTCGAACATGTCATCGATTCGAGGCAAAGGATACTTATTCCGTATCGTGACCTTGTTCAGCTCCCGATAGTCCACACATAACCTTAATGAACCCTCTCTCTTCTTCATAAACAAAACTAGAGCGTCCCAAGGTGAGGTACCCCTGCGAATGAAGCCCTGACCTAACAGTTGCTCTATTTGATCTCGTAGCTCTCGCATCTCTGCCAGAGCCATACTGTACGGTGCGCGTGCTATAGGTCTCGTATCTGGCAATAAATCTATGACAAAGTCTATCTCTCGACTGGGGGGTAGGCCTGGTATTTCCTGAAACACATCAGAATACTCCCTGTCAACTGGGATCGAGTCTAACGGGATTTTAACCACATTAGAGGTATTCTCCTCTATTTAATATAAATGAGCGGTCGAACCTCTCTCTAGGAGAGGCATCGCCACTACAAACATCTCTTGCCCCGGAATGGTAAAAACCATGCTCCCACCGAAGCAATCAATCATGGCTCTATAAGTTGCGAGCCAATCCATACCAATAATCACATCATGCTCGTGCATGTCTAAAACTAACATGTCTGCAAGTAATACCAAGCTACCAATCTCTACCCCCACTCCCCAGCATATAAAGAAAAGTGAACCATTCCCCAGTGGTGAGTCTAGCTACGTTACAGTGCTCTCTACTGTGGTTAATAACCCTAAGGTCTTCGCATAATATGTAGCTATAAAACAATGCGTTTTCCCAATAACAAACAAAATTCGACCCAAAGTTTCATGGATAGAAAACATACCCCAAATCGCGGGTGGTGCCTGTGGGGCGGCTGCCTGGTGGACATCATAGATATGTCTGTACTGTAACTGGCCCTGCTGCACTGAAGCTACTGGAAAGGTTGACAGGCCTAGTACCTGAGTTGGTGCTGGGAGATCGATTGGAAAAAGTGGTCCCTGTGGATCATTACGGGCACCCTGATGCTGTGGGGCCCTAACACTCTCTGGGCAATCCTGACATTTATGTCCATGTGTGCCACACACGAAACATCGGCCTCCGAAGTTTCTCCCCCTCTGACCCTGCTGCTGTCGGTGTCGGCCTTGCTGACTTGGAACTTTATTCCTCTTTCGAAACTGCTTCATTTTACCACGTTGTTGACTAGAACTGACTTGGTCTTGGGTAGTTTGTCGTCGCAATTTCAGTGTCTTCGCACATTTGTCAGCTTTAGTCACATGCATTTGGTTAACCTCTCTAGGTATTTTGCCCCCTTTAAGTTGTAGGCTGCGTTCTTGGTATTGTAGAACTGCAGTGGTAACTGCTTGTGCCACGATACCTGCTAACTCGGCGGTTGATACTTTCTCTGGGGATACCTGAGGTATGAGTCGATCTTGCTCGTTGATTCCCTTAACCGTTTTAGCTAGTTCTTCTTAACGGTCCATCTGAAAATTTAAATAAATTTGGATGAGTCAATCATTTAAATAAACAAATCGCAGAAGCACGAATTCCCAATGTATACAGAGGAACACAAGATTCCTAGTATTTAGGGCTCTATATCAAAGAAAGCAATGCTGAAAGCGTAATAGGCCGCACAGATCCTAAAGGACACTACAACCTGATGCTCTGATACCACCTGTGACACCCCGCCTAATAAAATATCGGGCGATCACTCCTTTATTAAATTAAATCAAGGTAAACAGTTGGTTCATTCTCAGCATCACTGTCGATAAAAATAAATTTTCCAATTTAACACCCTAAATAATTAAGCTAAGTGTCAAAACCATTTTCATACATATTTTCCAATTTTTATTTAAAAAAAATCATTTATTTTATTAACAACATTCAATAAGTAAGAATCACACCACATTAAATATCTGCAACATAGTCCAATTAATTTAAAACATTCGTCCATCGAATGTCAACATGTGAAATATAAAGTAACACAATCAAACTGAATAAAACCCATAGTAACAATACTGGAAATAACTGAAATACACATGTCCAATAAAAACGGAATAATGGAAAGAGCTACACATGCTCAACTAAATGAAAGTACTAAGAGTGGATCCGAATGAACGAAGCCATCTAATCAAGAGACCTGCAACTCCCACTTAAGCTGCAGTGCGTTCCTTCCAAGAGATCCTAAGCAAGACGCCCCTGTGGATGGGTGATCGAGTGCGAAAAGTAGCGCGTGTCAAGACGCTAATCGTTGTTTTCGTTTCGCCAACTCAATACAAAAACCTAAGTTACTACTACACTTGCGAGACAAGCACAGCGGTAAGTCGGGTATCGATAATCCACAGGGACAAGTTGTTAGAATTTAAGTGGTTTAATATTCCGAAATAAAAGTGTAAAAGATGATTACAAACTAAAAGAAAAGATGCATAAAGGAAAAGATTATTCTAGGCAATGGTATTGAAACTAGATTATGAAAGCGAGTAAAACTATAGGTTGCGTCGAATATCCCTCACCCGAGTTAATTAGTATAAAATGGTTACATGGGTCGACGAGTTATTACAAATGCGTCTCGTTTCGACAGTTAATTAAATCAAGGGTTGTTACGCCCTAAATCATCATAAAAGCCTAATAAGATTTTGGCGTCAACAAATATCCCGGAAATTACGCGCGAAAGGTCGTAAGCACGGGACATACATGATATGCCCCGTCAAATCTCCTAGGCGTAATAACTAGGACAACGCACCCGAAATAGACCCGTAAACACCATCACCAAAGCAAAGCAACACGTCAACCCGACTGAGTTCAATTCAAACACAACCTAATTTAAATTACCTAGAAAGCATGTTAAAAACGCGATAAATGGAAAGCGGTAAATAAACGCGGTAAAATTACACTACAAAGCAAGTAATCAAAGCATGTAAATAAAGCATGTAAACCTAAATTAGAAAGCTTGTAAATTATCTAGAAAGCAAGAAATGAAGAAATACAACTATATTCAAATGGTAGGGGAGATGAATAGTCAACTTACAATCCAAATGGGGTGTCAAACCAAAGAGAAATGAAGAAGAACCAAGCAAAAACCCCAAAACCTAAGCTAAACTAACCTAAAATCGTGTATATCTGAATTAAAACCAAAAATGGGTTTATATAGTAAGTGGAAAAAGATAAGGGAAAAAGGAAAGAAAGAGGAAAGAGCCCAAAATATCTGGCACTACCGGTCGACCGGTCGCAGGGGCGCGGTCGACCGGTCCCTTAAGCCAAAGCATACTGTCTCCTTCCCACGGCAAAAGGTGAAACCGCGGTCGACCGGTCCCTTGTTCGCGGTCGACCGGTACTCTGTTTTCAGGTTGCATTTGGTCCATGATGAGGGGGAAAAGGTCCATTACGGAAACGAGCCTAGCTTCTTCGTCCGAACTCCAAACGACGCACCGTTTGCGGCCACGCGATGCTAACTCAATGACCTACGCATCCGTGGAATTTCCAAGAGCCGAATAAGAAATGTGAATTGACTAAAAAGCCCTTGAAGTAGCGTCCAGCGACGAAACTTCTCCGAAATGCAACGGATCCTCACTTTTAGCGTTCCAATATCTACAAAAGCACAAATAACCCCTGCAAAACATGTATCTATCCAACTCCAAGGTTGTCTGGTTAATGAGCATAATTATAGGCATTTAGGACCGTAAAAGCGCTAGAATGCATAAAGATAACGGGCGGAAATATGCAATATTCGATACGAATCACACCCCCTAACTTAAACATTGCTAGTCCCTAGTGATGAAACAAACAAGACCAGTCCACAGAAGGAAATACAAAATGTATATATGCATCGAAATATAATTGCCACTTTCGTAGGGAACACGATTGCATTTAGCATATGCAATAAGCCGTTAAACCCCTAGGTTACCCTAGTGGACGAGTGTCGTCTCGTGAGGGTTTTCAGGGATGATACCCACAAACATTATATGGTTTCCTCAAAATATGCCCAAACCAACGTGCGACAAGCCCAACAATGGCGAAAAGGATTTCATATGCATTATTAGCAAAGTGAATGAATTCACACAAAAGTTCGAATCATTAACATTATAGAATGCACCTCATAGAATTGAAACCTTAAAATGTGGGAGGGGAGCGAGCACATGCAAAGTGTGATTTGGCAAAAACTTAAATAAATCGGATACTAAATTAACGCAAGCATATATATTCAATCCTCACGGGCATTACACTCATCAAGCGAAATCACTCGAAACAGGGAGGTAACACACGGAACATGCGGGAATTAGGAGTAAATGTAAATGGAAACTAGGCCGCACACATGTCATAGATGAAGAACGCTATATATAAACTGAAAAACTGTAATCTCAATGAAAGATACCGCACACTAAAAGAGGCGAAATGCATTTTCACAGATTATCACAACTGTTATGACTTTTGAATTACATACACCTAAGATCACATAGGACTTGTATAGGGTTATAATGTAGGCTAGACTTAGAGTACGAAACGAGGGAATGTATGTACGGATTCAAAGTATTCGGAATGAAAACTAGGGATAAAAGGATGACGCGGGCAATATCAAAATTGGAAAACAAGTTCCAAAAGGCATCGAATATATTATCGGGGAGAGTAATCAAAGCTTATTGAACTATATACAACATATACAACTTTCTCTTTCTTTTTCTTTTCTTCTTTTTCTCATTTTCTCTTTTGTTTTCTTTTGCTTTTTGCTTTCTCTTTTTCTTCACCTTTTTTCACTACTTTCTTTTCTTTACTTATCAAACTCTCATATGCCCAAATTGCAACCGACATCATAACAACAGCATTCAATCCCAAGTAACATTCCAAACAAAGGTATGGAAAGTGTATGTATGGGCTAAAACTCCAATTTAGAGTTGGTTATGGGAATGGGGTTATGAAACGAAAGGCTAATATTTAGGCTCAAAGGGGTTAACGAGGGTAAACATATAAGGGTGAGGTCAAGGTCAATATGGGTGATATAACAAAGATGGCCTATGATCATTTCCTAAAGTTTACGCAATTCTCGAATCAAAACAATATATGAAAATCATGCTCAAGTAACACATTGCAAGTATGAACTCAATTAATGAACGGTCAAATGAAAGAATAGTGAGATTACCGACGAATTCAACGTTTTCAATGAGAAATGAATAGTGTATACACTCACAAACGACGAAAGGTACAAAGCTTACTCGGTGTAAGTATATTCAATGCAACAAAAGATTACCGAGTTATAAAAATCTTAAACCAAATCAATATAACAATAAAAGTGCATGTGCTCATGGGATTAAAGTTTAATTCATGAAGTTATTCATCATATCAATAATTGAGACTAAAGTCTAATAACTTCTAAAATCGAGAACATGCATCATTGGGTTGTCTATTGGATCGGGCAATTATTAAAATTTATCATCGGAAACAAAGGCAAAATGCCCAAAAAAGGAGAAAAAATAAAGAAAATCTTTTTGAAATTTTTTAATTTTTCTAAGAAAAGCATACTAAGTAACTAACATGTGAGCAAAAACATGGACTAAAATAAGAAATGGATAGAATATCCCACACCCCCTAACTGAAAACTTGACATTGTCCTCAATGTAAATTAAGAACCAAGTCAAAGAGAGGAAAATAGCGATATTACCCAAAAGTGGAGCGATCCCCATAAGAACAAGTCCAAAGAATCTACAAAACAAGTTAGTACCGAGCATAGCAAAAACAAATAATAAAAAGTTAACTAATTACATTAGACTAAATTAAAAAGGAAGGAAAAAAATAAAAAGAAAAAAGAAAAAGCTAACTATATACAACCTACTATTTAGACTCCACACTAACTATACACTAGAAGTCTAAATAGTTGAGGGTCCACCATAAAAACGATTTGACTTTGGAGGATAACCGGTGTACCCTCACATACAAGCATGCCTTCCAAAAAATATGAATTCCGTTTTACAAACGGAAGGCATGTGTAAGGCGGAAGAAAGGAACCATCCCCAATTAAAATTTTGGGAGGGAGGATGGGGGATTTGGATAAGGCGGGTGACAAAAACAAGTGGGGACCGAGAAAAGCCGAATATCCTCCCAATGATTTTGAAGTTGGAATGGGAGGCGGCGCACACAAAGGCAAAGATGCGATCGTGGAGGGCGACTCGAGAAAGTACTCCTCATCGGCGATAGGATTTAAAACATTAAAGTTTGAAACCGAATCATCGGGTACTTGTTCCGGTGGGGTAGTAGAGAATGAAAAAGGGGATGAAAGAAATTCAAACTCATGAGATGAATCATCATCGCATGAAGTTGGAATTTCAAAGGAAATAATATCATTTTCAATGAAATGCTCTTCTTTGGGGGCCAAAGAAGAAATCATTTCATTGCAAATAGATATTACGTCATTTTCATCCTCACTTTCAATATCTATTACGAGATGGGCAAAGTCTAGAATGGCTTGTTCCAAAGTAGGTACAAGTACCTCATTTGGTTCAAAACATTCCTCGACTTCAAAAGTCTCGGAAGCAAAATCATCGTCGGACTCAAATAATAAATCCAACTCATGTTCCCACGAACGATTTTCTTCCCGATAGAGATTTTCAATTTTCTCATTTTCATACATACGCAAGCCCTCACCGAATGTCATAGGTCGAGGTGCGGATGCATTAGAATGGGAACTTTGAAAATTACCATCGGACTTAAACGAAAACTCATTATTATAGGAATTTTGAAAACTATTGGAATTCGTTTCAAAATTCCTATTATAAGGAGGTAAAGGCCCAAAATCATTATCATCATCATCAAAATTCCAATAACCTAAATTTTGACTTTCGTTATACTCGCCCAAGGTAATATTTGAATTTGCAAATTTTTGGGATTCTAAGTATTCACCGAAAGTCATAGGCCTAGAATTTTGAGAATTATAACAAGGATTACCAAAAGAATTGGAATAAGACATGCTTACCCCAAAAATGGCTCAAGTGGCGAATTTCACAAAATAGATGCGCGCGGGAAATTCGAGCGTTTCCAAGTGCTCAAATGTGGAAGTCCTGCTAAAAGTTAGCAAATAATACAAATAGAAAGAAAATACTATGAAATATTAAATCAAATAAAGTCTAAAACAAACTCATCCCCGGCAACGGCGCCATTTTGATCGAGTGCGAAAAGTAGCGCGTGTCAAGACGCTAATCGTTGTTTTCGTTTCGCCAACTCAATACAAAAACCTAAGTTACTACTACACTTGCGAGACAAGCACAGCGGTAAGTCGGGTATCGATAATCCACAGGGACAAGTTGTTAGAATTTAAGTGGTTTAATATTCCGAAATAAAAGTGTAAAAGATGATTACAAACTAAAAGAAAAGATGCATAAAGGAAAAGATTATTCTAGGCAATGGTATTGAAACTAGATTATGAAAGCGAGTAAAACTATAGGTTGCGTCGAATATCCCTCACCCGAGTTAATTAGTATAAAATGGTTACATGGGTCGACGAGTTATTACAAATGCGTCTCGTTTCGACAGTTAATTAAATCAAGGGTTGTTACGCCCTAAATCATCATAAAAGCCTAATAAGATTTTGGCGTCAACAAATATCCCGGAAATTACGCGCGAAAGGTCGTAAGCACGGGACATACATGATATGCCCCGTCAAATCTCCTAGGCGTAATAACTAGGACAACGCACCCGAAATAGACCCGTAAACACCATCACCAAAGCAAAGCAACACGTCAACCCGACTGAGTTCAATTCAAACACAACCTAATTTAAATTACCTAGAAAGCATGTTAAAAACGCGATAAATGGAAAGCGGTAAATAAACGCGGTAAAATTACACTACAAAGCAAGTAATCAAAGCATGTAAATAAAGCATGTAAAACTAAATTAGAAAGCTTGTAAATTATCTAGAAAGCAAGAAATGAAGAAATACAACTATATTTAAATGGTAGGGGAGATGAATAGTCAACTTACAATCCAAATGGGGTGTCAAACCAAAGAGAAATGAAGAAGAACCAAGAAAAAACCCCAAAACCTAAGCTAAACTAACCTAAAATCGTGTATATCTGAATTAAAACCAAAAATGGGTTTATATAGTAAGTGGAAAAAGATAAGGGAAAAAGGAAAGAAAGAGGAAAGAGCCCAAAATATCTGGCACTACCGGTCGACCGGTCGCAGGGGCGCGGTCGACCGGTCCCTTAAGCCAAAGCATACTGTCTCCTTCCCACGGCAAAAGGTGAAACCGCGGTCGACCGGTCCCTTGTTCGCGGTCGACCGATATTCTGTTTTCAGGTTGCATTTGGTCCATGATGAGGGGGAAAAGGTCCATTACGGAAACGAGCCTAGCTTCTTCGTCCGAACTCCAAACGACGCACCGTTTGCGGCCACGTGATGCTAACTCAATGACCTACGCATCCGTGGAATTTCCAAGAGCCGAATAAGAAATGTGAATTGACTAAAAAGCCCTTGAAGTAGCGTCCAGCGACGAAACTTCTCCGAAATGCAACGGATCCTCACTTTTAGCGTTCCAATATCTACAAAAGCACAAATAACCCCTGCAAAACATGTATCTATCCAACTCCAAGATTGTCTGGTTAATGAGCATAATTATAGGCATTTAGGACCGTAAAAGCGCTAGAATGCATAAAGATAACGGGCGGAAATATGCAATATTCGATACGAATCAATGGGCACCTGTAATACATACATATATATACAAGAGAGGGAGAGAGAGAGAGAGAAAAATGCCGAAAGTGTGTTTGATTTAAAATACGTTTAGCAAGTATTTAAATTGATACAGGCCAATGCAACAACATATTAGTGCGACACTCTCTTGAGAAATTCTCACCTCTCTTCTAATGTGCACTCCTATCGCACTAACCCTCCTAATGGTTTATCTCATCATATAACACACTATCTTTCCCCAATGATTTAACTTATCTTAGGTATTTCGCAGGATTCAAAATTTAACGATACAATTGTTTGAAAAGAATATTTCAATTAATAACCAAAGTTCTCATTTTAACTTTATTAGTCAATAAAGTTTTCCAGTGTCATATTATACTTTCTCAAAACAAGTATTTACCATTTGAGTCACCAACCATATCCTACATATCAATTCACAGTAGGTAGTTCCAAATTTCAGAATTTCATATATATATTAACTATTCGTATAATATATATATCATAACAGCACCCCAAATAAACTATGGTGCGGGCATACTCTACTATCCAAAACCCCATATCATTCATATTAAGGGGAATACAATCGGAATCACTCTCGAATTGTATTAACACATACACAAACAAGATTGAGGCGAAGAATAGATTCCAAGTCTCTAAGAGGATGGCACATGCCTGCGTCTCTTAGGACCGTCTGAACTATCACGTCGATAGCCTGTACCAAGGACATCTATCTTCTAGGGTACAAGTTAATATCCCCCATAAAGGTCCCATCGAGATAAGACTGTCCCAGCGCGGTAACCTCAGGGATAGCAAGTAGCGTGGGCATGATTTTCACATGCATATAATATATGTACACACAATCATATAAATATACCACTTTTATCATAGTAATGTAGGTTCCTCTCGTCACCCATAATTACAACAGTTATCCTAAATTTCACATTATTAGTATTACGTATAAGGTTTCATCTTTAACCTTAACTCGAAGGGTTTTCTCACTTATTACGTGACACTCGTGGACTCTATCCTTCAAAGTAGAAAATTCAGTAGGTATACCTCTATTCACTATCGTATCTATTCTCCGTAATCCCTCACTTGAAATACGTAGTTTCATCGTTCATTATATAATTATCCCAAAAGTAAAGTTCTCGTCTTATAGTAAAGTTCCCAACACTTATTCATATGTCCTACTGGTCTTTCCTATCTCCCAAACATTTTTATTAAGAATACCCAAGAATTATTTCACGATAAATTTAATTTAACTAATTAAACAAGGGAAATAGGAGTCTGCCAGGAGGGGTCGATCGATCGAGGTCTGGGACTCGATCGATCGAACCTTCGATCGATCGAAGCTCTATGCTCGATCGATCGATCAAGCAGGTGTTTTGATTTCTGCAGAATTGCAGTTACGGGTTCTACCAATTTTCTTCATCCAAATACATGTTTTCCAACCCCAAACGTCCCAAGAATTATACTACTAACATTATAGCAATATACCAGATGTTTCTAACGTAAGGCATGTACATATTCATCATTTAAACATGGATTTTCAACCCAAAATTATATCTAATTATCAAGAACCCTAGAATTTCTGAAACAGATTTCTAACAAATTTTTCTCCAGAATTTCTTTCTTATAATCATCAAAATTTCGTGGTTAATTTCCTCTACATGGCAAGGGTTTCCCGAATCATCATATCAACCAATACTACATGGATTTTCCTATCACAAATTGGGTTTTCTTCCACATAATTCATCCCTAATCATTCCTAAGCTAATATGGAGATTGCACCAATGAAAATAGCAAGATAAACACTTGCCTGGGATTTTTGACGTTCTGATTTGCAGAGGTTTTTGGTGTGGTTGCGTAGCCCGTTGCGCGATCTACGCGGTGGTGGTGGTTGTGGTGCAAACGGATGACTTTTGGGGCCTTGGATTGCCTTGGAGCTTTCTTCTTCCCTCTCCTATGGCCGTCACTTGTGTTTAGAGTTTCTAAACCTAGATGACAATTCAGATATCTAATATAACCCTTTGTATTTTCGTGGGTTTAATTACCCAAAAATGTAAAATGACCAAAATGCCCTCCTGGGTTACTAATTAGGCCTAAAAATGCCCCGAGACCCAAACTAAACCCCCGGGTACACTTTTCTGACTATCTAGACCCTTCCGGACGCATTGGCGCACTCAAAACGACCATACGGGCAACTTATAAAATATTCATTTTTATTTATCAATATTTAGTCCTGACGCGACACGGGCGCGTCCCGACTCAAATTTTCAAAATTGTCATTTTATTCTCTCGTGACATTCAATATAATCAATATTATATATTACTTTGCTCATTAGTAATATTCAACAAATTTCCCATAATTACTAACTCTCGTCACGCTAATAATTATAACAAAATTAATTTCTGGATTTTTATTAAATAATTAACTCACATTAAATTCAATAAATCCCCAAATTAATATAGCATAAAAATACGGGGTATTACAAGTATGAGGGATGTTTGCTTGTGTGTGAGTAAATTGTAAACAAACAAGATAAAATAAAACTTACTAAAATATTTATAATATATATATATATATATATAAGAAAACTAAAGGAAATGAAACCTACTAAAACTTAAAAATAGTTAAATTCCTACCCTAAAAATGAAAGATTCAAAAGAATAAAAACTAAATTAATAAAATACGTAATAAAACAAAACTAATGATAAAAAAACTAAAAACTAAAAAATAAAAATAAAATAAGATAAATAAAAATCAAATAAAATGCACACCTATTATATTTACATAAATAATATCAAAACACTCGACACATAATAACGGACATTAATATGTACAACTATACGCACGCAAATATAAAAATCCTAAAAATTATATGTGACTCAAATAAAAATCTAAAAAAATAATAAAAATACAAATTAAACACACGCGAGGCTAGGGTGATGGCTCCGGCTCGGTTTAGGCTTGGGTTTGATACGAGACTGGGCTCGGAGCATCGAAACTCATCGGGGTAGGCTCAAAAAGGACATCTGACTTCGTACTCTCATTGATTTTTTCGTTGAACGCTTTTGACCTCTACTTTGTCGCAATTAACTTGATTTAGCATTATTTGATACTGCAACTACCAATTGACCTGCGAAATAATAATACGATGATAAGGCCAATATTATTGAGATCGAGCTACTAAAATGCATATATTTAGGGTATAAAATAGACACTTTTGGGTGCTTATCACACCACCCCTAAATAAAGCATTGCTAGTCATCGAGTAAAAATAGAGAGAAAAGAGATAAGAAACCTAAAGTGTGCCACTTTCGCAGGCACTTGCGATTACGCTTACCATGTGCAACACGCCGTAAAACCTATATGTTTCCTTACATGACGAGTATTGTCTCGTTAGGGTTTGCAGTGAATGAACCCACAAAATTAAATTTTTTTATTGAAAAGTAGTCCTTATTTGACGATAAAAAGCTATACAACCTAACTAAATAGTCATCAAGGAACACCGTGTTCATCTATTGAACAATGGCATAAAATTACTTAATACAAAAAGCGTAATCCTTCCTAAAAGTCAACATGTGTTATTGTGAAACAATCTTAAGTATCGTTAGAGTAATTCCTAGATCGTCATTATAGAATCAACGTTTTGACTTCAATTCTCATTAGATGGATCTCTCTAAATCGAACTCTCTGAGAATTGGGTAAGTATATCTCTCTAGTGTTTGAGGAGGTGAGTAATTGTAAACAAGGTCAAACGTCTCACACAGTTATAAGAAATAACGGATATATAAAAGAAACTTTGATCTCATGAAGGAATGCTAACCACTATGTTGAGAATGTTAAGTTATTCACCATATAGACTTCTCATTTGCACGAACACTTTACCAAGGTGAAACTAGGGTTTATGAGGGGAAAATGGGATGAAGAAGATGATATGATGGTAGTGTTTTTAGAAGAGTGGAACACAATTTGACTGATTAATGTCTTTATTTTTTGAATTTTTTATCACATGCTTTCTTTTTCTTGTTTTCTATTTTTTTTTCTTTTTCACTACTTCTTTTTCTATTTTTCTCTTTTTTATTTTTTATTGCGATGCATTTTTCTTTTCATAATACTAATGAAGAAAATTTACATTTGGAGTTTCGAACACTCTTTGTTCTAAAAAAATAATGAATGGTAATGGCTGAAAATGATATATGGATGGTGTGGGGAATATATGTGGACAAGGGAAATATGGACATATAATGGGTGAATGATAATATGATAGGGAAAAAAATTAGTGTATGGTAAAAGTGGTTTGGTGCTGGAGACAAGCTACAAGACAGATGTTTCTTACAACTCGAAAGTTATGTCATTTTCAGTGATTATGCCAAAATTAAAAAATAATGAGAACATACAACGACTAAGTATAGTTTCCAAAGACGGTTGAGTCAACTTGTGACTCGGAGACCCTAAAAAAGGTGAATAGCTCAAATCTCATGAGTTTTAATTCTCCACTAGTAATCTTTTAGGGATGTCTTGAGAACATTGTGACTCTTCAACTTTTGATTGTAAATATGAAGTGCAAATTTTTCGAGTTTAGGAATTCATAGTACAAGTACGCTTTAAGAGGTATTATTTAATTCTATGGTAAAAAGCATCAATTTAGATTTGAACAAGGGTATTTTAAGATTTCTAATAGAAGACTGATAGACAATTCATGTCATAAAAAAATTGAGTAGGACTGCACACAAAGTTTAAAATGATTTGTCTATGAATTATTTTTAAAAGGGGTACGATTTTGATAAATTTCGCACCCCCAAACAAATGATAACATCATCCTCGATGTTTAAAACTATATATATAAATAAAAAGCAAAAGGGAGGAAAGATATTACCATAATGAACCGCTAATGAAATTGTACCACATGATGGAGAAGAGGGGGAACCTGAAGAACAAATCGACACAAAAATATGTACAAGTCTATAAAGTGTGTGAAAATCATAGAGGAGGAGAGAACACCACCCCCAAATAGGATAAGACTCATATTCAGAAACAGGATGCAACGGGATGCCTCCCGGCAGCGCTAAGTTAAACGTCTTCAGTGAGATCGATCGAAACTCACCCAAAAATAAGATATAAGCTTGGATAGATTGGGGTGGCAGAATTATGTTGTGTGATGGGAATCACCCCCAAACAAGACTAAACAGTCGATCTTCATAAACGGGGTCAACAAGGTCAATATATTCTATGTGAGTGGAGCCTAGCTCTATTAAAGGCTTCAAACATTGACCGTTGACCTGACAGAGGCTACCATCCTTGGGATTTCGAACGATGATGGCACCATAGGGAGTAACATACTCAACAACAAATGGTCCAGACCACATAGTTTATAACTTCCCAGGAAAGAGATGAAGACGATAATTGTATAACAAAACTTTCTGACTAGCATGAAATTCTTTGTGCGGGATGCTTTGGTCATGGATCCACTTAATTTTGTCCTTGTACTTCTTGGACAAATCATATGCATCATTTCGTATCTCCTCTAATTCATTTAGTTAGAGTTTTTGATGGACACCCGCCTCGTCAATATCAAAATTAAGGGTTTTTATGGCCCAATAGGCGTGATGTTCCATCTCGACGGGCAAGTGGCATGGCTTACCAAAGACCAAACAATAAGGAGACATATCAATCAGAGTCTTGTGAGCAGTACGGTATTCCCACAATGCGCCATTCAAGCGTAAGGAACAATCTTTTCTATTAGGTTAACCATTTTTTCAAGAATTTTCTTGATCTCACGGTTGGTAACCTCTACTTGACCACTAGTCTGAGGGTGTTAAAAAGAGTCCAACTTTGTGGGTAACACCATACTTTTTCACTAGATGTTCAAAGACTCGATTATAAAAATATTTGCCCCCATCCCTAATGATAGCTTTGGAAGTTCCAAAACCTGTGAAGACATACTCCTATAAGGGCATAAGTTTATAAATGTCTGTTATCAATTAAGTATGCCGTATACCGCTACAACTGTCGAAGAATGTTCAAGATGAAATATGCAAAAAGGCGAATCCGAATATCAAGCTTCTTCAACAATCAAGCCTCCGCGAGATGAATTTGGTAAAGGTTGTATTTTTATTCCTTAGAATTTCACTTAGAATATTGGGATAATTTTCATCAAAAAAAGTTCTAAGTGTTGGAGCGGAGTTTTATAGTTTTTCCTCAAAATTATTTTTTGAAGTTTTAAGGTGCTGCATTTTCTGGGAAAAGAAAAAAGAAAAAATATTTATTTAATGGCTTGTTCGAATGACAGCCCCTGTCGTTCAAGCGACATAAGTTCTCGTGCGAAGTTCGTTCGAGCGACACGTGTAACCATTCAAGTGAGATTCAATTTTGTTCATGCGACCCGTCACCTTAATTTTTCTATTTAAGTGTGTTAAATAACTCCGTTTTTTAGAAGAAGACCTGCGATTTTCTGTTCATACGAAACTGCTAGTGCAGAAACATATATCTGCTCACTTTTAGGTTTTTAAACCTTTTTGTTTTCAATTCACAAGATCCCAATATTTATGTGAATTATTTTGGAACCCAAGAACATACTTTGCTATTGTTCAACCTTTTTGGAGTGCGTCTCTACACCTAAAGAGGGAGGTCATTGAGGTTCGCTGCATATGGATCTTTATTGAAGACTGGACTACGGTTTATGTTGGTTCGCTGAGTGGAATCCATTACTGACTCTAGACTGCGTGTCTATGTAGGTTTGCTGAGGTAAACTTATTGTAGATTTCATTGTAATCCTTTTAAATTGTGATTTACAAATTATAGTGAAATAAACGGTTTTTCCCTAAAAAGATTTTTCCTGAAATCTGTGAGTTAGCATATTTGTATTTTTGATGGTTTGACACACGCACACATGTAGATATTTGTTTAAGGGACGAATTAACTTGGTTTAAAAATTGACTCTAATTAAATAAGTTTATAGTTGGAATTTGTGAATTTATTTTAAATCATTATTGTATATGGTGCATCACTTTTTACAAATTGGTATAAGAGCTTTTTAAAGCGATCACCACTTTTACAAATTGGTATCAGACTAAGTTACACTAATTTATTGTGTATTCCTATTTTCCGCAAAAATTTGTGTGATATTGATTTTTTTGAAAAATAATATTTTTAAAAATTATCGCAATGTTTCTAAGTGAAAACTTATGTAATCGGTTGCCAATTTTTGACGGGTTTAATTATTGTTACTGGAAAGCCTGCATGAGATCCCATTTAAAAGAAATCGATGAGAGAGTTTAGTTAATTTGTGAAAGAGGCTATATTCCTCCCAATGTCACCGCAAATAATATCACGAATTTAAAACTTCTGTCAGACTCAACTAAGGATGAGTTTAGGCGGAGCACTTTTAATTCATGTGAGCTTAGTGCAATTTCCAGACACATCACTCCCGGCGAGTTTTGACGTATTATAACGGGCACCATGTCTAAAGTAGCGTGGAATGTTTTACAACTCACCCACGAAGGCACTAACGCGGTCAAAGAGTTTAAAATTCAAAATTTAACTATTCAATTTGAAACGATTACCATGCTTGAGACTGAGTGTTTTGATGACTTTTATGCACGTCTGTTTGACATTGTCAACACCAATTTTAATCTTGGTGAGCCTATACTAGATGCATGAGTGGTTAAAAAGATTTTAAGATCGCCGCTAAAACGTTTTACCCCTATAGTGATTGTTTTAAATATTTTAGGTAATTTAGGCAATTTAAAATTAGAAAAGCTAGTAGGAGACCTTCAGACATATGAGATTGACATGTTTCTTGACATTGTCAAGCCTAAGGATAAAGGTATAGCACTTAAAGCCCAGTCTAAGAAGAAAAATAAAGTGAGTTTTTATGCGTCCGAGTCTAATTTTGATATGGCCATGCTGCAAAGAATTTTAAAAAGTTTCCCAAATTTTCTAAACAAAATTCTTCCATTAAAATAATTTTTGAGAAAAAGAAAGACAAGGCCAAAGAAATAGGTGAGAAAGAGAAAGAGGGTGAGGGAGATTTAAAAAAAGTAACTTGTTTTGAGTGTGAGGGCAAAGGGCATAAGTCATTTGAGTGTCCCACTAGATTTAGGAGAGAGGGCAAGAAAGTTGCAATGCCACCCTTAGTGATAGTGAATAAGAGGTGAGTGATACCATGGATAAAAATTCACAAGGAAAGTTTGTTTCCTTTTTAACTAGTCACAAGAGCACACCCAGTTTATCACACGACGATGAGTACACTTATGCACGTGAAACCCCCGAGGATGATTTGAGTGTTTCAAGCGACGGAGAGAGTGAGGATGATAGTGAGCTCCAGATCGCTTTTAGAGATTTATATGCCGAGATCTTAAAGACTAGAAAATTGAATAAGGAGTTGAGTCTTAGGGTGAAAGATTTGGATAGAGAGTTTGAGGGAGTTTGTGGCACAAGCAAGTCAACTCAAGAAGGTAAAGGTTTCATTAAGTGAACAGTTGATAGCTTTAGGCCAGGAAAAGAGTGAACTTATAACTTACGTGTCACAATTAGAGAGAGATCTTAAGCACGCCCTGGAGGTTAAAGTCACTTTAGAGAACACATCTAATAAGGAAGGAAAGATGGTTCTCAATCCTATTTTGGGTAGTACTGAGAGTTTAGGAATAGGTCAAGACAGTACGCCCACTTCACATGTTGCACCCGAGTCGGTTCCCACTTTAGTGTTAGATTCACATGGCTTTCAACCCAACCCACCTAAGCGTTCCATACCTGTTAGGCGAGCGCGTATGAGACATTTTGAGAGAGGTGTACCTAGGCTTATTTATGTTTGCACACACTGTAAGAATAGATGGCACCTTAGAGAGTTTTGTTTTAAGTTCGGTCATGTGTCACGTTTTGCTACTACACGTGTTCACACACACGCATCCACACCTGATGCTCCGGATGACTACACGAGAGAGTTTGCACATATCGGGGATCAAGTAAAGTTTTTAGTCAAGACTTCATATGATTTGATGGAGCTTTTTCATAGGATGTCACCACCTTTGGAAAATCCCATCGTACCTAACGGTTGAGGTTTAGACTTGTTTGTTAGCATAGGTTGATTTACATGATGATATTTTTTTTTCTATTGCTAATGCGTATCATTTTTTGTATTAGTTTTTTTATTTTTGATAAAACGTTTGAAAGATACAAAAAGATTTGATTTTGATAAACTTTTTGAAAAAGATAAAAAGAGTTTTGTATTTTATCTTGCACCGTATATGAATGGACATTTATGATGACCGAGTCACAATTTCATTCCATATCCATGTGACGATTTGATAGTGTTTTGATATGCATCATCATTTCATTTTTGTGCTTTACAATGTTTGGAGTCATTGAGATGTAATTTAATGTTCCTACCTACATGTTTGACTCATAAGTTCCTTTAATGCACACTTGCATGGATTTGTTTGATTATTGTACTTGTTTATCACATATTGGTCGAAGTGTTATCATCTCAATTTTGTCTTTAAAACGAACCGTATGCGATAAAACTTGACAATGGAAGTAGTGCATGTAAAAACCGTTTACCGTGAGGAATTTAATTACAGCAAAATATGATGAGTGAATCATGGGAAAGGATTGCGAGAGTACAAAATTAACTCATTATGAAATCCACCGTTGAAAAGAGACTGAAAAAAGTTAAAGGCAATAAAAAGATAAATATGCCAAAAAGGGGCCACCTCAAAAGAAAAATAAATGCATTATTATTTATGAGGGAGTTTGGATGGAAAGAAATGAAAAATGGGTTTCCACATCCTGACAGCGTCTTGAAAAAGCATTCATCATTCTTGATTTTGATGTGTTGATGGATTGAGTCGATGTCATTTAAATTCAACACTTTTCAACACCTAAGGACAATTTTGAGATTCATTACATAACAGCACACGTATATATCGTGCACATATGTTATGTTTGATTGTGTTAATTTTCCTATTGAATATGTTCACTCCCATTCATTTCGTTTCCATGATTTGGTTGTCTTAGTGTGAATTCATGGTGTGATATTTTTTTTTGAAAAAATTAAAAAATCAAAAATAGTTTGTGAAGTATGTTTGAGTATCTCTTTAATCGTGACAACTCCATGTTTGATTTGTTTATTCGTTTCCATGTTTATTTTGGTCAAATAAAAAGGGGGAGAGCGAATTATGGGAGTTTTTGCATTATGGGGGAGATTTGGTTATGATGATTGACGTATTTTTATATCATTTCAAACTCGATGTGTCACGAGGTATTTGCTTTGTCTCATGTGTGTAGGTACAACAATGGAAGATCATATGTTACGCACCATGATGAGAAAACCTTAAAGATTTGAAGATTTGATGTTGAAGACTTTGAAGAAAAGTTTTGAGACCTACATGTTTAGTACCTTTTCATTTCTGGGTTCATGAGGGTATTAGATTTGTATGGGAATTTATGTTTTGATAATTCAGATGTTTTTATTTTGTATCCGCATAGACATAGGGGGAGATTTGTAAGGACATAAGTTTATAAATGTTTGTTATCAATTAAGTATGTTGTATACTGCTACAACCGTCGAAGAATGTTCAAGATCACATACCCAAAACGACGGATCCGAATATCAAGTTTCTTCAACAATCAAGCCTCCGCGAGATGAATTTGGTAAAGGTTGTATTTTTATTCCTTAGCATTTCACTTAGAATATTGGGATAATTTTCATAAAAAAATTTCTAAGTGTTGGAGCGAAGTTTTTAAGTTTTTCGTCAAAACTATTTTTTGAAGTTTTAAGGCGCTGCGTTTTTTGGGAAAAGAAAAAAGAAAAAATATTTATTTAATGGATCTTTCGAACGACAACCCCTGTCGTTCAAACAACATACGGTCTCGCGCGAAGTTTGTTCGAGCGACACATGTAATCATTCAAGAGAGATTCGATATCATTCGAGCGACCTTCCGCCTTAATTTTTATATTTAAGCATGTTAAATAAATCTGTTTTTTAGAAGAAGACCTACGATTTTCTGTTCATACAAAACTTCTACTGTAGAATCATATGTCTTCTCACTTTTAGGTTTTTAAACCTTTTTGTTTTCAATTCACAAGATCCCAATGTTTATGTTAATTATTTTGGAACCCAATAACATACTTTGCTATTTTTCAATCTTTGTGGGGTGTGTCTCTACACCTGAAGACTGAGGTCATTGAGGTTCGCTGCATGTGGATCTTTGCTGAAGACTGGACTGCGATTCATGTGGGTTCGCTGAGTGGAATCCATTGCTGACTCTAGACTGCACATTTATGTAGATTTGCTAAGATAAACTTATTGCAGATTTCATTGTAATTCGTGTAAATTGTGATTTACAAATTATAGTGAAATAAACGGTTTTTCCCTGAGGGGATTTTTCCTGAAATCTGTGAGTTACTTATTTTTGTTTATGATGGTTTGACACACGCACACACGTAGATGTTTGTTTAAGGGTTGAGTTAAATTGGTTTAAAAATTGAATCTAATTAAATAAGTTTATAGTTGGAATTTATGAATTTATTTTAAATCCGTATCACACACGGTGCATCACTTTTTACAACTCCTTAAAAAAATTGACCACGGCTCGATAGTCATTGGTACAACAAGCGATGGCTTCAATCCATTTGGAGACATAATCAACTGCAACTAGAATATATTGGAAGCTATGAGAGGAGGGAAACGGACCCATGAAATCAATGCCCCACACATCAAAGATTTCAATGATGAGAATCGGTGTGAGAGGCATCATGTGACGACAAGATATACGCCCAGATTATTGGCATTTAGAACACGCCTGGAAGTAGTGGTGGGCATCTCGAAAAAGAGTGGGCCAATAAAAACCACTTTCCAAAATTTTGCTAGAAGTTTTCGTAGAGCTAAAGTGGCCACCACAAGCACCATCATAACAGAAGGAGAGAATACTGGACTGTTTATGCTCAGAAACACAACGAAGAATGACTTGATCGATAAAATACTTAAAAAAGAATGGGTCATCCCAAGAGTAAAACTTCATATGTACCATGAATTTGGAATGCTCTTATTTCGACCAATGATTGGGCAACTGGTCGGTAACGGGAAAATTAACAATATCAGCATATCGAGGTGAGGTGAAGATAGAAAAAAGTTGTTCATCAGGAAATGACTCAAAAATGGGGACATGATTAGAGTCAGACGTAGCAGTAATGCGGGAGAGATGGTCAGTACCAACATTTTCACAATCTTTTTTATCGCAAATTTTGAGATCAAACTCTTAAAGCAACATAATCCACTGTATCAATCGTGGTTTAGAATCCTTCTTGTGAAGAAGGTGCCTCAGAGCAGCATGGTCAGTGTAAATGATGACAGGGGAACCTATAAAATATGACCTTAACTTATCAAGAGCAAAGACGAATGCGAACAACTCCTTTTTGGTGGTTGTGTAATGGAGTTGAGCATCATGAAGGGTTTTTCTAGCATAATAAATGACGTGAGGGATCTTGTCAACCCTTTGACCAAGCACATCACCTAGAGAAAAATCAGAGGCGTCACACATGAGCTCAAAAGGTAGAGAGCAATTATGAGGTTGAATGATAGGAACGGAGGTGAGTTCGGCTTTAAGGGGCTTAAAAGATGCAACACATGCATCGTTAAAGACAAATGGGATATCTTTGGATAAAAGGGTTGTTAAAGGTTAAGCAATTTTATAGAAGTCCCTAATGAAACGTCGGTAGAAGACCGCATGTCCTAAGAAGGAGAGAATGCCCTTAACATACTTAGGAATGGGAAGCATGGAAATCAAGTTGATTTATGCTTTATCTACCTCAATACTGTCGCGAGAGACAACTTGACCTAAATTAATTCCCTTCTTTTTTTACCATGAAGTGGCATTTTTCCCAATTGAGGACCAATTTATTTTCTTGACAACGTTGGAGGACCATAGTGAGGTGAGAAAGACATTGGTCAAAGGAAGAACCAAACAAAAAAAAAATCATCCATAAAGATTTTGAGAAAACGTTCTACCATATCACTGAAAATACTAATCATACACCTTTGAAAAGTCGCAGGTGCATTGCAAAATCCAAAGGCATGCGAGAGTATGCAAAGGTGCCAAAGGGACAGGTGAAGGTAGTTTTCTCTTGGATTTCAGGGGCAATGGAAATTTGGTTGTACCCTGAATAGCCTTCAAGAAAGTAATAGTAAGCATGACCAGCTAATCGTTCAAGCATTTGGTCAATATACGGCAGAGGGAAATAGTCCTTGCAAGTGATAGCGTTGAGATTTCTATAGTCAATACAAACAATCCAGCCAGTTTGCATAAGAGTGGGAGCAAGCTCATTATCACTATTTTTTATGACGGTGATGCCATACTTTTTTAGCACTACATGAATGGGACTGATCCATTGGCTATCCGATATGGGGTAGATAATACTAGCATCGAGAAATTTCAAAATTTCAGCTCTCACAACTTCTTTCATCGTAGGATTGAGTCACCTTTGTGGCTCACGAGAAGTCTTGGCATTCTCCTCCAAATGAATGCGATGACTACAAACATTGGGGTTCACACCATGAATGTATGAAATTGTCCACCCAATAACAGTGTTATGTTGAGTAAGAGTGTGGACCAATTGCTCTTCTTGATTGGGGGTTGGCTATCCGATATGGGGAAGATAATACCAACATCGAGCAATTTCAAAATTTCAGCTCTCATAACTTCTTTCATTGCAGGATTGAGTCAACGTTGTGGCTCACGAGAAGTCTTAGCATTCTCCTCCAAATTAATGCGATGACTACAAACATTGGGGTTCACGCCGTGAATGTCTGAAATTGTCCACCCAATAGCAATGTTATGTTGAGTAAGCGTGTGGACCGATTGCTCTTGGAATAGGATAATGTTCGAACATAATGTAACATATGGATATTATTAATTTTAAATACCATTTAGTCCATTAGGAAAATCAAATTGATAAAACATAAGTACTAGTCCATTTGAACAACAAAGGGCCTAAGATAGTCAATCCGTATTGTTTGGTCAATAATTATGTTTATTAACTAATGAGGAACAACTCTTTCCAGTGCAAACATAGCAGCAATTATTAACACATGTTTAGTCAGCATATGCTCAAACTATGGAAAAGGTTAATAACTAAAGATCTTTATTAACAAAAGTATGAAATTAAAATTACAATGAGACCTAAAATACACAAGGACCTATGATGGCCCAGGATGGAGATCAAGATATTCTTCAGCAAGCGCTCTTTGACACCATCCAATTTTGGGACGAGCTACTCCACGTTTTCATCAAGGTATTGCTCTAAAATTTGGATAGGGATGGCGTCAGTCGGAATCCACTCATCATCCTTCGAGAAATGATTATGGCAGTAGGCCATACAATCTACCTAGTACTATAGTATGGATTCCTTGGGTACCTTTACCTCCTTAAGGATACCTAGCCACCCTCGAGTATAGGCAATTTCTTCTGCCTCAGTGAGCTGTGCTGGGGCATCTGCCCAACCAGAATTGTAACCTTGTGCATAGGCTTCTCGAGGTCCCATTTTGAATAAATACCTCATCCTCTTGGCATCCTCCTTGAGCATGACCACAAATGCTTTTAGCCCAACGAACTCCTTCATTAGAGCATCGTTCTTATCCTGAAGCATTTCACTCACTTGGTTGACTTCCACTACGACGATGCACGAAAGAAGGAGTATCTTGGATGCCTACTCTGGCTGCCATCAAATTCCATTGTTTGAACTCGGTTTTATACCCCCCCCCCCCCCACTGGGTTATATTGCTATAAGGTTATGCCGTTCAGCGACTTATCAGAGGTTGGTCACCAAGATGTTTAGGAGACAGATGGGAGACATGATGGAGGTCTATATTAATGATATGTTAGTTAAAAGGAAGAGCAAGGACGACCACCTCACGAGCTTAGCTAGAAATTTTGAGATCTTCAAGAGTACTGAATGATGCTTAATGGAAGTAAATGTTCATTCGGTGTCGAGTCAGGAACGTTCTTTGGCTATTTAGTCAATAAAAGAGGAATTGAGGCCATTTCAGATCAGATCGATGCTATCACGAGATTCCAACCTCCTCAGATGTTGCGAGGCATTTAAAAGCTCATTGGGATGATCTTGGTGCTCAATCGCTTCATCTCTAAGTCTTCGAAACGCTATCGACCATTCTTTCAGGTCCTAAAGAAGGACAAAGTCCACATATGAAATGATGACTATTCAAAAGCTTTAGAAGAACTCAAATCCTACCTTAGCAGACCACCCCTTCTTGTAATTCTAAATAATGGAGACTCATTGTATCTTTACCTTACAATATTAAACCACACTGTAAGCAATGCTTTGGTGTGTGAAAATGAGGGAGGTCAGCACCCAGTTTATTATGTTAGCATGACACTTATGGATACAAAGAAGCGGTACATGCCTCTAGAGAAATTTGCCTATGCACTGGTGGTCGCCTCGAGGAAGATAAAACATTCTTTTGAAGCCCACTCAATAACAGTAATCACTTCCTAGCCCATCAAAGCCATTCTTAGAAAATCTAACCTCTCCGGACAACTATCAAAGTGGTCGGTGGAACTCGGGAGATTTTATATCCACTTTCAACCAAGAATAATAATTAAGAGACAAATCCTGGTGGACTTTGTTGTTGAATTCACAAGGGACCAGCTAGTCAACCAACTATGAGCGGAGCAGTCAAAGAATGAGAAAGCATAGTCTAACGACTGGACCCTATAAGTTGATGGAGCCTCCAATTCCAAGGGGACATAAGTAGGCATCATCCTTATCACTCCAGAAGATGTTGTCATCGAGCAAGGAATCAGATTGGGATTTGAGGCCTCCAACAACGAAGCTGAATACGAAGAATTGATCGCTGGGTGTGCAAAGCCCAATTCCTAGGGGAAAAGTTCCTTCACATGTTCGGCGACTCAAAACTGGACTCCAAGCAAGTAAGTGGGGAATTCAACACCAAATATGATAGAATGACAGCCTACCTCCTCATGGTAAGAGGACTTATGGCCGAATTTGAAAAAGTGGACATTCAATAATTTCCACAGGAGCCGAACAGTCACGCATACTCTGTAGCATACCTGAGTTCAACAAGTGACTTTGACTTAAGGAGAACCATTCAGATAAAGTTCCTTGTGATGCCAAGTATTTACCATACAATCGTAGCCAAGAAAGTACTCCTCACAGAGAAGGCTCCCAATTGGATGGATCCTATCGTCGCTTATCTGTGGAACGACATATTGCCTGACAATAGGAGGTTAGCCCATCTGGTAAGGGTCAAGCCTACCCGTTTTTACCTATCCCTAGAAGGGAAACTTTATAGGAAGTCATTCACTGGCCCTTATCTCCAGTGCGTTTACCCACATGATATCGAGAAAAAGCTTAGCAAACTTCATGAGGGCACACAGGAGCGCGATGATTGGCCTCCCGAGTAATTAAGGAGGGTTGGCCTCATCTGGAGAAACATCATAACACACTTTAGGGTACCAAGGATTATCATCACAGATAATGTCATGCAATATGAAAGTAGTTTCTTTCAAGGTTTCTGTGATGAGTATGGTATCAAGCACCACTTCAGCTCTATTGAGTATACACAAAGTGATGGATAAGCATAAGCTTACAATAAAACCATGCTCAATGGACTGAAAAGAGGTTAGAAAGAGCCTAAGGTTCCTGTATGGATGAGCTCCCTCATGTTACGTGGGCTTACCGAACCACCCCTAGGCGACTAACTGGGGAAACACCATTCACGTTTGCTTACGAGAGGGAAGCTATCATCCCACTGGAAGCAGGTCTCCCCACTATGAGAACTACCTTGGTCGACCAAGGCCTTAATGATGATGCCTTACGCACTGAGCTTGACTTAGCAGATGAGCGGAGAGAGCTGACCATGATCAAGTTGGCTTCTTACTAAGAGCAACTATCCAGGCAGTACATCAAGAAAGACAATCCGGGGAGGTTTTTGGTAGGAGAATATGTCCTAAGGAAAGTTATTGACAGTGCTATATAACCATCAGATGGAAAACTGGGACAAAACTGGGAAGGACCCTTTAGAGTAATCAGGGATGACCTTCAAGTAACATATCACTTGTAAACACGGGAGGGAAGTGCGATACCAAGAGCTTGAAATGCAACCAATCTCAAGAAGTTCTACTTTTACTTTTCTTTATCTTTTATGAACACTTAGTGTAAGAAAATTTTCATTTTGAAACTAATGTTACTCATTAGATAGTAATCAATGAATAAAGCCAGTTATCCCTCGCACCTTGATATTATGCATTGGCTGTTTAATTTTTCTAGATCGCATCCCACTAATACACACCTTTTCCTTCGTGCATAGCTGAACTCCTGGGATTACAACAAGTTATTCAAATTTTTTCAATCAGGAAATCTCATGTGCTGAGCAGGGTTTGTAGTATTTATAACAAGTTAATAGAAATGGTTTAATTACTACAAACCTCGGGACTTTGTTATAAACACAACAGAACTCATGAGTTTCCTCGAAAATAATAAAAACCCTATAGGGGATCCTTAGGAAACAAAGCCAACCCAAGTTGGTCATCAACTGCGTTGGTCGAAAAAATCCTGCTCGGGCTGATGACCCATCGACCATCTATATTCTCGCCATCATCTTACTTAGGCCTAAGGGAGTGTGACGACACAACCTAAAAGCTAAAGTAGATGGAATGATACTTCTAGATTGGGGGTCAAGTCGAAAGCAATGATGATAGGGAGGTGTTGGTTGGGGCCTAAGAAGGCATGCTTCAACTTAGAAGGTAATGGATTAAGCTCCAAACTAGCAGGCGGTGTGTAATACCCCTTATTTTTGGCTATATTTATTTTTGGGATTAATTAATTATGAGAATTAATTGGAAATTAATCCGGGTAAAATACAAGCGAGATGTGAGTTGGTATTTGACTATATTGAGTATATATGATGTTATATGAATATTGAATTATGAAATTTATCGTGAGATTGATATACGGCAATTTGGTCATTTTATTGGGACGCGTGTGACAGTCGCGTCAGGATATAATTATTTTATTTATAAAAATGAATTTAAATTCTATTAACCGTATGGTCGTTTTGAGTGCACCAACGCGTCCGGAAGGGTCGAGATAGTCAGAAAACACTAGCCGGGAGTGTAGTTTGGGTCCCGGGGTATTTTTAGGCCATACCGGCAATATGAAGGGTATTTTGGTAATTTCGTATTTTTAGGAATTAAAAATGACGAAAATTAGGAGTCTTTATCTGATTAGGAATAGACCCACTAAACCCACTAACCAACCCTTAATGACCCAATAAGCTACGGAGGTTATCAAATTAGGTTTCCAACTTTCCAAAAGAAAACCCTAGCCACCATAGCCACCTTTGGAGAAGGAAGCTTGTAGAGAAGAAATTCTGCAGAAAGAGAGGCAGAGAGCTTCATCATCAACATCAAAATCAGAGATAAACTTAGGGCAAGTGGTTTATTATCGTTTAATTTCAGAGAATGCTCTTTCCATGTGTAGGAATTTAATAAAATTGATTTGTTCTTGGTGAAATATGAAGACCCATGTATTTTAGAACTTAGAACTTGAAATCTTGAGGAGAATTGCATGTAGAATGGTAGGTAGATGATTATTCTGATGATATTAGTTATTGGATGAAACTAAAAACGGATTTAAGTTGGGTTAATTCATGATTTAAAATTTTAGGGTTTATGTTCTTGAAAAATTGGGGAAAAGTGATGAGCCTTGATGATTTAGTGATGATTGGGACGAATTAGCTCCTTAAAATACGTTAGTTTATAACCTTGTTATGAGTAGGATTGATTAGAGACCTTAAAACCTTGTTGGGATGAATTTTAGAGGAGATTTGTGGAGTAAGAATTGATGAAAAACGAAAGTAGGAAAATCTGGGCCGAAACTGGTCCCTCGTTAGAAGACCTCTCCAGGTCGTTCGAACGAGCACGTTCGAACGAGCTTCTAACGAGTTGACCAGTCGCTTCTAATGAAAGGGAATTTCGTTCGAACGAGATCTCGTTAGAAGGTACAGTTCGTTCGAACGAACTGGAATCTCTTTCGAACAGCCTCGTTCGAACGAGACTTCTAACGAGCTGGCAGTTTAGGCCTTTTTGGCCTGTTTTGATTTTGGGAGTCCCGTAACCTTGTTCGAGGATAGAGATAACATTCCTTTGATGGTGTATTAGTATACTTGGGGCATTTGGGATATTATGAGGAGTAAATTATATAAGTGTGGATAAAATCAAATAGACATTTAAATTGAGACGTGAGTGCCTACTACGACGTGAGAATAAATTACGGCGCGTATAAATATGGACTGGGATCATATAATTTGTATATATATTAAGTTGGTACGAGAATGCGATAAGTACTACAATTAAACTACGGGGATTACTAAGATGTGTGCTTACTTAGTATTGGTATATGATTTGTGTGTATGACATACCTACCATACTTGCTATCACGGGAGGTTTGCGTTCGCTTAGGGCCCTCTAATCCTTGTGTCGCCCGGATTTAGACTGGTTACCTCGATGAACATAGGTCAGAGAAGGGCTTATTGGGATGTTAATAAGTCTGCTGATCGTGGGAGCGCAGGTATGTGCGTGACCCATGTGATGTGACTGTGTTCGCCTCCACTATTTGTGATTTGTGTTATCTGAACTATTCCTGAGAGATTCGGAATATGTGATCCTTATGTACGTGATGTATCGGGATGGATAGCAGAGTATGTGTGCACCGCAGCTTAGTCTCGGGGTGCTTATATTGTATATTTATGTTGTGGAAAATATACGCTTAATAAATTGGAAACTTTCATATGGTATTGTGTGTAACTATGGAATAATATAGAGGGCTAATCTATAACGAGCTGTATTACTTTTGTGTGAGAACTTGAATTTACGTTAAGCACCTATTTAACTGAGATCGTTATAATGTTAATGGAACCAAGTAATAAGGGTAGGACCTATGACAGCCTAGTTAGATATGATGTCACTTATCTAGCGGGTTGTGTCATTTTAGACGGGTACTTACGTTAGGAGTGCACAGTTAGACGAGAGGTGAGAATATCATGTGAGTGCACGTCCTAACATGTACTTTACATTTAATGTTTTAAATGTTTTTAAAGCACTTGCAGGTTTTTAAAATATCTCCACATTCGGGCTCTGACCCGTTTGCTTTCAAATCTATTTTTCTTGTAAAACCATTTTAGGTGCCCAGCCACAAGGACACCGTGCATAGGATACTCATTCAGGTGACGAGCTGTAGCTGTTTGTGGAAGCTACAGGGATTTGCTTTTAGACGCTTCTATCATTTGGATTCCTGATTCAGTATTTATCAGTTGTAGGGCATGTTGCCCATTTCTTTTAGAGACATCTTTCCATTTCAGTTTTCAGACTTTATCATGTATTGATTCAGTATTCAGTATTTTCATTGCTTATTTCAGTTGTGGGATTTGTAGTGAGGAGTTTTCCTCCAGACTTTATTTACATTATGTGATGGTTATTCTATTTACTTCGTTACGGTGAATGGTGTTATTATTCTTCATTACACTTGTTGCATGTTAATCAGACTTAAATTAAAATTTGGCAACTTACTTTTTAAATACTAGGTGGTTAGTAATCATTAAAATGTTTTCGACAGTGATGCTATTAACTGGACCAACTTGGCATTTTGAATTAATTTAATAAAGGAGTAGCTACCCGGTATTTAATTAGTCGGGGTGTCACAGGTGGTATCAGAGCATCAGGTTCTAGTGTCTTTTAGGATCTGTACGGCTATTATGTTTCCGCTAAGTTTCTTTGATATAGAGCCCTATATTTTAGGACCGTTGTACTCTTTTTTGTGTATGCTTCGATCTTTAGCTATTTTAAGTTTATAAACAGCGAACTTATAAACTTTATTCTTTTTTCAGATGCCTCCACGACGTGCACGACGAGTTCCCAGGGATGCAACGCCCGAACCCCAGCCCGCTCCAGTTCAGGGCGTGATGAACGCCGCTGAGGTTGCAGCTATAGTAGCCCAAGCGGTAAATGCCGCTATTGCCGTAGTTTAGCAGGCACCACCTCAGGCGCCGGTTGCCGCGCCAGTACAGGCAAATGCATTCCCGTCTTCTTGGGAGCGTGTACGTGACGCTTTTCAGAAAGCGCATCCGCCAGAGTTTGCAGGTAGCTCAGATGTGGTAGTCTCGAGCCAGTGGAGGAAGGATATGCAGAGGCACTTGAGGATGTATGAGTGCACGGACGTTCAGAAGCAGGTGCTAGCTACTTTCAAGCTAGTTGGATCTGCACTGCAGTGGTGGGAGTCTATTACCACCGTGGAGGAGAGGGATACTCTCACTATTCACGACTTCTGGGTGCGGTTTGACCGCAAGTACTTTCCGTCCGCTGTTCATACGGAAATGAGGAGGAAACTGATGAATCTGAGGCAAGAGGGTAAGACCATGGCCGAGTATGAGGCCGAGTTCACGAATCTGTTGAATATCGTTCCAGATGAGATACCAACAGAGAAGAAGAATATTGAGAAGTTCACGGACGGGTTGACATGGAGGATCCGTCAGCATCTGTTAGGGAACCTTTCGTTGGCCACTTATTCTGATGTGGTTAACGCTGCTTTGTTACACTGCCAGGATCACCGCTTTCATATGACTGAGAGCAAGAGATCGGGAGAGTCTAGCCATCAGGGCAGGACAGGAGGACATGGTGCCGGTGGGGCACAATCTGTTCAGGGGCAAAGACAGGGTGAACAGGGTTCTCAGCAGGGGGATCAGAAGAGGTTCCGATCAGGGAACTACAGACAGGGACAGGGAGGTTTCCGTCAGGGCCATCAGGGTCCAAACGTCCATCAGGGCCAACAGGGGCAGAATGGGCAGCAGTTTCACCAGGGCCAGCAGGGCCAAGGGAGGAACGGCAATGGCCACCAGGGCCGGGGACCGCAGGGGCAGAGAGGAGGGAACTTCCCAGGGAAGTGTTTTGTTTGTGGCAAGACTGACCATAAACGACAGGATTGTCCTGATAGGGGCAGGTCCCCACAGCAGCAGCAGCAGGGTGCTCGCTAGGAGCCACAGAGGCCTATGTTTCCCGCCGCTCTCCCCGTACCGCCACAGATGGCAGCATTGCCACCCATTCCAGCAGTCCCAGTTCAGCAGGGGCAGCTACAGTATGGACGTGTCTACAACATCCACCAGGCAGCAGTTCCTCAGGCACCGCCCGCGATTGAGGGTACGTTTCCTATCCATGGCACTATGGGTCGGGTATTATTTGATACGGGGGCTACACATTATTTTATAGCTACACACTTCGCGAAAGCTTTAGGATTGTTAGCTACGGCAGAGAGCACAGTAACGTGTGTCGACTCACCATTGGGGAGTTGGTCACTTATTTTCTTTATATGCCGGGGAGTGGGGGTAGAGATTGGTGGTTTGGTATTACCTGCAGACATGTTGGTATTAGATATGCATGTTCACGATGTGATTATCGGTATGGATTGGCTCGTAGCTTATAGGGCCATGATTGATTGCTTCAATGGGAGCATTGTTTTTGCCATTCCGGGGCAAGATATGTTTGTAGTGGCGATGCCTCGCCCAGAGGGAGGATCGACCGCTCATCTGTATTACATTGAGGAGGATACCTCTAAGGAGGTAGTGATTCCTTTAGATTCTATCCCAGTAGTCAGGGAGTATTCAGATGTGTTTCAGGAGATACCAGGCCTACCCCCCAGTAGAGAGATAGACTTTGTTATAGACCTATTGCCAGATACGAGGCCTATAGCACGCGCACCGTACCTTATGGCTCCAGCTGAGATGAGGGAGTTACGGGATCAGATTGAGCAATTATTGGGTCAGGGATTCATACGGAGGAGTACTTTACCGTGAGGTACCCCTGTGTTGTTCGTAAAGAAGAGAGATGGTTCACTGAGATTGTGTGTGGACTACCGAGAGTTGAATAAGGTCACGATACGGAATAAGTATCCGTTGCCTCGAATCGATGACCTATTCGATCAGTTGAGAGGAGCGTCTTTCTTCTCGAAGATTGACTTGAGATCAGGATACCATCAGTTGCGTATCAGGGAGGAGGATGTCTCGAAGACTGCGTTCTTGTCGAGATATGGTTCTTACGAGTTTCGGGTTATGCCTTTTGGTTTAACCAATGCTCCAGCAGTGTTTATGGACTTGATGAACAGAGTGTTCAGGGATTTCCTAGATCAGTTTGTCATTGTCTTCATTGATGATATTCTGGTTTACTCCCAGACAGAGGAGGAGCACGCCGAGCATTTGAGGCAAGTTTTGCAGACACTCTGTCAGAACGAGTTGTATGCAAAATATGAGAAGTGCGGGTTTTGGCTGAAGGAGGTCCTGTTTCTGGGACACATTATTTCCGATCGAGGGATATCTGTTGATCCGGGGAAAGTATCCGCGATGAGGGAGCGGGGACAGCCCACGACACCGACTGAGATTCGTAGTTTCTTGGGTCTAGCAGGATACTACAGGAGGTTTATTCGGGGTTTCTCGGAGATAGCAGGTCCTTTGACACATCTGACTCGTAAGGGTGTGCCCTACATCTGGAGTGATGCCTGTCAGCTGGCATTCGATGAATTGAAGGACAAATTGACCTCAGCACCTGTGTTAGCATTACCGAGACCGCGAGTTGAGTATTTGGTTTACACCGATGCATCTTTGCAAGGACTTGGAGGTGTATTACAGCAGGAGAGACAACCCATAGCTTATGCTTCCCGTAAGCTTAAGCCTCACGAGATGAATTACCCCACGCATGATTTGGAGTTGGCGGCAGTGGTATTTGCCCTACGGATTTGGAGGCACTATCTTTTGGGGGAGAAGTTCCAACTGTTCACGGACCACAAGTCCTTACAATACCTGTTCACGCAGAAAGAGTTGAATATGCGGCAGCGTAGGTGGCTTGAGTTTGTGAAAGATTACCAGTTCGATATCCAGTATCACCCAGGCAAGGCTAACGTAATAGCAGACGCGTTGAGCCGTAGGCCAGCAGATGAGGTGGCAGAGGTGTGGAAGGCAAAGTGGAAGGAGTTGGGACACCAGGATGCAGTGGCCTGATCTTTCATGTCTGTGATGACCGTTACACCGCAGATTGTCACGAAGGTAGTACGGGCACAGGCTAATGACTCGTTCTGTCAGGAGCAGATAGTTTGATTACTAGCGGAAGGAGCCGAGTCCTATACCATTAGCTCAGACGGGGGATTACGCTTTAATGGGAAATTGGTAGTTCCGGAAGGGGAGAAATTGCGACACGAGGTGATGGCAGAGTCGCACGGCTCACGGTTCGCGGTACATCCCGGAGGGGACAAAATGTACCAAGACATGAGACGGAAGTATTGGTGGAGCGGTATGAAGAGAGATATCGCTGAGTTTGTTTCGAAATGCACCACTTGTCAGCTTGTAAAAGTGGATCATCAGAGACCGGAAGGACTGCTACAGCCGTTGGAGGTCCCGGTGTGGATGTGGGAGAGCATATCCATGGACTTTATCACGGGGTTGCCTACGTCGCAGAGGGGTCACGACTCCGTTTGGGTAATTATGGACAGGTTGTCCAAAGTCGCTCACTTTTTACCCGTAAGGACTGACTACACTACGGGACAGTATGCCCAGCTCTTCATTTCAGAGGTTGTGAGACTTCACGGTGTACCCCTAAATATCGTGTCTGACAGAGACAAGATATTTGTTTCGCGGTTTTGGGAGAGTTTCCAAGAGGCCATGGGCACAGAATTGCGATTGAGTATGGCTTACCATCCGCAGACCGATGGGCAGATAGAGCGCACAAATCAGATGTTGGAGAACATGCTACGCATGTGCATTATTGACTTTGGGGGTGGATGGGAACAGTACCTTCCACTGGTGGAGTTTGCTTACAACAACTCCTATCAGTTCACTATTGGCATGGCTCCGTTTGAAGCATTGTACGGTAGGCCTTGTCATTCCCCAGCGTGTTGGTTAGAGGTGGGGTACAACAAACTACTTGGGCCGGAAGTGATTCAGGATACTTCAGCAAGAATTGAGTTGATTCGGAGTCGCATTCGGGTAGCTCAAGACAGGCAGAAGAGTTATGCTGATGCGAAGAGATTTTTCAGAGAGTTCCAAGTGGGGGACCAGGTTTTGCTCAAAGTATCTCCTATGAAGGGGATTATGCGTTTCGGGAAGAAGGGGAAGTTGGCACCAAGGTATGTGGGGCCGTTTCCTATTATTGAGCGGATCGGACCGGTTGCGTATAGACTTGGGTTACCGGAGCATTTGCATCGGATTCACGATGTATTTCATATTTCCTCGCTAAGGAAATACCTTAGAGACAATTTGGCTCATTCTCACATTGCTGTGGAGGACATCGATCTCCAGCCGGATAGCTCCTACGAGGAGGGGCCGATTGCTATTTTGGACCGAAGTGAGAGGAAGCTGCGGTCAAAGATATATCCATTAGTACGTGTTCAGTGGCGACATCACAATGTCGAGGAGTCCACATGGGAGTGCGAGGATGAGATGCGCGAACGTTATCCAGAGTTGTTTTTAGCAGGTACTTTCTAGTTTCGAATTTCGGGACGAAATTCAGTTATTAGGGGGGAAGTATGTAATACCCCGTATTTTTGGCTATATTTATTTTTGGGATTAATTAATTATGAGAATTAATTGGAAATTAATTCGGGTAAAATACTAGCGAGATGTGAGTTGGTATTTGACTATATTGAGTATATATGATGTTATATGAATATTGAATTATGAATTTTGTCGTGAGATTGATATACGACAATTTGGTCATTTTATTGGGACACGTGTGACAGTCGCGTCAGGATATAATTATTTTATTTATAAAAATGAATTTAAATTCTATTAACCGTATGGTCGTTTTGAGTGCGCCAACGCGTCCGTAAGGGTCGAGATAGTCAGAAAATACTAGCCGGGGGTGTAGTTTGGGTCCCGGGGTATTTTTAGGCCATACCGGCAATTTCGTATTTTTAGGAATTAAAATGACGAAAATTAGGAGTCTTTATCTGATTAGGAATAGACCCACTAAACCCACTAACCAACCCTTAATGACCCAATAAGCTACGGAGGTTATCAAATTAGGTTTCCAACTTTCCAAAAGAAAACCCTAGCCACCATAGCCACCTTTGGAGAAGGAAGCTTGTAGAGAAGAAATTCTGCAGAAAGAGAGGGAGAGAGCTTCATCATCAACATCAAAATCAGAGATAAACTTAAGGCAAGTGGTTTATTATCGTTTAATTTCAGAGAATGCTCTTTCCATGTGTAGGAATTTAATAAAATTGATTTGTTCTTGGTGAAATATGAAGACCCATGTATTTTAGAACTTAGAACTTGAAATCTTGAGGAGAATTGCATGTAGAATGGTAGGTAGATGATTATTCTGATGATATTAGTTATTGGATGAAACTAAAAACGGATTTAAGTTGGGTTAATTCATGATTTAAAATTTTAGGGTTTATGTTCTTGAAAAATTGGGGAAAAGTGATGAGCCTTGAGTATTTAGTGATGATTGGGACGAATTAGCTCCTTAAAATACGTTAGTTTATAACCTTGTTATGAGTAGGATTGATTAGAGACCTTAAAACCTTGTTGGGATGAATTTTAGAGGAGATTTGTGGAGTAAGAATTGATGAAAAACGAAAGTAGGAAAATCTGGGCCGACACTGGTCCCTCGTTAGAAGACCTCTCCAGGTCGTTCGAACGAGCACGTTCGAACGAGCTTCTAACGAGTTGACCAGTCGCTTCTAACAAAATGGAATTTCGTTCGAACGAGATCTCGTTAGAAGGTACAGTTCGTTCGAACGAACTGGAATCTCGTTCGAACAGCCTCGTTCGAACGAGACTTCTAACGGGATGGCAGTTTAGGCCTTTTTGGCCTGTTTTGATTTTGGGAGTCCCGTAACCTTGTTCGAGGATAGAGATAACATTCCTTTGATGGTGTATTAGTATACTTGGGGCATTTGGGATATTATGAGGAGTAAATTATATAAGTGCAGATCAAATCAAATAGACATTTGAATTGAGACGTGAGTGCCTACTACGACGTGAGAATAAATTACGGCGCGTATAAATATGGACTGGGATCATATAATTTGTATATATATTAAGTTGGTACGAGAATGCGATAAGTACTACAATTAAACTACGGGGATTACTAAGATGTGTGCTTACTTAGTATTGGTATATGATTTGTGTGTATGACATACCTACCATACTTGCTATCACGGGAGGTTTGCGTTCGCTTAGGGCCCTCTAATCCTTGTGTCGCCCGGATTTAGACTGGTTACCTCGATGAACATAGGTCAGAGAAGGACTTATTGGGATGTTAATAAGTCTGCTGATCGTGGGAGCGCAGGTATGTGCGTGACCCATGTGATGTGACTGTGTTCGCCTCCACTATTTGTGATTTGTGTTATCTGAACTATTCCTGAGAGATTCGGAATATGTGATCCTTATGTACGTGATGTACCGGGATGGATAGCAGAGTATGTGTGCACCGCAGCTTAGTCTCGGGGTGCTTATATTGTGGAAAATATACGCTTAATAAATTGGAAACTTTCATATGGTATTGTGTGTAACTATGGAATAATATAGAGGGCTAATCTATAACGAGCTGTATTACTTTTGTGTGAGAACCTGAATTTACGTTAAGCACCTATTTAACTGAGATCGTTATAATGTTAATGGAACCAAGTAATAAGGGTAGGACCTATGACAGCCTAGTTAGATATGATGCCACTTAGCTAGCGAGTTGTGTCATTTTAGACGGGTACTTACGTTAGGAGTGCACAGTTAGATGAGAGGTGAGAATATCATGTGAGTGCACGTCCTAACATGTACTTTACATTTAATGTTTTAAATGTTTTAAAGAACTTGCAGGTTTTTAAAATATCTCCACATTCGGGCTCTGACCCGTTTGCTTTCAAATCTATTTTTCTTGTAAAACCATTTTAGGTGCCCAGCCACAAGGACACCGTGCATAGGATACTCATTCAGGTGACGAGCTGTAGCTGTTTGTGGAAGCTACAGGGATTTGCTTTTAGACGCTTCTATCATTTGGATTCCTGATTCAGTATTTATCAGTTGTAGGGCATGTTGCCCATTTCTTTTAGAGACATCTTTCCATTTCAGTTTTCAGACTTTGTCATGTATTGATTCAGTATTCAGTATTTTCATTGCTTATTTCAGTTGTGGGATTTGTAGTGAGGAGTTTTCCTCCAGACTTTATTTACATTATGTGATGGTTATTCTATTTACTTCGTTATGGTGAATGGTGTTATTATTCTTCATTACACTTGTTGCATGTTAATCAGACTTAAATTAAAATTTGGCAACTTACTTTTTAAATACTAGGTGGTTAGTAATCATTAAAATGTTTTCAACAGTGATGCTATTAACTGGACCAACTTGGCATTTTGAATTAATTTAATAAAGGAGTAGCTACCCGGTATTTAATTAGTCGGGGTGTCACACGGTGCAGGAGAGACATCGGACTTAGATGTAGAAACAGAGTCCAGGGAACTATAGGAGCATGGGTGGACTAGGTGATCCATAGAGTGAAGAGTGTCAACAGAGAAGGGCTCAAATGGATTAGTGATAGACAGGGTTTCACCGCGGCGCGAGAGTCACCTACGCGCCGGTCATTTTGAATTCGGCTCACCTAAACTATACAAAAACCTAAACTTATGACTACACTCAACGGGTGAGTATAGCGGCCAAGTCCGGGTATCGAAAATCCATAGAGACGAGTTACTATAATTTATAGGATTTAATATTCCCAAATAAAAGTGTAAAAGGTGAATTACAAACTAAAAGGGAAAAGATGCATAAAAGGGAAACGATTAATCTAGGCGAGGAAATTTAAAGCTAGATTAAGAAAGTGAGTAAAAACTATATGTTGTGTTGAATATCCCTCACCCGAGTTAATTAGTATAAAATGGTTACATGGGTCGACGAGTTATTACAAATGCGTCTCATTTCGACAGTTAATTAAATCAAGGATTGTCACGCCCCTAAATTCTCATAAAAGCCTAATCCGATTTTGGCATCAATAAATACCCCGAAAATTACGCACGCAAGGTTGTAAGCACAAGACATACATGATATGCCCCGTCAAATCTCCTAGACGTAATAACTAGGACAACACACCCGAAATAGACCCGTAAACTTCATCACCAAAGCAAAGCAACACATCAACCCGAGTGAGTTCCATTCAAACACAACTTAATTTAAATTAGCTAGAAAGCATGGTAAAAACGCGATAAATAAATGAGATAAACCTACACTACAAAGCAAGGAAAGAAAGCATGTAAACCTAATTTAAAATGCATGTAAATTAACTACAAAGCAAGAATTAAGTAAATACACACTATATTAATGGAGAGGGTGAATTAATAGTTAACTTACAAGCCCAAATGGGTGTCAATCAAAGAAGAAATGAAGAAGAACTCTCCACAAACCCTCAAACCCTAAGCTAAACTAACCAAAAACGAATTATCTCTATTTTTACACCAAAAATCCTTTATATAATAAAAGGAATTAGATTAGAAAAGAAAAGAGAAAAGAAAATAAAAGCCAAAATATCTGCAGAAAATGGGGGATCGATCGATTGATCCATTGTGATCGATCGATTGATGGTGAAAAATAAGCCCACTGTCTCCCCACGATGGCCAAAATCTAAAGGATCGATCCTTTTGATCGATCGATCGATCGATCAAGCAGGACTGCTTCTCAATTCCTCCTATTTTTGCATGTTTGGAATTCCCTTCCGCTAGAAAGGCCGTAACTTCTTCGTTAGGGATCGGAATCGCGCACCATTCATGGCTACACGAAGCTTGCGAGGAGGGCTACAACTTTCGTGTAGATGTTGGTCCAGGTTCCCGAGCTATAAAAAGACTAAAATGCCCTTGAATGTGCGATCGTGTATGAAAATTGAGCGGAATGCGTCCGAACTTCATACTTAGCACCTAAATACCTACAAAAGTCCAATTATACCTCATATAGCATGTTAACAATATAAACCGAGGTTATATAGTTAAAGGGCTTAAATATATGGAATAAGATACCCGATGGGGCTAAAATGCATCGGTTCGAGGAATGAAATACGTAATATTGCATATTATCACACCCCCTAACTTACACATTGCTAGTCCCTTGCAATGAAATAGGATACAACAAGAACTACAAGCAAACCAAAAGCAGGAGATAGTACAAAAGTATGGTATAAAAGCATAAGGCCACTTTCATGGGCGATTCGATTGAATTTAGCGTATGGAATAAGCTGTTAAATCCCTAGGTTACCCTGGTGGACGAGTGTAGTCTCGTGAGGGTTTTCACGGATGATACCCACAAACATCACATGGTTTCCTCAAAATAAGCCCAAACCAACATGCGACATGCCCAATAATAGCGAACAAGATTTCATACGCATTATTAGCAAAGTGAATGAATTCAAACAAAAGCCCGAATCATTAACATTATATAATGCACCTCATAGAATTGAAACTTTAAAATGTGGGAGGGGAGCGAGCACATGCAAAGTGTGATTTGGCAAAAACTTAAATAAATCGGATAAACATTAAAGCAAGCATACATTCAATCCTCACGGGCATTACACTCATCAAGTGAATTCACTAGAAACAGGGAGTTAAAACACGGGACATGCGGGCATAAAGAGTAAATGTAAATGAAAACTAGGCCGCACATATGTCATAAATGAAAAATGCTATATATATAAAATGAAAAATTGGAATCTCAATGAAAGATACCGCACATGAAAAGAGACGAAATGCATTTTCACAGATTATAAAAACTATTTAAACTTTTGAATTACATCTACTTAAGATCACATAGGACTTTAATAGGGTTGTAATGTAGGCTAGGCTAGGGTACAAAATGAAGGATATGTATATACGGATTCAAAGTGTTCGGGATGAAAACTCGGGATAATGGAAAAATGCGGGAAATATGAAGATTGGAAAGCAAGTTCCAAAAAGGCATTAGATATATCATCGGGGAGAGCAATCAAAGCTTATTGAACTATATACAACATTTGCGAATTTCTCTTTCTTTTTCTTTTCTTCTTTTTCTCCTTTTTTCTTTTGTTTTCTTTTTCTTTTTCTTTCTTCTTTCTCTTTTTCTTCTCTTTTTCACTACTTTCTTTTCTTTACTTTTCAAACTCTCACATGCTTAAATTGCAACCGCAACACAACAACATCATTCAATCCCAAGTAACATTCCAAACAAAGGTATGGAAGGTGTATGTATGGTGTATAACTCCAATTCGGAGTTGGTTATGGGATTTGGATTATGAAACGAAAGGCTATATTTATGCTCAAAGGGGTTGACTAGTGTAAACATATGAGGTGAGGTCAAGGATAATATGGGTGATATAACAAAGATGGCCTATGATGATTTCCAAAAGTTTACACAATTCTCGAGTCAAAACACTATATGAAAATCATGCTCAAGTAACACATTTCAAAATATAAACTCAATTAATGAACGGTCAAATGAAAGAATAGAGAGATTACTAACGAATTCAACGGTTTCAAAGAGGAAAGAATAGTGTATAACACTCACAAACGACTAAAGGTACAAAGATTACTCGGTGTAAGTATATACAATGCAACAAAAGATTACTGAGTTATAAAAATCTTAAACCAAATCAATAGAACGATAAAAGTGCATGTGCTCATGGGATTAAAGTTTAATTCTTGAAGTTATTCATAATATCAATAATTAGGACTAAAGTCTAATAACTTCTAAAATCGAGAACATGCATCGTTGGTTTGTCAATTAGATCGGGCAATTATTGAAATTTATCATCGAAACAAAGGCAAAACGCCCAAAAAAGGAGAAAAAAGAAAGAAATTCTTTTTGAAATTTTTGAATTTTTCTAAGAAAAGCATACTAAGTAACTAACATGTGAGCAAAAGCATGGAATAACAAGAGAAATGGATAAAATATCCCATACCCCCTAACTTAAAACCTGACATTGTCCTCAATGTAAATTAAGAACCAAGTCAAAAAGAGGAAAATAACGATATTACCCAAAATTGGAGCGATCCCCATAAGAACAAGTCCAAAGAATCTACAAAACAAGTTAGTACCGAGAATAACAAAAGCAAACAACAAAAAGTTAACTAATTACACTAGACAAAATTAAAAGAAAGAAAGAATAAAAAAACTAACTATATACAACCTTGTAAGGACATAAATTTCCAATTGAGTCTTAATGTTGTTTTGGCTCAATTCCGGACAAAAATGTTGAGTTATAGGATAGAATACTTGACCATCCTTCAAGCCTATGACATACTAGAGTTGAAGACGTATCGGCCAAGACTTATAAAGTTTTATCATTGCTGAGTTTCAAGTGCCAAGTTTCTACGTCATCAACATCATATTCCATAGTCTCCAAAAGGTATGAATGCATTTCTATATATGTATAAGGAGACTTGGAATAATTTTAAAAGGGTAATTTTATTTTAAACTAAGGTTTATTTTCAGAAAGTTTCTTTAAAACTTAAAAATAAAGTTTATGAGCTAAAATGGAATTTTTAAGCTTTCTGTCTCTTCGTTCGAAATTGTCGTTCGAACGAGTTTTTCGTTCGAACGACAATTTTGTTCGAACGAGGTTTGCCAATGACCTCCCTCTGGAACTTCGTTAGAAGTATCGTTCAAATGAGATTTCAGGCGGGAACAGTTTTTGGCACTTTTTTGGCATTTTCCCATTACTTGTCCCCACTAACTTTTGACAGTTTAAATCTATTTCGGGACTAGATTTTTTCTAAGAATTTTTTCCATCTCCTAGTGAGTTTTTGAGAGCTTAATTTTTTCATAAAAAGTTCCCTTGGTGTTTGTTATTTAAATTGATTTATTCAAAGAACAAAACCAAGTTTACACCCAATAAACAATGTTTCAATCCAAGTCTTTATCTATATATACATACATCTTTATTGGAGAGTTTGTTTTGCACTGAATTCATCTCTACCGTAAAAGAGAGTTTGGGTTTGCTTCTACATCCCACAAAGAAGATGCTTATTTGCTGTGGCATACCCACTTGGAGAAAGGCTCCTTATTTGGGTGACGGTGACCAGAAAAGTCCGATCGGTGGATTTCGAGATCGCGGTGGAGCTCCGTGGTTATTCGCTAGGAAGAGGTGTATAAAAGAAGAAGCGTTGGGGCTTGGACGGATTCAAGTCGAGTGTTGTAAGTCTTACTGTCTTGTATTTGTAAAATCGTACTTATTGGATTTGAGGCTAGGGTCGTCCGAGGTTTTTTCCCGTTGTGGGTTTTTCCTCGTAGATCGCGGCATAGTGGTTTGTGTTTATTTTATCTTGCTATATCACCTAGAACGCATGCTTAAGCTAAAAGATAAAATTGGTTTAAATCACTACTCATCTTTAATTTGGTGCTATCTAATATTTTGGGTAAAATTAAAAAGTTAATTTAATTCAAGTCATTATTTTAATTTGTTAAAATTAGTTTGGCCTAATTTGGGAATATTGAAAATATGACTTAGGCAACTTTCTAGGACATGAGTTAATTTGGTTCAAGTGAAAAATTCATTTGTTAATTAATTTATCTAATTTCACTTTGTTTAATTTTAATTTGAAAAGAAATTAACATTAGTTAATTTGTTTAATTTGAACCATCTTGCTTCCTCATCTTTTGAAAGGAAATTACTTGTTATAGTAAGATTCTAAAAATTGGGGGCCTTCTCATTTTCAAACCTACTATTTAGGCTTCACACTAACTATACACTAGAAGTCTAAAATAGCTGAGGGTCCACCGTGAAAATGATTTGATTTTGGAGGATAACCAGTGTATACTCACTTACAAGCATGCCGTCCGAAAAATATGAATTCCGTTTGAAAAACGGAAGGCATGTGTAAGGCGGAAGAAAGGAACCATCGTCAATTAAAAGTTTTGTAGGGACGATGGGGGATTTGGATTGAACGGGTGACAAAAACATGTGGGGACCGAGAAAAGCAGAATATCCTCCCAATGATTTTGAAATTGGAATGGGAGGTGGCGCACACAAAGACAAAGATGTTATCGTGGAGGGTGACTCGAGCAAGTACTCCCCATCGGTGAAAAGGTTTAAAACATTAAAGTTTGAAACCGAATCATCGGGTACTTGTGACGGTGTGATAACAGAAAATGAAAATGGGGTGGGGAGAAATTCAAACTCATAAGATGAATCATCATCGCAAGAAGATTGAGTTTCGAAGGAAATAATGTCATTTTTAATGAAATGTTCTTCTTTGGGGGCCAAAGAAGAAATCATTTAATTGCAAATAGATATTATGTCATTTTTATCCTCACTTTCAATATCTATTACGCAATGGGCAAAATCTAGAATGGTTTGTTCCAAAGTAGTCACAAATTCCTTATTTGGTTCAAAACATTCCTTGACTTCGAAAGTCTCGGAAGCAAAATCATCATCGGACTCAATTAATAAATCCAATTCATGTTCCCACAAATAATTTTCTTCCCGATAACGATTTTCAATTTTCTCATTTTCAAGCATACGCAAGCCCTCACCGAATGTCATAGGTCGAGGTGCGGATCCTTAAAAATGGGAACTTTGAAAATTACCATCGGACTTAAACGAAAACTCACTATTATAGGAATTTTGAAAACTATTGCAATTCATTTCAAAATTCCTATTATAAGGAGGTAAAGGCCCAAAATCATTATCATCATCATCAAAATTCCAATAACCCAAGTTTTGACTTTCGTTATACTCGCCCAAAGTAATTTTTGAATTTGCAACTTTTTGGGACTCTAAGTATTGACCGAACGTCAACAGTTTGCGAGAATTTTAAGAATTATCATAATGATTACCGAAAGAATTGGAATAAGACATGCTTACCCCAAAAATGGCTCGAAGTGGCGAATTCCACAAAGTAGATGCGCGCGAGAAATTCAAGCGTTTCTAAGTGCTCAAATGTGGAAGTCCTGCAAAAATATTAGCAAATAATACAAATAGAAAGAAAATATTATGAAATACTATCAAATAAAGTCTAAAACAAACTGATCCCCGACAATGGCGCCATTTAATAGACAGGGTTTTGCCGCGACACGAGAGTCACCTACGCGCCGGTCATTTTGAATTCGGCTCACCTGAACTATACAAAAACCTAAACTTATGACTACACTCAACGGATGAGTATAGCGGCCAAGTCCGGGTATCGAAAGACCATATAAACGAGTTGCTAGAATTTATAGGATTTAATTTCCCAAATAAAGTGTAAAAGGTGAATTACAAACTAAAAGGGAAAAGATGCATAAAAGGGAAATGATTAATCTAGATGAGGGAATTTGAGCTAGAGTAAGAAAGCGAGTACAAACTATAGGTTGCGTCGAATATCCCTCACCCGAGTTAATTAGTATAAAATGGTTACATAGGTCGACGAGTTATTACAAATGCGTCTCGTTTCGACAGTTAATTAAATCAAGGGTTGTCACGCCCCTAAATTCTCAAAAGCCTAATCCGATTTTGGTGTCAACAAATACCCCAGAAATTATGCATGCAAGGTCATAAGCACAGGACATATATGATATGCCATATCAAATCTCCTAGGCGTAATAACTAGGACAACGCACCCGAAATAGACCCGTAAACTCCATCACCAAAGCAAAGCAACACATCAACCCGAGTGAGTTCCATTTAAAGACAACCTAATTTAAATTAGCTAGAAAGCATTGTAAAAATGCGGTAAAGAAACGCGATAAATCTACACTACAAAGCAAGGAAAGAAAGCATGTAAACCTAATTTAAAAGGCATGTAAATTAACTACAAAGCAAGAATTAAGTAAATACACACTATATTAATGGAGAGGGCGAATGAATAGTTAACTTACAAGCCCAAATGGGTGTTAATCCAAGAAGAAATGAAGAAGAACTCTCCACAAACCCTTAAACCCTAAGATAAAACGAATTATCTCTGTTTTTACACCAAAAATCCTTTATATAGTAAAAGGAATTAAATTAGAAAGGAAAAGAGAAAAGAATATAAAAGCCAAAATATATGCAGAAAACAGGGGATCGATCGATCAATCCCTTGTGATCGATAGATCACTGGTAAAAAATCAAGCCCACTGTCTTCCCACGATGGACAAAATCTGAAGGATCGATCGATCGATCAAGCAGGGTTGCTTCTTAATTCTTCCTATTTTTGCATGTTTGGAATTCCCTTCCGCTAGAAACACCGTAACTTCTTCGTTAGGGATCGGAATCACGCACTGTTCACGACCACGAAAAACTTATGAGGAGGGATACAACTTCCGTGTAGATGTTGGGCCAGATACCCAAGCTGTGAAAAGACTAAAATGCCCTTGAACGTGCGATCGCGTACGAAAATTGAGCGAAATGCGTCCGAATTCATACTTAGTACCTAAATACCTACAAATGCCCAATTATACCTCATATAGCATGTTAACAATATAAACCAAGGTTGTCTAGTTAACGGGCTTAAATATAGGGAATAAGATACCTGAGGGGACTAAAATGCATCGGTTCGAGGGATGAAATAGGCAATATTTGCGTATTATCAATTATCCCAAGAGGAAGTGTCCATCAGTGGAGTGGAATCTAACATATAATTCAGTTCAGAAATAGAGGAATCAATATCAAAGTCGGACCCCAAACGAGCTAAACATTGTTGGAGAGGATATTTAGGGTATGTTTGGTCCACAATCTCGTTAACTAAGAAGTCAAGCACACATAACTCATCAATAGAATATACATCAACCTTTTATTGCATAAGGTGAAAGATATTGACTTCGACGGTCATATTGCCAAAAGATAGATTCATGGACCCGTCACGACAATTGATGATGGCATTGGTAGTGGAGAAAAATGGGTGACCCAATATGATAGGAGTATTAGTTGGGTCGGGCGCGAGAGTGTCTAAGATGATAAAATCCACAAGGTAGTAAAAGTAAAAAACTTCCACCAAAATATCTTAAACTATTCCTTTAGGCACTTGTACAGAACGATCAGCAAGTTGAAGAGTAACCCGTATAGGTTTCATATTTTGTAAACCTAACTCAAGATAGAGGGAGTAAGGTAACATATTAACACTGGACCCAAGATCAAGTAATGCCCGAGTAGTGAACTTATCTCCTAACATGTAAGAAACAGTTGGACGATCGGGGTCTTTGTACTTTAAAACACCATTGTCGTGGATAAGGGACGTGGCTTGCTCAATAAGGAAGGCGTCATGAGGCACATTTGTCCGACGCTTAATAGTGCGCAAGTCCTTAAAAAATTTAGCATAAGAGTGGACTTGTTGAATCGCGGTGAAGAATGAAATGTTAATGTGAACATTGTAAAAAACTTATCGGATCTCATAAAATTATTGGGATTTCTTATTTGGAGCTAACATATGAGGGAAGGGTGCTTTGGGAACATAAACAGAGGTGCACTCAGTAGGTTTTGATGCAGTCTTTGGGGTGGACTTGGTGGATGGTAGAACCTTAGGGATAGGCTCTAATGGGAAAGGTGTAGAGGTGGACAAAAAATAGACCGATTGAACGGACCGATTGGACCGAACCGAACCGAAAATTAAGGCTACTTTGAAACCGGTTCAAAAACCGATCCACACAAACTAAAAACCGATTAAATCGGTCCGGTCCACGATCCACTATATTAAAAGACCGGTTTGGACAGGACCGAACCAATTCCCGTATATATATAATAAAAATAATATTATTGTTGATGCCGATAATAGATAAAAATGAAGGTATGAAGATGATGATTGAAGATGAAATGGTGATCATAGCAAACACATAAAAGATAAGGATTTTTAGAGTGGTTCGGCTATGAATAAAGCCTACGTCCACTGTTATTTTATTCCCATGAGTGTACAATAGCACAATATGTTGTAGAGAGAGATGTGTATTTTGTGTATGGCGTCTCTTAGTTGTCCGTTCGATCCCCCTCTATGATGGGGTTACAATGTATTTATAGCCTTGAGATTGTCATTGTGAATAGATAACGTGCTGTTATCTAGTAGGCATATACGTCTATACAATAGAAATGTTCATTAAGGCTCATTAAATGCGTTTTTATCTTAATTAATGCACATTAAATGCATAGTTATCCTTTGATCTGCTTGGCCAGAGTTGCTCTGCACGCTTTGAGTTGCTCTGCACGTCTTAAGTTGCTCTGTACAAAAAGTTGCTCTACACGCTTTGAGTTGCTCTACACGCCTTGAGATGATCTTCATGCTTTGAGTTGCTCTGCATGCCTTGTGTTGGCTGATATGCCGACCAACTCTCCTCGGGTGTCGACAAAATCTCCTCAGGGGCCGACTAACTCTCCTCGGGTGTCGAACAAGTATAAATATTACCACGTAGGATGACAGGTGTCCTTTTCTAACTGGTCCTCGTAGATGGAGAATTTTTCTGTTAACAAAAGCCCCCAATGCTCCATGCTTGATGGTTCGCTGAAAGGATGGAGTATTTATTCTGTAGTGTTTCTCGGTGCTCGTCAAATTCTTGATCTGTCCTCTTGATTTGTTCAACATAAATTGTATTATCTCTTGGAATACATATGATGGAGGCTGATCGATGGTTGGTAATATTTCTTTTGAGGAACTCTGTTCGTCAAGCGAACGTGTGCTATGTATCACCCCTGGGATTTTAGATGAAGCCATGCCATAGTATGCAGCTTGCATCTTATCATAATCTTCAAGTATGTTGATTAGTTTGTTAGCCCACCAACTGCCTCCTGTACCGAGCAACTGAGTGCTAACTTCACGTGCTTGATTTTTCTGATTTATGCTCCTCTGAATACTTTATCGAGTAACATACTATCTTTTGAACCCAACTCTTTAATCTGATTAGTACCAAGCTAGTGGTGGACTTCGAAACATTTTCATACAACTTCTTCTTCTTCAATATTGATCGGGACAGTAGTAGTAAAGATCTTAGTGATGTAGATGCTGAATCTGACTTCTGAATGTTCATAATAACTCCAGAATATGCCTCCTAAACTTCAATATCAAAACTAATTCCTGAGCAAGAAAAATAACTCCTGAATGATGATTGGTCGGTGCCCCGACCATGTAAGTTTATGGAGTTGAATTTGATTCTCGACTGCATGTAATAGAAGCCCCTAAGTGTGGAATATGAACTTCGAATGCTTTCTTGGCCTTGAAGTATATTGGTCTTGCTAGAAAAACAAGGCCAAAGAAATGTTCCCTGAAATGATTCCCTGAGATCTTTGCAAGTTTGCATTTTCATTTTCTTGGAAATACTTTGTAAGATGATTTCCTTATTGTTTGCTGATGAATATATATATGTAGAAGGACAAATTGTCCTATTTTTCATAGACAATGAAACTTGCTCCATCTGCTGTTTAATTACAGTGACTTGTCACTCTTTGGGCCTAAGCAATGGAATGATTTTCATCCCATGTTCCTGCTTAGTTGTAGTAATCTTACCAGGATTACCTTGTTGCCTAGACAGTGGATGCCCCAGGAGGTCACCCATCTTCTTGCCTAGTTTGGGGTGTTCCTTGAGATCACCCGTGATGCCAATATTGTTGGTTAAATTTATTGTTACCAACCAACCAGAGTTGGTGGTTATTGCCGACCAACCGGAGTTGTTGGTTGCTGATATGCCGACCAACCGGAGTTGGTGGTTTGTTGACGCCGACCAACCTTAGTTGGTTTGCTGAATATATATGGAGAAAAGAATTTTCCTGACCAACAGTTCGTTGGGGATGAAATATAATAAATGCTGGAGACCTCCTTGGAGCTGAATATATATATAGAAAATAATTTTCCTGACCAACAGTTCGTTGGGGATAAAATATAATAAATGTTGGAGACCTCCTTGGAGCTGAATATATATAGAGAAATGAATTTTTCTAACCAAAAATTTGTTGGGGATAAAATATAATAGATGCTGGAGACCTCCTTGGAGCTGAATATATATAGAGAAAAGAATTTTCCTGGCCAACAGTTCATTGGGGATAAAATATAATAAATGCTGGAGACCTCCTTGTATCTGAATATATGATAATAAATATTTTGCCGAGCTCCATGCTGAGATAAATATAGAATATGCATCCGAATAGATATAAAGAATGATTCAGAATAATAATAAAGTGTCTCGCTGATTTGTCGAGGCGAAATTGTATAATGCCGAACAAGAATAATATTTTCCAGAACATGAGAAAATGGCCGAGTACTTTGCCAGGCCGGAATATAAATAAGAATTACCCCGACCAACTATCCGTTGGGGGTGATATATAACAAATGTTGTAGTTCTCTTCGGAACTGAATAAGTATCTCGTCGAGGCAAAATTTTGCATAATGCCGAACAAGAATAATATTTTCCAGAATATAAGAATATGGTCGAGAACATCGTCGGGCCTGAATATAAATAAGAATGACCCAGACCAACTGTTCGTTGGGGGTGAAATATAATAAATGTTGTAGTTCTTCCTCGGAGCTAAATATGATAATACGTATCTCGTCGAGTTCCATGATGAGATGAATATAGAATATTAATCCCAATGGATATATAGAATAATGTGTGCTTGAGAAGATATAAAAGCAATAATAAAATCAATAGTTCCTCGCTGAGGTGAAATTTCATAATGCCGAGCTATGATAATATTTTTCAGAAGAGTATGATTATTTTTGAGCATTCGTCGACACTGAATCTTGTACCTGTAAAAATTAATAACTTGCCTTACCATATGTATATGCTGAATTGATTAGTCATGAGAATAATTTAGTCAACTAGTCAATATATATGTTATGTATATGCTTGGGCAATAACAATATCAAAAATATGAAATAATATATGTCTGGCTGATATGTCGAGGCAAAATTGCCTGATGTCGAGCAATAACAGTTTCCAGAAGTTAAAGATTGTGGTTGAGCTTTCGTCGGGATTGAATCATGTCCTTATGAAATTTTAATAAGTTACTCGAACTCCTGTTGAGACTAGTTCAGATAGTTAGTCATGAGAATAATTATTTAGCCAAGCAATATATGATGTGTATCAGCATAAAGCAATAAAAAATTGAAAATATGAAATAATATTTTTGTGCCACACATGTATCATGTGGGCATATATTTTTTTATCAAATATGCAAGACATGAGGTTTGATTTGGACTTTTTACAAAATAATTTCAATTTTAAACAAATGCCCAAATCTAAGTTGATTTAAAAAATATTTATAAATTAGTTTTGAAGTATTTAAAAATTTTATTGTCTTTGAAAGGTATGAATTAAGAAATTGTAGGGGGTGAATTTGTCTTTTAACACCATGGTGTTAACTTTGTCAAAATGAGAAACTAAAGAAATTTTCAATTTTCAATTCTATTGAGTCTCAACTTCCTCCGACCAAGGCTAAGATGTCGCCGTCCAACAAAATGGCCCGAATACTGGTCGAGCACTGCTGCCGATCTGTTTAACTTTTGGTACAGAAAAATATCTTCGATCAGTAATTTCCTTGATGCCCGAAGAAATCGTTACTCCTGACCAGTGACGGGAGGTCGAGAATCCCTCAACCTGTTTGTCGTTTTTGTTCTATACCTGCCACCGAACAGTTATATGAGGCCGGGATAGGGGTGCAACCGGTACGGGTTTTTACCGTACCGTATTGGTCCGGAAAAAAATGATTTTGGTTTCATATTATGAAATACTGTAAACCGATTTTATCGAAACCGAAAATACCTTCAAAATTTTGGTTGGTTTTGGTTTTTAGATACAAATACCGATTTACCGAATTTACCGTACCGATATCGTACCAAAATTACCGTACCAAACTTTTTGTGCTGTGTCAAATTATTTTGGGTGTCATACTACTTCTATTTATTTTATTTCTCATGAGTGAGTTTTTATATTGTCTTTGAATTTAAATTTATTAATTTGAGTATTTGGTTTAAGTGTTCAATAATCATGTTAATTAAACATATATTTTGTTTAATTAATCAAACATTTAACACAAAATGAATTAGGCAACATTTTGTTAAAATAAAAAGAGCCGTTTGTTTTGTTGGCTATATTTCCGTTTTGTCCTTATTTCATTTCGGCTTTATATTGTGGTTTGTGAAGAGATATTTTTTTAGGGTTTCCATTTCATTTTTTTACCTCTTTCTCTCTCAGAAAGTGTGGCCGTCATTTTTGTTTGAAGTCTCTCTCTCTCATTTTTTCTTCTTCTTCAACCTTGGGTTGATTTTGAGAAATAATTTTTTGGGGACTTTTATTTGAGAACACCATTTTTTTGTTTTGAGATTTGGCTTTCGATTTGGGGTGGTGGTTACTTCGTTTTGAGATCGTGTTTTCGGTGACCATTTTTTCGGCGCCAGGTGCATTCGAATCTGAGTTCCCTCCGTATTTTTCGGTGATTTTTTTTCCCGATGAGTTGGCTTTTCCGACGAAGGTTTGTTTTTTCGGTGTTGGAGGTGTGGATGATTTTGACTTTTCGGCGAACATTTTTTGAGGTAACATCTCCCTCATTTTTTGAGGCACATCATCTTGGATCACTCTCCTTAGGCATCAGTTCCCTCATCTCATCACACTCTACTCCGGCTTCGGTAGAGGCAAACCGGTCAGTTTGATCTCATCTCACTCTCATCCGTCTCTGACGGAGGTTAATCGGTCATTTTGGTCTCGTCTCACTCTCCTCCGGCTCCGACAAAAGCAAACTGGCTAGTTTGGTCTCATATCTGTTTAAATCTATTGTTCCAAATGCTACAAATGCTAGAAATTGTACCTGTTTGTGTATGTTTCTAATTACAACTAGAAATGCTAGAAATTGTAATAGCTAGAAATTGTAACAGCTAGAAATGAGTATATTGAAATATATACCAGATTTATCGAATGCATAAACCGATTTGAAATTATGGTATTTACCGAGAAAAAACTGAATTGAAACCGAAATTATTGAAACCAAAAAAACTCAAAAATACCGAAAAAACTGAAAAACCGGTCGGTTTGGTTTTGGTTTTTGTTTTGATGTATCAGTCGATAAATTGGTACGGTACGGTTTTACCATATATAATGCGGTTTTGATATTGGTAAGGGATCGTTACGGACCATACCGTACCGGTTGCACCCCTAGGTCGGGAAGCCTCCGACCTGTGCAAATCCGGCATTGACCTATTGTAGAGGAGCTTCCGACCTGGTTTGTTCACCGTACAAGAATCGTCGACTAAGCCATAAGAGATCGGGAACATCTCCAACAGTGTAATCTTCTTTCATGTTGTATAGTTGTCGCCGACCAAGAAGCAAGTGGTCCCCGACCAGCTGAGTGATTTCGCCGACCATTAAAGCGATTTCGTCAACTAGCTTTGTTCGTGCCGACCAAGATGGTTGCCAACCACAAATTGATACCGACCACACAGTGGATTGATGCCAACAAGAAATAGATGATCTTCAACAAATTAAAGAGGTATTTGATAGGGTAGTTCCAATTTTTACCGACAATGTATGTGATCACCGCCCAATGATAATCATGTCTGAGCTATAATAAAGCAACAATATATGATACCGATCTGTCTGTTGAAGGGTCTTCACACCTCGCCTCTGTCCAATAAAAATCGTCCGGTGGAGTTATCGACTACTAGAAGATGAGTTGGTGATGGTGTTGCTGATTTCAAAGCCAAACTCCTTGCGCCTAATTGTTCAGAAAAATCAGATGGATGACGATCCAACTTCATCATCTTCATAAGATGAAAATACATTTCTCATTATTGAATTTGCAACGGTCCGGGGTCAAAACTAGAATTTTCTGCGACCTTGTGGCTTTTGAGAGTGGAATCCATAGATGTTTCTGAGGTTTAATCATTGGTCTAGGGGCTAAAATTATAAGAAACGTCTATTTGAAGATATGGTGTTTTGGAGTTTGATTTTTTTTAGATCTCGCTTGTTGAATATTATTCCTCTGTACATGCTGTGGGATACAAATCACCCTTTTTCAATTGTATGTTGTCTTTGTGCAGATTATAAGAAATTCACAGTTCGTGAATGTAAGTGCATGATATTTATAAAAATTAGATCCAACATTTTTGTTTAGAAAATTTTCAAGTGGATCCATATATGTAAGGATTTGTATAATATTTATGAGTCTAAAATTCACCAGATCCCCAAATTGAAATCAATCACACAGTTAGTGCATATAAAAATTATGACTAAATTACAAGATTTTCAAATGAATCAAATATGCATATACTCATATAAAAGAGATTTATGAATACGGAGAAATTATTTTATCTCCTTAAAAGAGAAATAATATAATATGTACACAAATTTCTCAAACTTTGTGATTATGAAATATACATTTATGCAGATTTGTAAAAATTGATTCAACAATTTGTGAATATAAAATGATGATTGAATTAAAAGATGTATGCACAATATATAATTCATTTGATCTCTAAGTTTATGGATATAAACATATAAGAATCATGATTTGAATAAAAACGTGCGTGCATATAATTAGTTATATGTAGAGAAAATAAAAACTTAGCTTTTGATGGAGAACAATGCTTGTAACACGTTCCCACAGACGACGCCAAACTGTTGATGACTAGAAATAGCGTCTATGATATCTTATAGGCATCAACAATAGATAAAAATGAAGGTATGAAGATGATGATTGAAGATGAAATGGTGATCATATCGAACACATAAGAAATAAGGATTTTTAATGTGGTTCGGATATGAATAAAGCCTACATCCACTGTTATTTTATTCCCAGGGGTATAATATATCACAATATGTTGTAGAGAGAGAGAGAGATGTGTATTTTGTGTATGGTGTCTCTTAGTTGTCCGTCCGATCCCCCTCTATGATGGGGTTACAATGCATTTATAGCCTTGAGGCTGTCAATGTGAATAGACAACGTGCTGTTATCTAGTAGGCATATACGTCTATACAGTAGAAATGTTCATTAAGGCTCATTAAATGCGTTGTTGCCTTAATTAATTCACATTAAATGCATAGTTATCCTTTGATCTGCTTGGCCAGAGTTGATCTGCACGCAAAGTTGCTCTGCACGCCTTGAGTTGCTCTTCACGCTTTGAGTTGCTCTATACACATTGTGTTGGTTGGTATGCCGACTAACTCTCCTCGGGTGCCGACTAACTCTCCTCGGCTGCCGAACAAGTATAAATATTACCACGTAGGATAACAGGTGTCCTTTTCTGACTGGTCCTCGTAGATGAAGAATTTTTGTGTCAACAAAACCCCCAATGCTCCATGCTTGATGGTTCACTGAAAGGATGGAGTATTTATTCTGCAGTGTTGCTTGGTGCTCGGGAAATTCTTGATCTGTCTTCTTGATTTGTTGAACATAAAGTGTATTATCTCCTAGACGACATATGATACAGGCTGATCGATGGCTGCTAATCTTTCTTTTGAGGAACTCTGTTCATCAAGCGAACGTGTGCTATGTATCATCCCTGGGAATTTGGATGCAACCATGCCATAGTATGTAGCTTGTAGCTTGTCATAATCTTCAACTATGTTGATTGGTTTGCTAGCCGACCAACTGCCTCCAGTGCTGAGCCACTGAGTGCTAACTTCATGTGCTTGATTTTTCTGATTTATGCTCCTCTGAATACTTTGTCGAGTAACATACTAGGTTTTGAACCCAACTCATCAATTTGATTAGTACCAAGCTAGTGGTGGACTTCGAAACATTTTCATACAACTTCTTCTTCAATATTAGTCGGGACAGTAGTAGTAGAGATCTCAGTGGTGTAGATGCTGAATCTGACTTCTGAATGTTCATAATAATGTGACACCCCGTCTAATTAAATACCGGGTAACTACTCCTTTATTAAATTATTACATAATATCAAGTTGGTTCAGTCTTATCATCACTGTCGAAAAATATTTAATTAATTACTAGCCACCTAATATTTAAAAGAAAGATGTCAATTTTTATAAAATAAGTTAACCAATAAACAAGAATTTATTTATAAACCATCAATCGCATAAAAAATCTCGTATAAATGCTCAACGAGATGAAATCAAATAAGTCTGGAGTAAACACTCCACTAATAAAGATGCAAGAGTAAATAATGTCCAAACACAAGAGTCCGAATAAATCATAAACCAAAAACTGAAATACTGAATGTCTGGAACTACAACCTCTAAATAAGAATGGGCGACATGCCCTAACTGATACAAATGACTCTGAAGGAATCAAGAATAAAATGAAAGTGTCTACTACCAAGATCATGTAACTTCCACAGCAGCTACAACACGTCATCCGAATGGAACTCCTATGCTTGGCATCCCTGTGGCTGGGCACCTAAAATGTTTTTACAAAACAAAAATAGATTTGGAGGAAAACGGGTCAGAGCCCGATGTGAAAACAGTTTAAAAGTTTAGCAAGTGATTTAAATTACAATTACACATCACATATTATAAACACGTTAGTTGTGTACTCTCACATGAGTTTCTTACCTCTCAACTACTGTGCACGCCTAACGTATGCCTTTAACCCATCCTAGTTATGCCACTATCTAACTAGTTTATACCCCTCCCGCCTTCACATTCTAACATAGAGTATTTACACGTAACCCCCAAATAAGTCATATTATAACCCATGTTCACATTTGTTAAATTACTTATCTCAAGCATTAATTAAATTCTCATACTTAACCCATTCAGATATCTTAGTTATTCACATCTACTAAGCAACAATGAACCAGTCACAAGTACATCAGTATAACACTCTCAGTATATATATACATCTATGGCACCCCTAGGCTAAGCTACGGTGCTTGCATACCCTGCTATCAAATCCATATACATCACGTACGTGAGGATCACGTGTTCCGAATCACTCAGGAACCATCTAAATACAAATCACACATATTGGAGGCGAACATAGTTCACATACCCATGGGTCATGCACATACCTACGCTCTCATGGTCAGCTGACTTATCAACTCACAAATAAGTCATTCACAGTACTATGTCCTTAAGGTACCAGTCTAAATCCCCCCGAAGCCACACAAGGATAAGAGGGTCCTTTTCCAGAATAAAAAACTAACCTCCCTTGATAGCAAGTATGGTAGGTATGTCATACACATAAGAAATCCATACACTAGGCATTCACACAACCTAAGTAATCATATATCAATATAGATGTTCACACATTTCATCTAGTTAGTCTCGTACGTAGTAAGTTTACCCCGAACATTACACATAATATAAATTCCATTTGATAACTCTCTCGTCGTATCAATTTGGGTACTTAAACCTATCTCAAAAGGTTACTAGGTTTCTTATTAAATTATTATGTTATCTCATCACTTAAAGTCACTCCGTTCCTGCCCTTAACCTTACATCAACATAAATTCCCATTATAGTTTCAATTCGAACGCTCTCTAATCGTACCTCACTCGGTAGACCCTCATAAGCAATATCAAACAATCCCATAAGTTATACCATTCTCCGATAATAATTAATACCCTACGGATCTTATCTAAGTCCCACCATATTATATTTAACACCTTAATAACTAACATCGGCTTTGGAATAATCTTTAACCTTAAAGAGAAACAATTGTAAAAAACCAGAAGGGGGCGATCGATCGAAGAAAGTGTATCGATTGATCGATGGATTCGATCGATCGACATTCTTGAGTCGATCGATCAGCCCAGAAATTCCTTAACGGTTACGATTTATCAACTTTTTACACCTCTAAATCTTCATTCTAACGTCCAAAACTAACAAATGAATATACTAATCATCCTACTAACATGTTTACTTCATTCCCCACGTTTTAGATTCATCAAATCAACATATAACATCACTTTCTTGGATCAAAATACCCCAAAATCATATAAAACCTAGTTTTCCTATTTCTTCAAGAACATCCCATAATCCCATCAAATTTTGAAATTCTCTAGCCATAAATTATAAATTCGTAGTTGTTATCATCTCCAACATAAACCTACATGCATGTCCTACCCAGATTATGATTTAAACCATTCAAATCCATTCAATTTTCATTTTTCATGATAAATCTTCAAATCTATAAAAACATGTAAACTATATGCTTTGAATCTTTGCAAGATAAATCGCTTGCCTGTAAATCTAATATTTTGATCCATTGTTTTTGTTCAAGGGTTGGTCCTCTCTTCTTTTCGGTCACAATTTTGTCCAAATTGGTGGTGGTGGGTGGTGGTTTTAGTTTGGGAACTTTTTGTAACCTCTTCTCTAACTCACGTAACTCCCCTCTTTGTTTTTGGATGATAATGGCACTAATAGCATGACCAAAAATAAATAAATCAACACTAAAAGTCGTGGGTCTTAATTCCTTGATTTTTAAAATTACCAAAATACCCTTCCGGGTTGCCGGTTTGGCCTAAAAATGCCACGGGACCCAAACTAAACCTTCGGCCAGTGTTTTATGACTATCTCGACCCTTCCGGACACGTTGGCGCACTCAAAAAGCTCTTACGAATGACATAAAAATAAAATACTTTTAAATCCATTAAATTGGGTCTTGACACGACTGACACGTGCGTCCCAACTAAATTACTGAAACTGCCGTATTTTCAATTCACGACAATTTTAATAAATTCAATGATCACATATTACCATAATCACTCAGTAATATTCAACAACATAATAATAACCCAATACTAAGTAATTCCATTTAATTAACCTCATAATTAAAAGCCATAAAAATACTGGGTATTACATACTTCCCCCCTAATAACGGAATTTCGTCCCGAAATTCGGAAAAGTAAAGCATACCTGGAAAAATTTAGGTATCCTTCGGTACTCAAACAAAATATAAGGAAAGGCCCAATCACTAAAGCCCTCGCTTCAAAACAAGATTGTTTAATAGTCTTGATACTTTATAATTTTGAGTCCGCACCTCACTACGCATTAATTCCCGCATTTATCAAAACACCAAGCTCCCACTCTGGAAGAAATTAATAACACATCTGACTACTCTTGCCTATTCGTTGAATCTCTGTTCCCAACGTTGTGACCTTTACACAAGGGAAAACCACTTCAGCCAGTTGGTGTTATACAAAACATTTGTAAGCACCTAGTCCACTATAAATAGATACGGTTGCTTTTCCCCCAACTCTACCATTAGGTAATATCTTCTCCCCATTACTACAGTATACCTTACTTACTAGTTATACCCTATTTGGAATTGAAAAGGTCGCCATGAATCCAAAATTTCTTTCATACAATCCACCAGTCGTCAATCACCTTGCGCCTACACCTCGTGTTATAGGTGATATAACCCTCAGAACGAAATGCTATTTCCACTACTTCCTGCTACCTCACGTTGAAGGTGGATTTCGGGGATCTTCCCTTAGTTCTTAATAATACTGCGTAGGACCACTTACCGGCGTTTTCACTATCTCATAATGTAAATCACCCAAGTATATAACAATTGATCTCCTTCCGTACAACCTGTCCCATATGTTCAAAGGAACTCGATACTGATCTATAAGTTGGTAACCCCTTAAGGAAATTTACCAACTTGACTCTTCCATCCTTGGAATCGTCGGCTTGATACAATATTATCTGATTGATCAACTAACCCCAATCGATTTACTATTTACTATACCCCTTTCAATGCCGACTTTCACGCATAATTCTTCCCGTTAAGTGATACTTAATGATCCTCTTCTTCTCTTGGCGTATACCAAAAGTTTCGACCCTTACACTTTTTCACCACTTTGTGCACATCCGGACTCTTCATACCTTATTGACATTCTCAATCTATTTCCTCTTGAGTCACCCTCAACATTCGATTGGTCGAAACTCTACTCCAAATTGCCCATAATAATTAAATATTTTTCCTTCTCAAGAGATATCCCCTTATTAAATGGCTTTCCAATACCTTTTTACCAAATTCGACCCTGCTACACTGATTACACATGAGTATACTCATTAACACCTTCTTTTACGACAGTAAATCCCATAAGTAATAATTTCACCCATATATATCCCTTCTTCTAACGATACTACTTTAGTCAACCAAGACATCTACACCCCTTATAACCTATGCATACGGTGTTACACATCATATATGCTTCATACATATTCCAAACTCTTTATTGCTCCTGCATTTGCAACGTGTCTATACCACTTAGACGTTCTCAATCACCACGGACTAGAAATCCTAAGTTCTCCTTAACCTCAATGCATCCTTCAACCCATCGTAACAAAACCAACATTATCAGTATTTCTTTACTAATAACTGGCTCTACTGGCCTTACATCGCAATTTACCCCTTGTTAACTTCGAGTTATAACTACTTACTTCCATAACGATCGAGGTATCCAATTTATGGACGAATGGTGAAACGTATCCCTACTACCAACCTTACGCTAAGTTTCATGCGTCGGATGTCTCGCAAAGCGAAATCCAAATAAGGAACCCCCTCGATACACTACTACCTAACATTATCGGTCATCGGGATCCGTTACGCCCTCAGTCCATAACATGTACCTCTATATTTCCGTCTCTTTACAACAAAGTTACATCTCCTTCCGCAATGACACTTAAATAAGGAACTACTTTCGAAATACACTTTCTCTTGACATTGATGGTAATCACATTTCATATACACCATGCAAATATAATCGGGGATCTCAAAATCTTTCCCCAGACACACAACTAGGAGTATAAACTCCCAAATCTCTAAAGGGCGATAAAACAATGCACTCTACTTATTACGACATCCTGAGCGTTAATATAACAACTAGCTAAGCCTTTTCCCTGACTAGTAAACCAATTGCTTACGAATCATATCAATTTAAATCTCTACACATACTAGGATTAAATATTCGAGACTATTATACCCTTTCTGAAATCACCACAATATATATATATATATATATATATATATATACAAAAGTTCAATTTCGATCCCGGCCCTCTCACAGATGGGGTCTCGCAAGAACGAAACATTCTACCCCAAAATAGTAACCTCGATAAGCTTACAATACCAGCACCCTATCGGTACAATCATATATATAAAACCACAATTAGGATAATATCATACTCGTATAAAACAACACTAAAACGAGTAATTTCAATAAAGTATATACCGCTATCAATATACCCATTCATCATCCACGGATGACAATAAAGGTAATCCCACACTATCAGGGAAAATATTCACATAAATAATAAAATATCCGATACTCACTAAACTCGACTCTCAAGCAAAAATAACATTAATAACAAATGTAGCAACTTGATCTTGCCACAAACAACATGCAACATCATCTGAGGATATAACTCCTACTTCTATCCTGACAATCGTACTGCTGCTCAAATGATTCCTGGACTTAACACACTTGTCCATACCAAATCGAATATTCCAATAACTGTTGCCCTTGCCAGGCATAATACCTTTATCCCTACACTTTCTTCGGGAAACATTTATAACATACAAGGTTCACTCCCCACAAAATACCTCTACACCTACTCCACTTATCTTCGGTCACACTGACCATGTCAAGGTGGTCCTTCTCTCGGACGTTGGTAGTCTCGGCCCTGATGCCTACCTCCATTGTCCCCTTAGCTTTATGGGCCTAAGGAACATGCTACTAGTTTCCACATATCTTACTGAAATCACCATCGCTCGGTAATAATTCATCCATCCGAATCATTTTAACGGGTTCCCCGCTGAGTCTTCCCCTTGTGGTGCTTCCCCACCCCATTTTCCCAGTATTACTCGATAAAGATTCTTGATTCTTGTATCTCCCCACCCAAGGGAACGTTTACCTCCAAATTAACACTACGCGACATTAATACCATCTGCATTGATCGTCCAAGTAGAATTCCCCAGAAGAGATAACAATTCTTCTTGTATGTAAATTATCCCTTTAACATCCTCTTCTCCATTCCACCTACTCCACCCGGTGTAAGGTTCGCTACATCATTAAATTTCTCCTCACAAAGTGACCTTTGTCTGTCCCTCTTATGTGAGTTCAGAATAACATTCGCCTTTCAACCTGAACATCTGATGAAGGAACTTATGGTCAAACCATACGTGTACGCCTTCTCTCGACGTCACATTCCACTTCTAAGTGTGGTGATTGTCTCTCACCGTTGAAACTCCGCTCTCACGAGCCAAGAAAAATTTACCCCAAATTTTCACTCCCAATGGGCCATACCCCGACGTATGTCCTTTGGATATATTACGTTTGTTTGGCTAACACCCACCATCTCCACATTTCGAGTATTTCCACTGCTGGTTCTCTTTAATGTTTCACCAAACTCTTTCTCTCCCATTTCAACCTTGTTGGGTGATTCTAATTCGACCCCAATTTCTACTATAGTTATGCCTGGAAGTCACAAGTCGCGCCTTGGCCGTCTGTACCATCCTGGACTTCCGTGCCATAATATGGGTGACTTCAACTACAATCATCCTTCTTTAATCAATTTAATAACCTCAACTGATCCTTGCCTCCTGCTATTCGCCCGACTGTCTCCACCTGACATACTATATTGTTTGGCGTACGAACACACCCGATTGTAAATAAGATTCACTATCATATACATCATAGCAGGAGAACGAAATCTTACCAAAGAAATCAACAATCCTAAACATAGGGCTCTATATAAAAAAAAGCTACGCTGGAAGCATAATAAGCCGCACAGATCCTAAAGGACACTAGAACCTGATGCTCTGATACCACCTGTGACACCCCGTCTGATTAAATACCGGGTAGCTACTCCTTTATTAAATTAATACAAAATATTAAGTTGGTTCAGTCTTAGCATCACTGTCGAAAAACATTTAATTAATTACTAGCCACCTAATATTTGAAAGAGAGATGTCAAATTTTATTAAATAAGTTAACCAATAAACAAGAATTTATTTATAAACCATCAATCGCATAAACAATCTCATATAAATGCTCAACGAGATGAAATCAAATAAGTCTGGAGTAAACATTCTACTAATAAAGATGCGAGAGTAAATAATGTCCAAATACAAGAGTCCGAATAAATCATAGACCAAAAATTGAATTACTGAAAGTCTGGAACTACAACCTCTAAATAAGAATGGGCGACATGCCCTAACTGATACAAATGACTCTGAAGGAATCAAGAATAAAATGAGAGCGTCTACTACCAAGATCATGTAACTTCCACAGCAGCTACAACACGTCATCCGAATGGAACTCCTATGCTTGGCGTCCCTGTGGCTGGGCACCTAATATGATTTTACAAAACAAAAATAGATTTGGAGGAAAACGGGTCAGAGCCCGATGTGAAAACAGTTTAAAAGTTTAGCAAGTGATTTAAATTACAATTACACATCACATATTATAAACACGTTAGTTGCGTACTCTCACATGAGTTTCTTACCTGTCAACTACTGTGCACGCCTAACCTATGCCTTTAACCCATCCTAGTTATGCCACTATCTAACTAGTTTATACCTCTCCTGCCTTCTCATTCTAACATAGAGTATTTACACGTAACCCCCAAATAATCCATATTATAACCCATGTTCACATTCATTAAATTACTTATCTCAAGCATTAATTAAATTCTCATACTTAACCCATTCAGATATCTTAGTTATTCACATCTACTAAGCAACAATGAACCAGTCACAAGTACATAAGTATAACACTCTCAGTATATATATACATCTATGGCACCCCTAGGCTAAGCTGCGGTGCTCGCATACCCTGCTATCAAATCCATGTACATCACGTACATGAGGATCACGTGTTTCGAATCACTCAGGAACCGTCTAAATAAAAATCACACATATTGGAGGCGAACATAGTTCACATACCCATGGGTCACGCACATGCCTACGCTCCCATGGTCAGCTGACTTATCAACTCACAAATAAGTCATTCACAGTACTATGTCCTTAAGGTACCAGTCTAAATCCCCCCGAAGCCACACAAGGATAAGAGGGTCCTTTTCCAGAATAAAAAACTAACCTCCCTTGATAGCAAGTATGGTAGGTATGTCATACACATAAGAAATCCATACACTAGGCATTCACACAACCTAAGTAATCATATATTAATATAGATGTTCACACATTTCATCTAGTTAGTCTCGTATGTAGTAAGTTTACCCCGAACATTACACATAATATAAATTTCGTTTGATAACTCTCTCGTCGTATCAATTTGGGTACTTAAACCTATCTCAAAAGGTTACTAGGTTTCTTATTAAATTATTATATTATCTCAGCACTTAAAGTCACTCCGTTCCCGCCCTTAACCTTACATCATCATAAATTCCCATTATAATTTCAATTCGAATGCTCTCTAATCGTACCTCACTCGGTAGACCCTCATAAGCAATATCAAACAATCCCATAAGTTATACCATTCTCCGATAATAATTAATACCCTACGGATCTTATCTAAGTCCCACCATATTATATTTAACACCCTAATAACTAACATCGGCTTTGGAATAATCTTTAACCTTAAAGAGAAACAATTGTCAAAAACTAGAAGGGGTCTATCGATCGAAGAAAGGGTATCAATCGATCGATGGATTTGATCGATCGACATTCTTGAGTCGATCGATCGATCAAGCAGGCATCAGCCCAAATATTCCTTAACAGTTACGGTTTATCAACTTTTTACACCTCTAAATATTCATTATGACATCCAAAACTCACAAATGAATATACTAATCATCCTACTAACATGTTTACTTCATTCCCCACGTTTTGGATTCATCAAATCAACATGTAACATCACTTTCTTGGATCAAAATACCCAAAAATCATATAAAACCTAGTTTTCCTATTTCTTCAAGAACATCCCATGATCCCATCAAATTTCGAAATTCTCTACCCATAAATCATAAATTCGTAGTTGTTATCATCTCCAACATAAACCTACATGCACGTCCTACCCAGATTATGATTTAAACCATTCAAATCCATTCAATTTTCATTTTTCATGATAAATCTTCAAATCTATAAAAACATGTAAACTATATGCTTTGAATCTTTGCAAGATAAATCACTTGCCTGTAAATCTGATATTCTGATCCGTTGTTGTTGTTCAAGGGTTGGTCCTCTCTTCTTTTCGGTCACAATTTAGTCCAAATTGGTGGTGGTGGGTGGTGGTTTTGGTTTGGGGACTTTTTGTAACCTCTCCTCTAACTCACTTAACTCCCCTCTTTGTTTTTGGCTGATAATGACACTAATATCCTGACCAAAAATAAATAAATCAACACTAAAAATCGTGGGTCTTAATTCCTTAATTTTTAAAATTACCAAAATACTCTTCCGGGTTGCCGGTTTGGCCTAAAAATGCCGCGGGACCCGAACTAAACCCCAGCCAGTGTTTGCTGACTATCTCGACCCTTCTGGACACGTTGGTGCACTCAAAAAGCTCATACGAATGACATAAAAATAAAATACTTTTAAATCCATTAAATTGGGTCTTAACACGACTGACACGCGCGTCCCAACTAAGTTACTGAAACTGCCGTATTTTCAATTCACGACAATTTTAATAAATTCAATGATCACATATTACCATAATCACTCAGTAATATTCAACAACATAATAATAACCCAATACTAACTCTCGTCCCGCTAGCAATTAAATCCGAATAAGTTTTACAATTAATTATCCCAAATTAATTTAATAAAGTCTAGAATTAAAAGTAATTCCATTTAATTAATCTCGTAATTAAAATTCATAAAAATATAGGGTATTACAAATAACTCCAGAATAAGCCTCCTAAACTTCAATATGCCTCCGGAACTTCAATATCAAAACTAATTCCTGAGCAAGAAAAACAACTCCTGAATGATGATTGGTCAGGGCCTCGACCATGTAAGTTTGTGGAGTTGAATTTGATGCTCGACTGCCTGATGTTATAAGAATGTGCCACCGAATGAATAACTATATCTGTAACAGAAGCCCCCAAGTGTGGAATATGAACTTTGAATGTTTTCTTGGCCTTGAAGTATATTGGTCTTGCTTGAAAAATTAGGCCGAAGAAATGTTCCCTGAAATGATTCCCCTGAGATCTTTGCATGTTTGCATTTTCATTTTCTTGGAAATACTTTGTAAGATGCTTTCCTTGTTGTTTTGCAGATGAATATATATATATATATAGAAGGACAAATTTTCCTATTTTGCATAGACAATGAAACTTGCTCCACCTGCTGTTTAATTATAGTGACTTGTCACTCTTTGGGCCTAAGCAATGGAATGATTTTCATCCCATGTTCCTGCTTAGTTGTAGTAATATTACCAGGATTACCTTGTTGCCTAGACAGTGGATGCCCCGGGAGGTCACCCATCTTCTTGCCTAGTTTGGGGTGTCCCTTGAGATCACCCGTGATGCCAACATTGTTGGTTAAATTTATTGTTACCAACCAACCAGAGTTGGTGGTTTGTTGATGCCGACCAACCTTAGTTGGTTTGCTGAATATATATGGAGAAAAGAATTTTCCTGACCAACAGTTCGTTGGGGATAAAACATAATAAATGCTGGAGACCTCCTTGGAGCTGAATATATATATAGAAAAGAATTTTCCTAACCAACAGTTCATTGGGGATAAAATATAATAAATGATGGAGACCTCCTTGGAGCTGAATATATAGAGAGAAAAGAATTTTCTTGACCAACAGTTCGTTGGGGATAAAATATAATAAATGCTGGAGACCTCCTTGGAGCTGAATATATATAGAGAAAAGAATTTTCCTGACCAACAGTTCGTTGGGGATAAAATATAATAAATGCTGGAGACCTCCTTGGATCTGAATATATGATAATAAATATTTTTCCGAGCTCCATGCTGAGATAAATATAGAATATGCGTCTGAATAGATATAAAGAATGATTCCGAATAATAATAATAAAGTGTCCCGCTGATCTGTCGAGGCGAAACTGTATAATGCCGAACAAGAATAATATTTTCCAGAACATGAGAAAATGGCCGACTACTTTGCCATGCCTGAATATAAATAAGAATTACCCCGACCAACTATCCGTTGGGGGTGAAATATAATAAATGTTGTAGTTCTCTTCGGAAATGAATAAGTATCTCGTCGAGGCAAAATTTTGCATAATGCCGAACAAGAATAATATTTTCCAGAATATAAGAATATGGCCGAGAACATTGTCGGGCCTGAATATAAATAAGAATTACCCAGACCTATTGTCCGTTGGGGGTGAAATATAATAAATATTGTAGTTCTTCCTCGGAGTTGAATATGATAATAAGTATCTCGTCGAGCTCCATGATGAGATGAATATAGAATATGAATCCCAATGGATATATAGAATAATTTGTGCTTAAGCAGATATAAAAGCAATAATAAAATCAATAGTTCCTCGCTGAGGTGAAATTTCATAATGCCGAGCTATGATAATATTTTTCAGAAGAGTAAGATTGTTTTCGAGCATTCGTCGACACTGAATCTTGTACCTGTAAAAATTAATAACTCACCCTACCATATGTATAGGTTGAATTGATTAGTCATGAGAATAATTTAGTCAACTAGTCAATATATATGATATGTATATGCTCGGGCAATAACAATATCAAAAATATGAAATAATATATGTCTGACTGATCTGTCGAGGCAAAATTGCCTGATGTCGAGCAATAATAATTTTCATAAGTTAAAGGTTGTGGTTGAGCTTTCGTCGGGATTGAATCATGTCCCTATGGAATTTTAATAAGTTGCTCGAACACCTGTTGAGACTAGTTCAGATAGTTAGTCATGAGAATAATTATTAAGCCAAGCAATATATGATGTGTATCAGCATAAAGCGATAAAAAATTCAAAATATGAAATAATATTTTTGTGCCACACGTGTATCATGTGGGCATATATTTTTTAATCAAATATGCAAGACATGAGGTTTGATTTGGACTTTTTACAAAATAATTTCAATTTTAAACAAATGCCCAAATTTAATTTGATTGCAAAAATATTTATAAATTAGTTTTGAAGTATTTAAAAATTTTATTGTCTTAAAAAGGTATGAATTTAGAAATGGTAGGGGGTGAATTTGTCTTTTAACACCATGGTTTTAACTTTGTCAAAATGAGAAACTAAAGAAATTTTCAAATTTTAATTCTCTTGAGTCTTAACTTCCTACGACCAAGGCTAAGATGTCGTCGACCAACAAAATGGCCCAAATACTGGTCGAGCACTGCTGCCGATCTGTTTAACTTTTGGTACAGAAAAATATCTTTGATCAGTAATTTCCTTGATGCCAGAAGAAATCGTTACTCCCGACCAGTGATGGGAGGTCAAGAATCCCTCAACCTGTTTGTCGTTTTTGTTATATACCTGCCACCGAATAGTTATATGAGGTCGGGAGGCCTCCGACCTGGGCAAATTCGGCATTGACCTATTGTAGAGGAGCTTCCGACCTGGTTTGTTCATCGTACAAGAATCTTTAACTAAGCCATAAGATATCGGGAACATCTCCAATAGTGTAATATTCTTTCACGTTGTATAGTTGTCGTCGACCAAGAAGCAAGTGGTCCCCAACCAGCAGAGTGAGTTCGCCGACCATCAAAGAGATTTCGTCGACCAACTTTGTTCGTGCCCACTAAGATGGTTGCCAACTACAAATTGATACTGACCATATAGTGGTTTGATGCCAACCAGAAATAGATGATCTTCAACAAATTATAGAGGTATTTGATAGGACCGTTCCAATTTTTGCCGACGATGTATTTTATCACCGCCCAATGATAATCATGTCTGAGCTATAATAGAGCAACAATATGTGATACCAATCTGTCTATATAGTCGTTGATCTGATCTGTATATTGAAGGGTCTTCACACCTTGCCTCTCTCTAATAAAAATCATCCGGTGGAGTTATCGACTACTAGAAGATGAGTTGGTGATACTGTTGCTGATTTCGAAGCCAAAATCCTTACGCCTAATTGTTCAGAAAAATCAGATGGATGACGATCCAACTTCATCATCTTCATAAGATGAAAATACACTTCTCATTATTGAATTGGCAACGGTCCGTGGTCAAAACTAGACTTTTCTGTGACCTTCTGGCTTTTGAGAGTGGAATTCATAGATGTTTCTGAGGTTTAATCATTAGTCTAGGGACTGAAATTGTAAGAAACGTCTATTTGAAGATCTGGTGTTTTGGAGTTTGATTTTTTTTAGATCTGGCTTGTTGAATATTATTCCACCGTACATGTTGTGGGATACAAATCGCCCTTTTTCAATTGTATGTTGTCTTTGTGGAGATTATAAGAAATTCACAGTTCGTGAATGTAAGTGCACGATATATATAAAAATTAGATCCAACTTTTTTGTTTAGAAAATTTTCAAGTGGATCCATATATGTAAGGATTTGTATAATATTTATGAGTCTACAATTCACCAGATCCCCAAATTGAAATCGATCACACGGTTAGTGCATATAAAAATTATGACTAAATTAAAAGATTTCCAAGTGAATCAAATATGTATATACTCATATAAAAGAGATTTATGAGTATAGAGAAATTATTTTATCTCCTTAAAAGAGAAATAATATAATATGTACACAAATTTCTCAAACTTTGTGATTATGAAATATACATTTAGGCAGATTTGTAAAAAGTGATTCAACAATTTGTGAATATAAAATCATGATTGAATTAAAATATGTATGCATAATATATAATTGATTTGATCTCTAAGTTTATGGATATAAACATATGAGAATCATGATCGGAACAAAAACGTGCGTGCATATAATTAGCTATACGTAGAGAAAATAAAAACTTAGCTTTTGATGGAGAACAATGCTTGTAACACGTTCCCATAGACGATGCCAATCTGTCGATGACTATAAATAGCGTCTATGTTATCTTATCGGCATCAACAACAGATAAAAATGAAGGTATGAAGATGATGATTGAAGATGAGATGGTGATCATATCAAATACATAAGAGACAAGGATTTTTAGAGTGGTTCGACTATGAATAAAGCCTACGGCCACTGTTATTTTATTCCTAGGGGTGTACAATAGCATAATATGTTATAGAGAGAGAGAGATGTGTATTTTGTGTATGATGTCTCTTAGTTGTCCGTCCGATCCCCCTCTATGATGGGGGTTACAATGTCTTTATAGCCTTGAGGCTGTCAATGTGAATAGACAACGTGTTGTTATCTAGTAGGCATATACGTCTATAATGTAGAAATTTTCATTAAGGCTCATTAAATGCGTTGTTATCTTAATTAATGCACATTAAATTCACAGTTATCCTTTGATCTGCTTGGCCAGAGTTGCTCTGCACGCTTTGAGTTGCTCTGCACACCTTAAGTTGCTCTGCACGCTTTGAGTTGCTCTGCACGCCTTGAGTTTCTCTGCCCGCCTTGTGGTTGTTGGTATGCCGACCAACTCTCCTCGAGTGCCGAACATGTATAAATATTGCCACGTAGGATGACAGGTGTCCTTTTATGACTGGTCCTCGTAGATGAAGACTTTTTGTGTCAACAGAAGCCCCCAATGCTCCATGCTTGATGGTTCACTGAAAGGATGGAGTATTTATTCTGCAGTGTTGCTCGGTGCTCGTGAAATTCTTAATCCGTCTTCTTGATTTGTTCAACATAAATTGTATTATCTGCTGGACGACATATGATGCAGGCTGATCGATGGTTGCTAATCTTTCTTTTGAGGAACTCTGTTCGTCAAGAGAACGTTTTCTATGTATCACCCCTGGGAATTTGGATGCAGCCATGCCATAGTATGCAACTTGTAGCTTGTCATAATCTTCAAGTATGTTGATTGGTTTGCTATCCAACCAACTGCCTCCTGTGCCGAGTAACTGAGTGCTAACTTCACGTGCTTGATTTTTCTGATATATGCTCCTCTGAATACTTTATCGAGTAACATACTAGCTTTTGAACCCAACTCTTCAATCTGATTAGTACCAATCTAGTGGTGGACTTCGAAACATTTTCATACAACTTCTTCTTCAATATTGGTCGGGACAGTAGTAGTAAAGATCTCAGTGATGTAGATGCTAAATCTGACTTCTGAATGTTCATAATAACTCCAGAATATGCCTCCTGAACTTCAATATGCCTCCTGAACTTCAATATCAAAACTAATTCTTGAGTAAGAAAAACAACGCCTGAATGATGATTGGTCGGGGCCCCGACCATGTAAGTTTGTGGAGTTGAATTTGATGCTCGACTGCATGATGTTATAAGAATGTCTCACCAAATGAACAACTATATCTGTAATAGAAGCCCCTAAGTGTGGAATATGAACTTTGAATGTTTTCTTGGCCTTGAAGTATATTGGTCTTGCTTGAAAAAATAAGGCCGAAGAAATGTTCCCTGAAATGATTCCCTGAGATCTTTGCATGTTTGCATTTTCATTTTCTTGGAAATACTTTGTAAGATGCTTTCCCTATTGTTTGATGATGAATATATATATGTAGAAGGACAAATTATCCTATTTTTCATAGACAATGAAACTTGCTCCACCTGCTGTTTAATTATAGTGACTTGTCACTCTTTGGGCCTAAGCAATGGAATGATTTTCATCCTATGTTCCTGCTTAGTTGTAGTAATATTACCAGGATTACCTTGTTGCCTAGACAGTGGATGCCTCGAGAGGTCACCCATCTTCTTGCCTAGTTTGGGGTGTCCCTTGAGATCACCCGTGATGCCAACATTGTTGGTTAAATTTATTGTTACCAACCAACCGGAGTTGGTGGTTGCTGATTTGCCGACCAACCGGAGTTGGTGGTTTGTTGATGCCGACTAACCTTAGCTGGTTTGCTGAATATATATATAGAAAAGAGTTTTCCTGACCAACAGTTCGTTGGGGATAAAATATAATAAATGCTGGAGACCTCCTTGGAGCTGAATATATATAGAGAAAAGATATTTCCTGACCAACAGTTCGTTGGGGATAAAATATAATAAATGCTGGAGACCTCCTTGGAGCTGAATATATATAGAGAAATTCTTTTTCCTAACCAACAGTTCGTTGGGGATAAAATATAATAAATGCTGGAGACCTCCTTAGAGCTGAATATATATGGAGAAAAGAATTTTCCTCACCAACAGTTCGTTGGGGATAAAATATAATAAATGCTGGAGACCTCCTTGGATCTGAATATATGATAATAAATATTTTGCCTAGCTCCATGCTGAGATAAATATAGAATATGCATCGAATAGATATAAATAATGATTCAGAATAATAATAAAGTGTCTCACTGATCTGTCGAGGCGAAATTGTATAATGCCGAACAAGAATAATATTTTCCAGAACATGAGAAAATGGCCGAGTACTTTACCAGGCCTGAATATAAATAAGAAATACCTTGAGCAACTATCCGTTGGGGTGAAATATAATAAATGTTGTAGTTCTCTTCGGAACTGAATAAGTATCTCATCGAGGCAAAATTTTGCATAATGCCGAACAAGAATAATATTTTCCAGAATATAAGAATATGGCCGAGAACATTGTCGGGCCTGAATATAAATAAGAATGACCCAGATCAACTGTCCGTTGGGGGTGAAATATAATAAATGTTGTAGCTCTTCCTCGGAGCTGAATATGATAATAAGTATCTCGTCGAGCTCCATGATGAGATGAATATAGAATATGAATCCCAATGGATATATAGAATAATTTATGCTTGAGCAGATATAAAAGCAATAATAAAATAAGTAGTTCCTCGCTGAGGTGAAATTTCATAATGCCGAGCTATGATAATATTTTTCAGAAGAGTAAGATTATTTTCGAGCATTCGTCGACACTGAATCTTGTACCTGTAAAAATTAATAACTTGCCCTACCATATGTATAGGCTGAATTGATTAGTCATGAGAATAATTTAGTCAACTAGTCAATATATATGATATGTATATGCTCGGGTAATAACAATATCAAAAATATGAAATAATATATGTCTGACTGATCTGTCGAGGTAAAATTGCCTGATGTCGACCAATAACAGTTTCCAGAAGTTAAAGACTGTGGTTGAGCTTTCGTCGGGATTGAATCATGTCCCTATAGATTTAAATAAGTTGCTCGAACTCCTGTTGAGACTAGTTCAGATAGTTAGCCATGAGAATAATTATTCAGCTAAACAATATATGATGTGTATCAGCATAAAGAAATAAAAATTTCAAGATATGAAATAATATTTTTGTGCCACACGTGTATCATGTGGGCATATATTTTTTATCAAATATGCAAGACATTAGGTTTAATTTGGACTTTTTACAAAATAATTTCAATTTTAAACAAATGCCCAAATTTAAGTTGATTTAAAAAATATTTATAAATTCGTTTTGAAGTATTTAAAAATTTTATTGTCTTAGAAAGGTATGAATTAAGAAATGGTAGGGGGTTAATTTGTCTTTTAACCAAATGGTGTTAACTTTGTCAGAATGAGAAACTAAAGAAATTTTCAATTTTCAATTCTCTTGAGTCTCAACTTCCTCCGACCAAGGCTAAGATCTCGCCGACCAACAAAAAGGCCCAAATACTGGTCGAGCACTGCTGCCGATCTGTTAACTTTTGGTACAGAAAATATCTCCGATCAGTAATTTCTTTGATGCCAGAAGAAATCTTTACTCCTGACCAGTGACGGGAGGTCGAGAATCCCTCAACCCGTTTGTCGTTTTTATTCTATACCTGCCACCGAACAGTTATATGAGGTTGGGAAGCCTCCGACCTGTGCAAATTCGGCATTGACCTGTTGTAGAGGAGCTTTCGACCTGGTTTGTCCATCGTACAAGAATCGTCGACCAAGTCATAGGATATTGGGAACATCTCCAACAGTGTAATCTTCTTTCATGTTGTATAGTTGTCGCCGACCAAGAAGCAAGTGGTCCCCAACCTGCAGAGTGATTTTGTCGACCAGCTTTGTTCGTGCCGACTGAGATGGTTTCCAACCACAAATTGATACCGACCGCATAGTGGTTTGATGCCAACCAGAAATAGATGATCTTCAACAAATTATAGATCTATTTGATAGGGCCATTCCAATTTTTGCCGACGATGTATGTGATCACCGCCTAATGATAATCATGTATGAGCTATAATAGAGCAACAATATATGATACCGATCTGTCTATATGGTCGTTGATCTGATCAGTCTGTTGAAGGGTCTTCACACCTTGCCTCCGTCCAATAAAAATCGTCCGGTGGAGTTATCGACTACTAGAAGATGAGTCGGTGATGGAGTTACTGATTTCGAAGCCAAACTCCCTGCGCCTAATTGTTCAGAAAAATCAGATGGATGATGATCCAGCTTCATCATCTTCATAAGATGAAAATCCATTTCTCATTATTGAATTTGCAACGGTCCGGGGTCAAAACTAAACTTTTCTGCGACCTTGTGGCTTTTGAGAGTGGAATCCATAGATGTTTCTGAGGTTTAATCATTGGCATAGGGACTGAAATTGTAAGAAACGTCTATTTGAAGATCTGGTGTTTTGGAGTTAGATTTTTTTTTAGATCTGGCTTGTTGAATATTATTCCACCGTACATGTTGTGGGATACAAATCGCCCTTTTTCAATTGTATGTTGTCTTTGTACAGATTATAAAAAATTCGCAGTTCGTGAATGTAAGTGCACGATATGTATAAAAATTAGATCCTATATTTTTCTTTAGAAAATTTTCAAGTGGATCCATATATGTAAGGATTTGTATAATATTTATGAGTCTAAAACTCACAAGATCCCAAAATTGAAACCGATCACACGTTTAGTGCATATAAAAATTATGACTAAATTAAAAGATTTCCAAATGAATCAAATATGTATATACTCATATAAAAGAGATTTATGAATACAGAGAAATTATTTTCTCTCCTTAAAAGAGAAATAATATAATATGTACACAAATTTCTCCAACTTTGTGATTATGAAATATACATTTATGCAGATTTGTAAAAATTGATTCAACAATTTGTGAATATAAAACCATGATTGAATTAAAAGATGTATGCACAATATATAATCGATTTGATCTCTAAGTTTATGGATATAAACATATAAGAATCATGATTTGAATAAAAACGTGCGTGCATATAATTAGTTATACGTAGAGAAAATAAAAACTTAGCTTTTGATGGAGAATAATGCTTGTAACACGTTCCCACAGACGACGCCAAACTGTTGATGACTAGAAATAGCGTCTATGATATCTTATCGGCATCAACAATAGATAAAAATGAAGGTATGAAGATGATTATTGAAGATGAAATGGTGATCATATCGAACACATAAGAAATAAGGATTTTTAATGTGGTTCGGATATGAATAAAGCCTACATCCACTGTTATTTTATTCCCAGGGGTATAATATATCACAATATGTTGTAGAGAAAGAGATGTGTATTTTCTGTGTGGTGTCTCTTAGTTGTCCGTCCGATCCCCCTTTATGATGGGGCAACAATATATTTATAGCCTTGAGGCTGTTAATGTGAATAGACAACGTGCTGTTATCTAGTAGGCATATACGCCTATACAGTAGAAATGTTCATTAAGGCTCATTAAATGCGTTGTTATCTTCATTAATGCACAATAAATGCATAGTTATCCTTTAGTCTGCTTGGACAGAGTTGCTCTGCTCGCTTTGAGTTGCTCTTCACGCAAAGTTGCTCTACTCGCTTTGAGTTGCTCTTCACCCAAAGTTTCTCTGCACACTTTGAGTTGCTTTGCATGCCTTGAGTTTCTCTGCACGCCTTGTGTTGGTTGGTATGCCGACCAACTCTCCTCGGGTGCTGACTAACTCTCCTCGGGAGCTAAACAAGTATAAATATTGCCACGTTGGATGACAGGTGTCCTTTTCTGACTGGTCCTCGTAGATGGAGAATTTTTTTGTAAACAATTATTATTTTTCTTGTATATAGTTTTTGAATTAATGTATATAGCTTATGAATTTAGATTAGAACATTTTATATATGTATAGACTTTTTTCTTATTTGGGTTAAGAAAACCCATGTAAATATCACTTGGGGTATCGAGTATTATTATTTTTAAAAATTTTGTATATATATTTGTGAGAACAATAAATAAAAGCATTCATAAAAAATATATATATAAAATAAGGCTAGGACTGAATTTTAACTCGGACCGAACCGAAAAAAGCTAGGACCGCATTAATTGGTTAATCGAATTCATTGGTCCGGTCTCGGTCCAAAAAAATTTAGGACCGAATATTCGGTCTGGTCCCAAAAATAGGCAAAAATCGGACTGGATCGGACCGTGCCCACCCCTAGAAAGGTGGGATGGGTGGGTTTGGGATGTCACGGGGATCATCAACACCGTTATCAACTGGTTTTCCCGATCTAAGAGGACTGACAGCCATCATATTCGCTTGGTAATTGGGTATAGTGGAGGTGGATTCAACCTCATAGGTCGACTCTTTGCCATTCCCCTTAAGTTTAGTAATAGGATGACTAGAGAATCGACCTTCCTCTCGCTCGGACACAAATTGGTTGAAACGCTGCTCAATCCGTTTAGATGGCTTGACTCTGAGTTGTCATAAACTAAGTGAGGAGAATCTAGAGAGAGGAGGTGCACGATTGGGGGGGTGGGGCATAAGAAGGTTGGGGTACAAACTCACGTTGAGAATTATGCGATTGTGAATACTCATACGAGGGAGGGGGAATAGGAACAAGTTGATTATTATTGTTGGATTCTCCTCCGGGAGGGACAAAGGATGATGAATGGTGCGGTTGATGGTAAGGAGATGAATGGTGTTGGACAGAAAGGTGATGTTGCCTTTGTGGGTTTTGTGGAAATGCGAGGGGACCACCAATATGTTGTTGTGGGCGTGATTGAGCGAGGTTATTGTCGTACTTATATGAAAAATAGGGATGGTTCCTATTGTTGTGATTGTAAGTAAACGACGGGGGAGAGGGTTTCCTAGCGGTATCAAAGATACATGCTTGGTCCATGGTGGGTTCGGGATCGTCTTAAATGAGGGGGCACAAATAAGATAAATGATCATGATATAAGTATACACTACAAGAAGAAGGACTAGAATCGTTGACATTCATCGCTTGTTTAGAAAGGGAAACATTTTGTTGCATAGTACAACTGAGAGGGTCAACGATTTTAGTTAAAGAGTGTAAGCTCTATAACAAATTGTTAAAACCGGGATCATTTTTTACCTCGGAAGTGTTCCCTACACGTGGTGGGTCAGATCTCAAAAATGCATTGGTACCCTCCCAATCTTTGGAGTCATTGCCTAATTCAAGGAGAAAATTATAGGCGGTAGTGGGAGTTAAGTTCATGAACTTCCCTTTATGCATAGATTCAATCATTGTGAGAGAAGAAGGAGTAAGACAATTGTAAAAACTATGGACTAAGAGACTTTTCTCGAGGCCATGATGTGGGCAACTATTAATATAGTCTTGAAAACGACCCCATGCTTCACAAAACTGTTTGGTAGGCTTTTGACGAAAATCCTGGATGGCCTAGCATATTTCATTGGTCTTGCTCATGGAATAAAAGTTATACATGAACTTTTTTACAAGTTGTTCCCATGTTTGGATAGAATCGGGTGGCAAGGAATGGAGCTACATGGATACATTATCATGGAGAGAAAAGGGAAACACCAGAAAATGAACATTTTCTTCATCTAAGTTTTGATTTTTAAAGGTAGCGCACACAGTGAGAAATTTCTGCAAGTGAGTATGAGGAGACTCACGTTCAAGGCTATTTAAATTGAGCAACATAGAATTAGTTGAGGGGCGAATTTCAAAGTGCACGGTCAGAGTGGGAAAACGATACAAGAAGGTAGATTGGTCATAATCGGGGCAAAGTAGTACCTTAAGGCGTGTTTGTCGGCCATGGTGGGTGGGGGTAGTGGGAGAACTAGGTGTCTCCGAGGAAGAAGAACATGAATCGGGGAGATGAGGAGAAAAATCAACAATGAGGGCACGATCGCCTAAGAGGGAATTGAAAGATGGAGCAGTAGGGAAACGTGTTAATCGATGATCTATATGTTGCCAATTTGGTATAAAAGGAACGAATTTTATTGTTTAAAGGAAAATAAAAGGAAAAATATTTTTAGGTTTTTGAAAAAGGAAAAGAAAAATATTTTTGGATTTTTTGAAAAATAGGAAGGAAAAATGAAAAATATTTTTGGATTTTGGAAAAATATGAAAATATGAGGCTGATGAAAAATGGAAAATATTTTTGTATTGTTGGGAATTTTAAAGAAAAGGAAAAATATTTTTGGAAGATTTTTGAAAAAAGGATGATGGACGCACGTTGGAAAAAACGGAAGAGGGAGCAGAAAATTGACGACCTAAGAGACCAAATTAGATACATACAAGTAAGGAACAACTCCTAACGAGCACATAGCCAAATTATTATCTTCAATTTAGGTGAGTGGGTAGTCAATTTTTATTTAATCCGCGGGTAACAAAAACACGGAATCTTAGACCTCGCCGGTAAAAAGTGTGTGCGTACTTTCTTCCCGAGAGAACAAGAAGCTTACTAGTTAAGGCTCACCACACTAGCTACTACAACAATCGACTGTCCGGTACCACGTTGGGGAAAGCATAAACACGTTTTACTTGGCGACCTCACTTAAAACCCAGTTTCCCTAGACAATAGTCTTAAGAAAGTCGATTGAAGATTAGCAGGGGTGGAAAGGACTCACTAGAGTATCCTTTGAGTGTCTCGTTCCAAAAGGGTCCTAATGAACACCGATCCTACTTAACTTGCTATTTGATTGATATTAATTTAAACGATAGCACAGGTAACAAGCAAATAGGATAAAGTGATTGAGTGGGGATGAAATCCCAACTCATTGCAACGACTGGGTATAGGTCTTAGGTAGATTAATAGATCAAACCATTCAAATTGAGTGCGATGCAAAAATTAAAAGCACACAGGAGCAATTAATCACTCAAAAAATGAACTCGCTGGCAGGAGATTCGCGAGCGATAAAGAAATTTACCTCCCACGACTTTTACACACGTGGAGTGCAAATCGAGTTAAGTCGATCGGGGGAGGCTCGCCTAACTTCAGTCATCCCTGGGAGTCCTACGGACACAAAATAGAGAGGCTTCAAATTTCCACTCCAAGGGCTCTCTCTCTCTCTATTTTGTCCCATTTTCCATTTTCCATTTCGCTTTTTTGTTTTTTTTGAATAATTATTACAAAAAATTCGGTGTCAAGATGCACCATTAATTTGGAATAGTCACAAGTTAGTTTATATAACGAGAGTTAATAAATTAATTTTAAAAGTTAATATTTGATTTTGGGATTCGAACTAGAGATAGATCTTTTTTCTAAAATTTAAATATTAATTCTGTGTGTATTTCGAAGATTCGTATAATTTTAAATAAATTAATCTTAGCGGATATTTTGTTAAAAAGAGTATGCTTCTTAATTTTTTTATCGTGGCATTACCAATTTTAATTACTGAAAACAATAGTATTGAATTTATGATTGTAACGAGAGTTAAATTGTAAATTTAATATCATCTCGAAAAATTTCAAATTAAGAAATTGAATAAAATTGATCATGCGGTGTAATCCCACCTATTGTATATCCTCACAATTTGAAACTCAGTTACATTTCAATTTTAATAGTTATTCAATTGCAGACATTTTTCCATTAATTCATTCATTATCCCTTCAAATCGTTTTTAAACATAAAAAATAAAAAAAGTAACTTTTTTAATAAAAATTAAAATTGCAAGTATTCACGCTAATTGTTTTTTTTTCCACTTGAAAGTTGAATTGATACCCGTACTTACCACAATACTAATTATTTAACAAGTTTTGTAGGTAATTCAAGGGATGTTTGAGACTCGGAATTTGGAGACAATGACTGACACATCTAAACCAAATTATCAAATGAATAAAGATCTGTCCACTTGAGACTTGGCAATAAACTACCCGTCGTGCTAATCTCCTTGATTCTATAGTTAAGAGCACGAATCGAAACCGTCACCTATCAATCGTGACCAACTCAAAACCATGACCAACGTCAACGATCCACTACTGACCCCACAACATCACTCCTAATCGAAAAGAACCTTGAATCTAGAGCTCTGATATCATTTGTAACTCCTCGATCGGATTTATGAGTGACCCATAGGTCAACCTGATTCAACTCGAACGTTTGGTATGAAGTGCAATGAGACATCCTAAATAATGTTGATAGTCCAATTTTACTTAAGTAACATTTCACTTGTTTAGCATGCGATTACAATTTATATCAATCTACGTAGGGGACCCATAGGAAGCGTCCCTGAAATCCAACCATCCAGAGGTATTATCGTAAAATAAAAAAAGATACTTACCTGTACAACGCTCTCAAAATACAGAACCACATACAACTCGTCGTAACAAAGAAGATGGAATGAGTCAAATGCCCAGTGAAAAATACAACAATGCAAAATAAAATCGAACGGGCAGAAAAAAGACTCTAACATATTATACCCACGTGCATATGATATTGCCTTATATATGTATATATACATACATTAATGCATGAGACCATTTTTATTTCAAAACGTTACTTGTTCCGATTAATTCACATTTATCCTATGAAAAGACCCCTTTGCTTAATTTACCAATTTTCCTGATTTAGCGCACTCGGCCAAATAGTTAAACAAAATACCATTTATTTAGAGAGAGTACTTCCTTCACCAAAATCATCCATTTACTTATACCGAATACTTTAGTATTTTTCTTGAAAATAGTCCCTCAACACACACACACACACACACACACACACACATACACACACTGTATTAGAATATATTTGTTTTCCATTGTAAGGCTTTCACAAACACACAGTTGTGTTAATTATGGGTTAAAACCTTGTCCCATTTAATCATTTCACTTTACCATTCTTTCACTTTATATGGACATTAGCCAATTTCTCACATTACTTGTCCACATTATCTTTCAACCGGAATATTTATTAATCTCATATCAAGTTAGATTGTTTTTTTGATATTCACAACACAACTCTTTCTTTACCATGTTCCATTATCTTTTTCTCGAAATCCTCCAAATAACCGTGTACTTCAACGGGCTAGTATTTTGGGTCTTTCACCCTAGGGCTCCGGGGTCTTCTTAATTTTTTTCGATCTCATCCAAGTTCATATTAATTTGTTTTAATATTTTCAAATGTCCACATCATTTCATTTTTACTGGCCGAAGCCAAAATCCGGGGATTTCACCCCACCTTATGTAACACTTTGAAATTCATCATTTCTTGTCCTTTACATACTTGCATTAGTTTTATCTCAAAAACCACTTACATTTAGGACAATTTTGTATAACACGTTTTCATAAAAATGTTTCATTTTATGTAAAATTATCATTTTACTAATTTATTTCTAGAGTTGTCTTTTCTTCCATTTTCACAAGTGTTATTTTTCAAAAACATTATCAAGTTACGGACACTAACTTCTTAGATATTTTTGACTCATTAACACTAATTTAACACTTTGGAGTAACATATTTTTCAAGTTGGAAATCTCTTTATTTCATTACTTTCTTTATCAAAGAAACCATTTCGTATTTTTTTTACTACTTTACAAGAAAAGCACCATTCTCCCTTGTCATCCCATATAGTCTTGAAAACATACACTCAACACATTTTTCACACTTATTAACACACTTTAAAGACTGAAATGTCTATTTTCTTTATTTCATGTTAAAACTCATTAAAACCTTCACTAAAGTTGTTTATATGCTCATCATCAAAATACTACAAGTTTATACACATGGAAAGAGGGGTTTTAAGTCCAAAAATCCAAAATAATGAGTTTAACACGTGACTTATTCAAGAAATTTCATAGTACTTACAAAAACATGCCCTTTCAAGATTAAAAGACATTTTGTTCTTCAAACTTCAATAAATGTCTAATTTTACCAAAAATTCCATTTTCGAAGAAAACTTCAAAACTTTGTTTACACAATATCTCAACAAGATAAACATTATTTCAATCATTTTTTTCCTTAAAATGTTTGAATACCAAGTTTTCTTAAAATATATCATTTTACCCAAAACTCTTGAAATCATTTTACACAAAACTATAAGAAGTAACTTTCATAAAGCATAAATGCATTCTACTTTTACAAATTCAAATTACAAGACCAACACTATGAAAAATAGAGTTCTAAAGATAAATAGTAGAGTTTTCCCAACTCAAAGAAGCTCCAACAATGCTAGGATGAAGAAGATGGTGATGGCAACCTCCTACCTCCTAAGGTGACCTCAAGGAGGTTGCCTAGCTCCACAAAAGTGTTCTCCACGAAATCTCCATAAACCCTCCTTCAAACTCTATAATTTCCTCTTCATCTTCTCTAAGATCCCCAATAACAACTCCATAAAATTTTGTCTTGCTCAAACATGTGGTGTTTTTGGGTATAAGAGCTTAAATATTGAAGAAATGGGTTTCTATGGTGGTTTTGAGCGGAGGAATGGTTGTGTGAGGGTGGTGTATGCTGGTTGGTAGAGGAGGAGCTCCAATAGCTAGAGAGAGAGGCAAAATCTGATTGGAATGCCTACAATGGGCCAAAGCCCACTTTAAATGCCCCCTAAACCCTAAGAGTTAATCCTAAAATGTCCCTAAACTCAACCTTTAATCCATTAGTCCATCAAGCCTTCAACTGACGTTTTGATCTGAACCGCCTAGAGCTTGACACGTCATCTAATCTGACGATCCACGTCGCGACAACGCATTAAATTGTGCAGTAAAATATGATTTTCATCCTGTCATTCGAACGACTTTGGACCTCGTTCAACCTAGATTCCCTTTCGATCGAATGAGATCCCCTTTCATTCGAACGAGAGTTCTAACGAGAGTCAAACATAGGCTATAAATGGGTCAAGCACTAGCTTGTTCGAACAGGAAGCTACCCCTCGTTCGAACGACATCACACCTCGTTCGAACGAGATTCCAGAGAATAATGGAAATCGTGCAGGTCCTAGTTGTTAGATGGTAGTTCGAACCTCATTCGAATGACGTGGCCACTCGTTCGAATGACTATCATAATTCTGTATAATAACTTTAATCAACACAAATCCAGTTTAATCGTACCAGGGCCATTACATTATCCAAATTTGACTCAAGATCTATCTTAACAAGTCTAAAGTCCAAATGGGTCATACTAAAGTACCAAATCACACGAGTGTAATCAAAATCGTGGAACGAGTGTTACAACTTCCTTATCTTGGGTCTGTTCGGACTTCTATTTTGAATTCAAATCTTGGGTGTTGTTTTTTCCCTTTGATTCAACTGGATGGTTCTTTGTGTTTATCTCAGTCTTCTGATACTCCTCTGCATTTGGTTTAGGATTTTATTCAGTATCCTTGAGTTTTCTGATCTAAACTTTTTTTTTTTCATTTGCTCAAATTTGCAGCATGTTTATGTATGTTCAAATTTGAGCAAATACAAAAACAAATTCAATACAAACTTTCTGCATCGTGACATGACCATCTGGTTCATATATTAGAATGATTTAAGGATGGGAGCTCTCGAAATTAATTTCAACACAAATTATGGAAAATTTTATTATCTCACGTTTAGTTGTCATGTCATCTTTTAATTATACTATTAACTTTACTAAGAAGAGAGTCTCACCACATATGCTGCTTTACGTCCAAAAATCTGAACCAAATTGGAATACCTATTATTCTCACCTTTTGCAAACTAACTTTTGGGCTCTATGGCTTAACAATCATCGGTCGAGTGTCGTCAAATGACGAAGGCCCCAAATCTAACACATTTGATTGAGCTTCTCCTGTTAATTAATATTATTTTCTTAATCATAAATTCGAATATGAATCATAAGATTGCATGATGAATAAAACAGTTTTGACATGAATCCAGGATGTTTATCTTCATGCAATCACAGAACCAAAAATTCCTTATAACTACGATTTAAAAACTGACCTTCGTCCATCGTTGTTGAACGGATTAAAGTGACTTGAATGCTCCTTTAATTTCTTTCTTGAACAACCCGAAATATGAGAAAAATGAATTTCGGATTTTCTCTCCCTCCTTAGGAACAGTGTGTATTGAGATAACTCTAGATGGTGTAGAGGTCTCTATTTATAAGGGGAAGAGGGCCTAAATCCTAGTGGAGGTGGGACTCTATCAACTCTCCCACTAATGCCACTAATCATCATGTGACTAACGGATAAGGTTTACCCAAATCTTTTAATATCTTTATTTATCACATTCCTAATTAATTATCTGACATTTATTAAAACCACATAAATGGAAAATTCGAAATTTAATACAATTGAAATTAAATAATTAATTTCGTGACTTAACATTAATTTCCAACAGTCTCCCACTTGGTCTTAATAATTCGCATAATTAGATTAGGTATCATAAGGTGAACAATCATTGATAAATTTATTTTGCTGAATCAAATGATTCACGGATGCGAGTCATGGAGGTTCCATACTATTCAAGAGTATGGTTCCTTCCATGTACCACAACACCAATGTTTCATTCAACTGAGCCTTTAATATTGGGTATCATAATGGCCTCATAATGTCCTTTTGAATAAGGACTATTTCTGTCAATAATAATTCATAATTATATGCATGCATTCACAAAGGACAGAAATAATAGAAATCGGAAACACTTTTATTGAATTCAAGCAATAGTGTCAAATAACTAAGCCGAAATAACAATTATAATCTAACTAATCGAGACCCATCTCTTTGACATGTTCCATAAAGGTATTCGGAGATAGTCCTTTTGTAAGAGTATCGGCTATGTTATCACACGTACTAATGTGATCAATTGACGCTCTTTGTTTCTGAACTTCTTTTTTAACTGATAGGTATTTCATCTCAATGTGCTTAGCAGCCTTAGTATACCTATCGTTCTTCGAGAAGAAGACTGCTGCGACATTATCACAATAAATTTTCAGCGGCTTTGATATTGACCCCATAATTCTAAGTCCTGAAATAAAGTTTCGCAGCCATAATCCATGATTTTTAGCTACGAAGCAAGCTACGTATTCAGCCTCCATAGTAGATGATGCAATGACACTTTGCTTATCACTTTTTCATGAAACGGCTCCTCCAGCCATAAGGAAGACATAACCCGAAGTGCTCTTCCTACTAACAAGGAATCCCCCAAAATCTGAGTCTGAATAACCAATTACCTCAAGGTGATCAGTCTTCCGATATGTGAGCATGTAATCCTTGGTCCCTTGCAGGTACCTCAGCACTTTCTTTGCAGATTTCCAATGGTGAATCCTCGGATTGATTTGATATCTTCTTAGCATCCCAACGGAAAAATTGATATCCAGTCTAGTGCATACTTGTGCATACAACAAGCTCCCTACGAGCGAAGCATAAGGCATGCCTTTCATGTGCTCCGTTTTTAAATCACTTCTAGGGTATTGACATAAGCTGAACTTATCTCCTTTTTGAAGTGGAACATTGATGGGATTGCAACTTTGCATGCTAAATCTTTCTAAACCTTTGTTAATGTAAGCTTTCTGAGATAATCACAACATTCCTCGTGATCTATCTCGATCACGAAGTATTCCTCACCGAAATCTTTCATTTCAAAGTTTTTAGAAAGGTACTTCTTGGTTTCACTTAATAAACCAAGAACACTGCTGGCGATAAGTAAGTCATCAACATATAGTACTAAAAACATAAACTTACTCCCACTGATCTTCAGGTATATGTACCGATCAACTGTGTTTTCCTTAAACCCAAAGGATGTAATGGCATTGTGGAACTTAATGTACCATTGACGAGAAGATTGCTTCAGACCATATATTGACTTCTTTAACATACAGACCATGTTTTCCTTTTCTTTCTTTATGAAGCCTTGTGGCTGTACCATGTAGACTTCTTCTTCTAAACTCCCATTTAGGAAAGTTATTTTTACTTCCATTTGGTGAAACTCGAAATCATAATAAGCCACCAATGCTAATATGATTGTTAATGAGTCCTTCTTTGAAATTATAGAGAAGGTCTCATTATAATCAATGACTTCTCGTTGATTAAAACCTTTGGCAACAAGTCTAGCTTTATGTTGTTCGAAATTTCCTTTTGAGTCAAGTTTAGTCTTAAAGATCCACTTGCACCCAACTCGTTTTTGTCCTTCTACAAATTCGACCAACTCCCAAACTTTATTGTCATTCATAGATTTTATTTCTTCATTCATGGCATCAATCCATTTATCGGAATCATCACTATTTACAGCTTTTTCATAAGAAACTGGATCATCAATATTCCCTATGTTAAATTCGGTCTCTTGAAGGTATACCACATAATCATCCGGAATTGACGATCTCCTTTCTCTTTGAGATCTTCTTAATGGCACTTCCTATGGTGCATCAAAAGTTTCATCGGTTATAGTTTTATTATGTGGTTGTTCAGTTGGTTGATTATTCTCTTGTTGTTCATTGTTATTGATTAGGTCAATGACCGGTTCAACAACTACATTAGGAACAACGGGTATGTTATGAACTCTAGGTATAGGAATTTGTACCCTGACTTCTCGAATGATTACCTCCCTTTCTTTTATACTCCCACTTACTTCACTTTCTTTAATGAATTTAGCATTTCCAGTTTCTATGATTCTAGTTGTATGATTTGGATAATAGAATCTATATCTTTTCGACTTTTCTGGATACCCAATGAAATGACAAGATAATGTCCTAGGATCCAATTTCTTTTCATGAGGGTTATAGATTCTAGCTTCCGCTGGGCAGCCCCACACACGTAAATATCTTAAATCGGGTTTCCATAATTTCCAAAGTTCAAAAGGGGTTTTTGAAACTGACTTACTAAGAACCCTATTTAAGATGTATACGGTGGTCTTTAATGCACGTGTCCACAAAAATGTAGGCAATTGTGTCCTACTTATCATACTTCTAACCATTTTTATAAGTGTGCGATTACGCCTTTGAGCTACACTATTCTGCCAAGGTGATCCTGGCATTGTGTATTGGGTGCAAATACCTAATTTTTCAAAGAGTTTAGCAAATGGGCCAGGGCAACGCCCTGACTCATCTTATCTACCATAATATTCACCATCTCTATCAGACCTAATAATTTTCACCTCTTTGCCTAGTTGCCTCTCAACCTCATTAATGTATATTTTAACGACGTTCAGAGACTGAGATTTATCATGCAACATGTACAAAATGCAATAACATGAAAAATCATCTATAAAGGTGATGAAGTATTTTTCTCCACCAATGGATGGAATATTAAAAGGTCCACATATGTCTGTATGTATTATTTCAAGTAGCTGGGTGCTTCTTGTGGCTCATTTCTTTGTATGTTTGGTCTGTTTTCCTTTAATACAGTCCACACATACATCATACTTGGCCCAATCCAGCTTATGGAGTATTCCTTCTTTGAGGAGCCTTTCAATTCTTGGTCTGAATATGTTACCTAATCTTTTATTCTATAAATAAGCAGATTTTTTATCATTAAGTGTACGCTTCGTACCAACATTAGGATGCAGGGTCACAAGGGTTTCAGAAAAATTCTTTTCAAGATTCAATCGATATAAACCATCTAATAAAAATCCAGAACCAACATTATTAAAATTTTTAATCAAACCAAAACCATTGTTCTTAAATTCAATTGCAAAACCATCTAAAGCGAGTTTAGAAACATAAATTAAATTCCTAGAAACTCTGGGAACATAAAAAGTTTCTTGCAAATCTAAAATAAATCCAGTTCTTAAAATCACGCGAAAGACTCCAAAAGCTTCTATTTTAGCCTTTGCCTTATTGCCCATGTAGAGAAAATGCTCATTTGGATTTGTTTTGCGGATCGAAATGAAGCCTTGTATCGAATTATAAACATGACACATAAAATCAGAATCAATCCACCAAGTGTTATAAGGAGCATTAATAAAGTTTGATTCGAAACAAACATAAATAAAGGGCTTACAATTTTTCTCGAACCAGGCCTTTCGTTTATGACAATCCCTCTGGAAATGGCCCTTATTTTTACATAAGTGACACTTGTCGTTCTTTTCCTTCTTCACAGCAGTAGTTGATGGTTCATCTTGATGAGACGGCCCAGGACCTTTCTTAATGCCCTTGCCGAACTTTTTCTTAAAACCAGCTCCTTTGAATGTAAGATTTGCCACCTGTCCCTTAGTCACATGGCCATTCTGTTGCTTAAGACTTCCTTCCTCCTGTACCAACATGCTTTGCAAATCATTTACATTCCACTTATCTTTTATAGTGTTGTAATTGATTTGGAAAGGCTCATACTCAGGAGGTAGGGAGTTTAGGAAGAATTGGACGAGAAAAGACTCATCCATTGTCATGCCCAAAACTCTAAGTCTAGAAGCCAGATTGGTCATTTCTATAATATGCTCATTCATGGTTCGAGTACCATCGAACCTCATAGTGGTCAGGTCAACCATCAGTTTCCCAGTAAGGGATTTATCATCAGTGCGAAAGCGTTCCTTAATGTTGTTCAAATAATCTTTCGCTTTCGTAGTTTCAGGTAGGGAGGTCTTAATGTTAGCAGCAACACACATTCGCATAAATATTAGGGTCAACCTATTGGATCGAGACCATGCTTCATGGACAACAATTTCATCCTCGCTACTGGTATCAATAATAGCAGCGGGTTCATCACACATAATTGCCGTGTCCAGGTCAAGAACCCCTAGGCTAAACTTAATTTTCTCATTCCATTCAGAAAAATTAGTTCCATCAAATTTGGAATAGGACTGAGCTTGCGAATACAGGTTAAGGGGAATTGCAATTAATAACAATGTTCACAAATTAAATTTTCACACATAACAAAAATTGCAAGGGTCGAATATTGAATTATTGACTAAAATTTTGGCATATTTCATTTACATTCTGAATATCACGGAATCTGTGTTAATCATCACATAATGTTCAGATTGTAAAGATATATTACCCTATAATTCATTTATCATGGTCCCATAATTTTGGCATTTAATACCATGATTAATGGACTTAATGTCAACTATTCTGTTTTTACAAAACTAGTTCTAATGTTGTTCAATTCAGATATTAGCATGTGTTGCGCCTCCATCCAATTTTATAACTGCCATTAGAATAAGTCTTTAATGAATGTAAGTATATTATTCGTACATGCAGTCTCAGCCTGTGTTTGGCCTTTGACTTAACTCAAATGAATAATTGTTGACATGTCTCAACTTAAATATAGTTAATCATGCATTAATATTAACTATAATACGTAATCTATCAGCAATTACAAATATACCAATAGTAGCCTAAATGCCTCAAAACAGAATTGTCAAGGTATAGTAAAAATACAAAATTCATGAATTTTGCCAAAAATGGCAAAAATGAGTTTTCACCGTAGAATTGAAGTAAAACATGCTAGAAAACCAAAACCTTTTGCAGAACGTTAATATCAATTTTTTGTAAAGAGTTATGAGCCCCGAGATTATTTCCTAAAATGGCCAAAACGGGATTTTGATGGCCTTAACGGACTCTGATTGTCGTAAAAAACATTACATCACGGTCGAAGGCGGTGAAATTCGATCGTTGGCCCGTTTCCAGTCAACTTACGAAGGTGCACAATCATTGATAAATTTATTTTGCTGAATCAAATGATTCACGGATGCGAGTCATGGAGGTTCCATACTATTCAAGAGCATGGTTCCTTCCATGTACCATAACACCAATATTTCATTCAACTGAGCCTTTAATATTGGGTATCATAATGTCCTTTTTAATAAGGACTATTTCTGTCAACAATAATTCATAATTATATGCATGCATTCACAAAGGACAGAAATAATAGAAATCAGAAACACTTTTATTGAATTCAAGCAATAGTGTCAAATAACTAAGCCAAAATAACAATTATAATCTAACTAATCGAGACCCATCTCTTTGACATGTTCCATAAAGGTCTTCGGAGATAGTCCTTTTGTAAGATTATCGGCTATGTTATCACACGTACTAATGTGATCAATTGACGCTCTTTGTTTCTGAACTTCTTCTTTAACTGATAGGTATTTCATCTCAATGTGCTTAGCAGCCTTAGTATACCTATCGTTCTTCGAGAAGAAGACTGCTGCGACATTATCACAATAAATTTTCAGCGGCTTTGATATTGACCCCATAATTCTAAGTCCTGAAATAAAGTTTCGCAGCCATAATCCATGATTTTTAGCTACGAAGCAAGATACGTATTCAGCCTCCATAGTAGATGATGCAATGACGCTTTGCTTATCACTTTTTCATGAAACGGCTCCTCCAGCCATAAGGAAGACATAACCCGAAGTGCTCTTCCTACTAACAAGGCATCCCCCAAAATCTGAGTCTGAATAACCAATTACCTCAAGGTGATCAGTCTTCCGATATGTGAGCATGTAATCCTTGGTCCCTTGCAGGTACCTCAGCACTTTCTTTGCAGATTTCCAATGGTGAATCCTCGGATTGCTTTGATATCTTCTTAGCATCCCAATGGAAAAATTGATATCCAGTCTAGTGCATACTTGTGCATACAACAAGCTCCCTACGAGCGAAGCATAAGGCATGCCTTTCATGTGCTCCGTTTCTAAATCACTTCTAGGGCATTGACTTAAGCTGAACTTATCCCCTTTTTGAAGTGGAACATTGATGGGATTGCAACTTTGCATGCTAAATCGTTCTAAAACTTTGTTAATGTAAGCTTTCTGAGACAATCCCAACATTCCTCGTGATCTATCCCGAGATATTTCTATCCCGATCACGAAGTATGCCTCACCTAAATTTTTCATTTCAAAGTTTTTAGAAAGGTACTTCTTGGTTTCACTTAATAAACCAAGATCACTGCTGGCGATAAGTAAGTCATCAACATATAGTACTAAAAACACAAACTTACTCCCATTGATCTTCAGGTATATGCACCGATCAATAGTGTTTTCGATGTAATGGTATCATGGAACTTAATGTACCATTGATGAGAAGCTTGCTTCAGACCATATATTGACTTCTTTAACATATATACCATGTTTTCCTTTTCTTTCTTTATGAAGCCTTGTGGTTGTGCCATGTAGACTTCTTCTTTTAAACTCCCATTTAGGAAAGCTATTTTTACCTCCATTTGGTGCAACTCCAAATCATAATGAGCCACCAACGCTAATATGATTCTTAATGAGTCCTTCTTTGAAACTGGAGAGAAGGTCTTATTATAATCAATGCCTTCTCATTGATTAAAACCTTTGGCAACAAGTCTATCTTTATGTCATTCGATATTGCCTTTTGAGTCAAGTTTAGTCTTAAAGATCCACTTGCACCCGGTTCGTTTTTCTCCTTCTGGAAATTCGACCAACTCCCAAACTTTATTGTCATTCATAGATTTTATTTCTTTATTCATGGCATCAATCCATTTATCGGAATCATCACTATTTACAGCTTTTTCATAAGAAACTGGATCATCAATATTCCCTATGTTAAATTCGGTCTCTTGAAGGTATACCACATAATCATCCGGAATTGCCGATCTCCTTTCTCTTTGAGATCTTCTTAATGGCACTTCCTGTGGTGCTACAAAAGTTTCATCGGTTATAGTTTCATTATGTGGTTGTTCAGTTGGTTGATCATTCTCTTGTTGTTCATTGTTATTGATTAGGTCAATGACCGGTTCAACAACTACATTAGGAACAACGGGTATGTTATGAACTCTGGGTATAGGAATTTGTACCCTGACTTCTCGAATGATTACCTCCCTTTCTTTTATACTCCCACTTACTTCACTTTCTTCAATGAATTTAGCATTTCCAGTTTCTATGATTCTAGTTGTATGATTTAGATAGTAGAATCTATATCCTTTCGACTTTTCTGGATACCCAAAGAAATGACAAGATAATGTCCTAGGATCCAATTTCTTTTCATGAGGGTTATAGATTCTAGCTTCCGCTGGGCATCCCCACACATGTAAATATCTTAAATCGGGTTTCCATCCTTTCCAAAGTTCAAAAGGGGTTTTTGAAACCGACTTACTAGGAACCTTATTTAAGATGTATACAGTGATCTTTAATGCACGTGTCCACAAAAATGTAGGCAATTGTGTCCTACTTATCATACTTCTAACCATTTCTATAAGTGTAAGATTACGACTTTGAGCTACACTATTCTGCCAAGGTGATCCTGACATTGCGTATTGGGCGCAAATACCTAATTTTTCAAAGAATTTAGCAAATGGGCCAGGGCAACGCCCTGACTCGTCATATCTACCATAATATTCACCATCTCTATCAGACCTAATAATTTTCACCTCTTTGCCTAGTTGCCTCTCAACCTCATTAATGTATATTTCAACGACATTCACAGACTGAGATTTATCATGCAACATATACAAAATGCAATAACATGAAAAATTATCTATAAAGGTGATGAAGTATTTTTCTCCACCAATGGATGGAATATCAAAATGTCCACATATGTCTGTATGTATTATTTCAAGTAGCTAGGTGCTTCTTGTGGCTCCTTTCTTTGTATGTTTGGTCTATTTTCCTTTAATACACTCCACACATACATCATACTTGGCCCAATCCAGGTTATGGAGTATTCCATCTTTGATGAGCCTTTCAATTGTTGGCCTGGATATGTGACCTAATCTTTTAATCCATAAATAAGCAGATTTTTCATCATTAAGTGTACGTTTCTTACCAACATTAGGATGTAGGGTCACAAGGGTTTCAGAAAAATTCTTTTCAAGATTCAATCGATATAAACCATCTAATAAAAATCCAGAACCAACATTATTAGAATTTTTAATCAAACCAAAACCATTGTTCTTAAATTCAATTGCAAAACCATCTAAAGTGAGTTTAGAAACATAAATTAAATTCCTAGAAACTGTGGGAACATAAAAAATTTCTTGCAAATCTAAAATAAATCCAGTGCTTAAAATCAGGCGAAAGACTCCAATAACTTCTATTTTAGCCTTTGCCTTATTGCCCATGTAGAGAAAATGCTCATTTGGATTTGTTTTGCGGATCGAAATGAAGCCCTGCATCGAATTATAAACATGACACATAGAATCAGAATCAATCCACCAAGTGTTAGAAGGAGCGTTAATAAAGTTTGATTCGAAACAAACATAAATAAAGGGTTTACCCTTTTTCTCGAGCCAGGCCTTTCGTTTATGACAATCCCTCTGAAAATGGCTCTTCTTTTTACAGAAGTGACACTTGTCGTTCTTTTCCTTCTTCACAGCAGTAGTTGATGGTTCAGCTTGATGAGACGGCCCAGGACCTTTCTTAATGCCCTTGCCGAACTTTTTCTTAAAACCAGCTCCTTTGAATGTAAGATTTGCCACCTGTCCCTTAGTCACATGGCCATTCTGTTGCTTAAGACTTCCTTCCTCCTGTACCAACATGCTTTGCAAATCATTTACATTCCACTTATCTTTTCTAGTGTTGTAATTGATTTCGAAAGGCCCATACTCAGGAGGTATGGAGTTTAGGACGAATTGGACGAGAAAAGACTCATCCACTGTCATACCCAAAACTCTAAGTCTAGAAGCCAGATTGGTTATTTCTATAATGTGCTCATTCATGGTTAGAGTACCCTCGAACCTTATAGTGGTCAGATCAACCATCAGTTTCCCAGTAAGGGATTTATCAGCAGTGCGAAAGCGTTCCTTAATGTTGTTCAAATACTCTTTCGCTTTTGTAGTTTCAGGTAGGTAGGTCTTAATGTTAGCAGCAACACACATTCGCATAAATATTAGGGCCAACGTATTGGATCGAGACCATGCTTTATGGACAACAATTTCATCCTCGCTACTGGTATCAATAATAGCAGTGGGTTCATCACACATAATTGCCATGTCCAGGTTAAGAACCCCTAGGCTGAACTTAATTTGCTCATTCCATTCAGAAAAATTAGTTCCATCAAATTTGGAATAGGACTGAGCTTGCGAATACAGGTTAAGGGGAATTGCAATTAATAACAATGTTCACAAATTAAATTTTCACACATAACAAAAATTGCAAGGGTCGAATATTGAATTGTTGACTAAAATTTTGGCATATTTCATTTACATTCTGAATATCAAGGAATCTGTGTTAATCATCACGTAATGTTTCGATTGTAAAGATATATTACCCTATAATTCATTTATCATGGTCCCATAATTTTGGCATTTAATACCATGATTAATGGACTTAATGTCAACTATTATGTTTTTACAAAACTATATCTAATGTTGTTCAATTCAGATATTAGCATGTGTTGCGCATCAATCCAATTTTATAACTGCCATTAGAATAAGTCTTTAATGAATGTAAGTATGTTATTCGTACATGCAGTCTCAGCCTGTGTTTAGCCTTTGACTTAACTCAAATGAATAATTGTTTACATGTCTCAACTTAAATATAGTTAATCATGCATTAATATTAACTATAATACGTAATCTATCAGCAATTAAAAATATACCAATAGTAGCATAAATGCCTCAAAACAGAATTGTCCAGGTATAATAAAAATACAAAATTCATGAATTTTGCCAAAAATGGCAAAAATGAGTTTTCACCGTAGAATTGAAGTAAAACATGCCAGAAAACCAAAACCTTTTGCGGAACGTTAATATCAATTTTCTGTAAAGAGTTATAATCCCCTAAATTATTTCCTAAAATGACAAAAACGGGATTTTGATGGCCTTAACAGACTCTGATTATCGAAAAACACATTACATCACGGCCGAAGGCGGTGAAATTTGATCGTTGGCCCGTTTCCAGTCAACCTACTAAGTTTCAAGTCAATCGGACACCGAAAATTCGAAAAACATTATTCACTGCGCCAATTTTTTTTCCTCCCGGAATCTGTTTTGCGTTAAATCACAGTTTTCACTTAATTAATCTTAAAAACAAATACGTTTTCTTATTATGATTAATAAAAGTGTTTTCCAGAATACTAACACAACTTGAAATGATAAAATAATCCTAACGACAAATTAGGGTTTCAATAACACGAAAAGGGGTTGAACAATAATGGGACAGTTATCATAAGATAAGGACTGTATGCAGTAATCTCGTTCTTAGTATCATACATAACACAAATTCGAATTACCATATGCATGATTATCAGATTGCTTAAAATTCCAGATTTCCAGAAAAACAAAATTTTCAGATTTACCCAAAATTCCAGATTTTCAGATTTACCAAAAATTCATGATTTCCAGATTTTCAAAAGATCATAAATCAGAATTGTTATAAAGGAGTTTTCATTAACGAAAAACATGAGATTATAAACCGAAAGCTCTGATACCACATGTTAATTAATACTGTTTTGTTAATCATAAATTCGAATATGAATCATAAGGTTGCATCATGAATAAAACATTTTTGACATGAATTCAGGATGTTTATCTTCTTGCAATCACAGAACCGAAAATTCCTTATAACTACGATTTAAAAACTGACATTTGTCCATCGTTGTTGAACGGATTAAAGTGACTTGAATGCTCCTTTAATTCCTTTCTTGAACAACCCGGAATATGAGAAAAATGAATTTCAGATTTTCTCTCCCTCCTTAGAAACAGTGTGTATTGAAATGACTCTAGATGGTGTAGATGTCTCTATTTATAAGGAGAAGAGGGCCGAAATTCTAGTGGAGGTGGGACTCTATCAAGTCTCCCACTAATATCACTAACTATCATGTGACTAACGGATAAGATTTACCCAAATATTTTAATATATTTATTTATCATATTCCTAATTAATTATCTGACATTTATTAAAACTTCATAAATAAAAAATTCAAAATTTAATACAATTAAAATTAAATAATTAATTTCGTCACTTAATATTAATTTGTAACATCTCCATCATCAAAACCAACCACGAAATCCCCCTGTTTGGAGCAGCAAGACATCAAATCTGCCAAATTTTCCGCATTTCCTATTAATATAGGCTCTCATTGATCCAAATGAAACTTTAGCACCCAACACGTATATAACAATTTCATTTTTCCATCTAGAAATTTCATCTTGCACTTCTTATGGTTCTATCTTAACACACATTCTCCCTTCATCATCAATTTCTCCAGGAGGGAATTTCAATTCATTGCTCGCTCTCATGTTTTGATTTGGGGTAACAATCTGCTCTTAATTCCTCTCGCTCAAACTAATTTTGATTTCGGTGTTTCCTTCATATCCGTTGGTCCCGTGATTTCGCGTCAAAAATTCCAGGGCAAAGTTTTCTTTAAGATTATTCCCAGATCTAATCCCGACAACATTGTTATTTATTCTTCATGATCGTTCTGGATCAATTATCTTATATTTGCCTTTAGAGGTCATACATATTTTTAGTAACATCATCGTTTCGCCAAATATTCAACATCTTTGCATAATTCTGCCGCCTTAGCTCCGATTATTTTGTCCAGACAAGGTTTATTTCTTAGCTTCTAATTGCAAAACTGTAGATCCACCATCCATTTTTCCTAGTTTATAATTAGCCACTACACACGGTTTAAATTTCTTCGTATTTTCATCCTCTTTCTTACTTAGATCAACTGCAGTTCCCCGTCTCAAAATATACCATTCTTTCCCAACAAAATCTTATGCAAAGCTATCAATAGGTGGTCCTCTAAATCTGTTGGATCTTCATATTTGGCGAAATTAGGTCATTATAGTGGATAAAGAACCCTAGATTACGGTCTAGAAGAAAGAAACCCTAATTTTCAATTGCAAGGATAAAACGAGAGAGAAAATTAAAAGTACAATGCTAATGTCATTGACAACTAACACAGAGAGTTAGGTTGCGTAAGTTTGAATATGAAATCTGAAGATTGAATCTGAAATCTGAGAAAAATATGTTTGTTCTGATGTCTGAATGAATGTATTTAGAGTGTAACTCTGAATGAATGTATTTAGACTGATTCAGACTTTAGATGTAATTTCAACTCTTAATCATTAAGAGCCAAATATAGTTGTTTGTCACTTAATCATTTAAAAAAAAACACTTTTTGATACCTTTTAAGTTCGAATGGTTCAGATTCAAATTTAAGAGGTAAAAACAAACAACACCTTAGAATTCACTAAAGCTTATATTGATTTGTTGAAATTAAATCCTGAAAGAATAATGGAAGCTCTCCACACAAAATAAATTGATTTTAATAATGAAGTTATGTATAGGGGAGGGGTTGTAGAATACTGAATGGAGAGTGTGTAACACCAGAAAATAAAAACAATTAAGAATAATAAGGTGAATGCCAATGTTGCTGGCGTGAAACAAAACCCAAGAAATATTATTAAGCCAATTGCAGAGGATTTCAATACAGGAGGAAAATGCAAAATAATAAAAACACGTGCAGGTGAAAGAGTCTTAAAAGGAATAAAAATAACCTCAAAATAATAAGAAACAAGAAGGTGAGGTTGATAATTCTTCAATTTTAAAACATGAAATGTTATTTCTAGCTTCCAATAACATTTATAATTGTTTGATAGTTGCACCCAAGCATCTTCTTGAAAAAACTATGACATTGAGTGGAAAAGAGTAAGAATAAGTATCATTAAAATATTTAATCTACATTACAATAAATTATTAAGAGGATAATAATATGGAGTTGTGGAGAATTTTTCAGTTTGTATTAATGACATATTTCACTTAATAAACAAGGATGATGTGTCAAGTTTTGTGAGTATTGAAATATTGATCATATGATTTCGCACTATGCAATAGCATTACGAGATTATATTGTTATATGTTACTATGAAATCGCAATGTGAAACAACTATTTCTCACTTCAAAATCTAACTCTGAAGTAACTATTTTTCAGCGTAAAACAACAATATTATTTTACAGTAAGATATAACTATATAAAATCACAATGATTTTCATAGTGTGATTTCGCATTGACAAATATCATTGACATTTCTCACTGTGATTTTTTTAAAGTACTGTAATTGTAATTGGTTGTATTTGTTAATATTAATGCATGTAATTGATGCTTTTGGGGATATGTTCTCTAGAGAGTAAAAAAGAATATGGGAAAAAAGGCATAGTGAAACACGACTATATCAATATGAAGCAGAAAAATATTACATAATGAGTTCTATATTTCGGGTAAATATCATAATTTAAACATGTTATTGAAGTGTTTGTATGTTATATGTTAGTATCCAAAAGGTGGTATATATATACTGAACAAGTTTTTTAATGGCAAATATGTAGATTTTCATTATGTCTTACTGACAATTCACCATATGAAAGATTCCAAGAAACGGACAACACGTTATTGGACATTAGGTTGCTATAACATGTGAGAAGGATCATAGTCTCTACTCAGCTCCCTCCATCCGAAAGGAAAATCCAAAGACATATACCTTATTGAAGTAACTGAAGTGGAATGCATAATTCACCATTTGATAAATGATTTGATAGTATAATATTTAAATTCTAATTAATCATATGTTTATTTTAGGTTAGAAATCAATTTTTTTAGATATAGTCATATAATGACTGCTAGAAATCAATAAACGGACAAGCAATCGCTTCCCAAAGAGCTAAATGACTTTATCCTCCAAGCGTAATTGATACACAAGATTTCAGTTACCTAATTGAAAATGCAACAACAATCCCTCAACAACTCTCAAGGAGGTGATGACCAACTATTAAAAATATTTATATTTATTCAGACATTCTGACAATAAGGTTTCAATTAATAATTGCATTATTCATTTTATTTATTTTTCAGTGTGGATTGCGGAATTGTTGTTTGCTATGTAATAGAGAAGTTAATTAGAGGAGGGGAACTTAAAGTTGAATTGGATACGAATTTTGCGGATGAATTTAGAACTTAAATTGTACGTATTTTATTAAATTACAAACAAAACACGTGGACAAAAGAATATTATTTAGCATCAAAGCAAGATATGTAGTGATATAAAAGAAAATGATTAAAGTTTCATTTATATTGATACTTGGCTGTGAAATTTATACATTAATGTAATTCTTTCCTTATTTGGTATCAGTCCTCGTTGGAGGAAATTAATTTGATTACACGTATGATTTATAAATATATCAAAACTGCAAATGTGTATGTTTTCACTACAAAATGACAACTTTTTATTATGAAATATATTTTCGCATTGTGATATAGATATTCGAAAAGCGAAACCGTCATGTCACATTGACAAATAAGTTATTATGCATTGCGAAATCATAATGTTATACTGAGAAATTGTGATTTCGCATTGCCATATGATCATGACATAATGAGAAATAAGGTATAACGCAATGTGAAATGCTCATTACCTCTCACGAATAAATAAACACCATCTCTCTTCTTTTTAATATAATTACAACAATCAATTATATTGAACCCTCTAGCGAGGACAATATTCATAACAATTTCCATCAAATAGAACTCAAAATAAACCATAAAAATAAAAATAAAATAAAGGAAATGAAAATAGAGACAAATATCATACTTCAAAAACACAAAAATATTTATATTGACATTATATAAGACCAAAATTTATAGTTGCTCATAGTTTAGATATTTGGGCGTATCCCGTCACAAACCGAATATTACATCCTCATATGCTTCCACGATCTTTAAAGACAAGTTAGTGACCAAGCAACGTTCCGGAGTTCAAGCCATTGAAACGTTCACGACTCAATCTGAAGGTATATGGTATTTAGGTATTTGATTTTACTCAGTCAAAGTTATTCTAGGATATTCATTTTTATTCGAGGCATTTTTATAAAAACATTTTTCAATATAATTTTTTTTGGTTTTGTTAGAACGAGATTGGCATCTCATTAGAACGAGACCTTATTCTCGTTCGAACACGGTTTGATCTTTGTTGAAATGAATGTTTGATTTTGTTGGAACGAACTTCAAACGAGGCTTCTCTGTTTAACGGAACTGTAGCCATTAGAAGCTCGTTGGAATGAACTAAGCAGCTCGTTCGAACAAGACTTTAACTTCGTTAGAACAAAACATGGGTCTTCATTAGAATGAAATGGCATTTTTTTCGAACAAAGTTCTCCGCCTCGAAAATTGTGTTTTTAATAACTGGGACAATTTTGGATTATATAACACAACTCGTTTGGAGAAAATCAATTAATATACCTTCTCTAAATTTTTTTTTTTGTTTCTTTGAAATATCGCTTTATTTTCCAAATCACTTGTCCCTAGAATGATTTGCTCCGTTTGTCAAACCCTGAGAGTGCACTTATGTTCAATGTCCAAACTTATTTAATTAAATTCTAATTTTATCACCAGTTTTAATTAAAACCCTAAAACACGCATCTAGTTGTGATTGACAGTAATATGAATTATCTAGCATGCAAACCAAAACAATCACAAGACAAATTTTAGGAAAAATCCCCAGCGGGGGAAAAACCTTTTTATTTCTTTATTAACTGTTAATATCCAGCTTACAATTACATAGCAGAAATACAATGTTTGTGATAATGAAATACCCTAAGGTTTTGATTCGAAGTCTTCAGCAAGAGATCCCGCAAGAGCTCCAATGGTCAGCATTGGAAACATCCTACTTTTCCACAAGTTTTACTCCAGAATAAGTAATGTGAATAATAGGTTTTAATAATGATTCACATAAATGATTTGGGACGTTTGAGTGAATCAAATAAGGTTTTAAAGACTAAAATATGAAGTTTTAAAGTGCATCAGACATGAAGGGGCGGAGTTTAAAAGACTTACAAAACCTAACTTCGTAGCAAGCATTTATAGGCTGAATAAAAAATTGAGGCGGCGCATGTTATTCGAACGACATCTGCATGCCATTTGAACAACATTAGATGTCGTTACTAACGACCTTAAAAATGACCAATGAAAACACAAAACAGTACGGGTTCGTTTGCAGCAAACAAGAAACGACCCTTCGAGCGACCCTTCAAACGACATTGCATGTCGTTAGAAGCTATTGTTTGAAGGATAGGTGCGAAAAGTTTTGTTTTAAAAATGCTCTCCTACTGGTCTTGAAAAATTATTTTTGACTTGGAAAAACATCTCATTTTGATAAAAACATTTTATAAAAAATATCCCAAATAAATATGTGAACATTAATAACTCCAATTAAAACATTATACCTTTTAGCGTAGTGGATTTAGTGCGAGCGATGGAGACCAATTGAAGATGCACATCGCACAATGTCAATGATGGGTGCATGTTGATGACACGTGATGCTAAGGATTCAATTTATGGACGTAAATGTTGAATGTGTGAAGACGTGCCAAAATGTAACGGTATACGACATACTATCTATTATCTAGGATAATAAAGAAATTTTTAGATTCTAGGCGGACATTTATAAAATATGTCCTCACAAATCTCCCCCTCTGTCTATGCTGGTATATTCATAAAAAAATTGAATTATGCATCCCCCAAAAAACTAAGACATATAATCTAATATCCCCCCAAACCCATAAATAGAAATATCAAAGAACATGTCTTCATAGTCTTAAACATCTTCAAATCTTCAATTCTCTAACGTTTCTTTGTCATCATCAGGGTATGCAAAATAATGACCCTCAATTTGTACCTACACACATGAGACGAGAAACAAATACCCGTGACGAGCAAATGTTTGAAAGATAATGATAAGCATAGAATCAAGATCAATTAAACCATAAGAAAATCATTAAATCAAACAAACAAATCTACTCCCCCATAATTTGTTTTCCCCCTTTTTATGATGTCCCCAAATAGACAAATAAGAAGAAACATATCAATGCATATAGAGAGTGTCACAAGGTAATAAAATTCTCTTTTTCAATTTTTCAAAATTTCTCTTACAAAAAAAATATACAACAAAGAATCACACCATGAAAGAACACTAAGATAACCAAGTCAATGATAGCGTAAATGAAGGGGTGTGATCAAGTTTGATATGAAAATCAATGTAAACAATTATAACATATGTGCACGATGAATTTTGGATACTCCTGACGAATGAACTCAAAATCGTCCTTAGGTGTAAAAATGTTGAATGTAAATGACACCGACTCAATCTAATCAACAAATCAAAATCTAAAATGATTTCTACACCAATAACGTCTAAAACTATGTAATGCTTTTCCAAGAATTTGTCAAGACGTTCAAACCCGTTGATTTAATTCCAACCAAACTCCCTAAAATATAATAATGACCATATTTTTTTATTCAAATTTTTTCTTGTGAATGATCATATCAAACTAAACTAGTTTGGCCTTGGCTGCTTTTTACAATGCCACACTTTTTTAGATCCGATTTAAACGGTGGTTGACTCGCAATGGTTAAGCGTTGCTTTTGTAGCCCTTTCCTGTGTACATTCATCATTTTTCATATGTAAACAATTTTTTCACAGACAATGGTTATTACATGCACTACTTTCATTGTCAAGTGTTATCGCATTTAGTTCATTTTAAAAACAGGATTGAGATGAAAACACTTCGACCAACATGTGATAGACAAGTACAATAATCAAATAAATTCTTGCACATGTGCATTAAAGGAGACTAAGAGTCAAATATGTAGAAGGATATCACTAATCGCATCTCAATGACTCCATAAGCTATAAAGCACATGGATGAATGATGTAGTGTCTCAAATCACTATCAAAAAGTCACGTGGAATATGAAAATGATGTTGTGACTTTGGACATCCTAAATGTGCATCCATAAATGGAGTAAATAAAAATACAAAACTCTTTTTGTGTGTTTTCAAAAAATTTATCAGAAGATTTTTTTTTTCAAATTTTTTATCAAAAGTAAAATCTTTTTGGCTTTTTTAATTTTTTCTCAAAAAAAATAAAAAAATCTTTTTGTATTTTTCTGAAAATATGAATAAAAAAAATATAATACAAAAATATTAGAAATGATACAGTCTAGCAATAGGTATCACATGATGTGAACATGAAAAATACAGCCTATCCTAGACATGGTAACTACCCCTCAGTCAACTGTGCAAATTCATAACTACTTCCTAAGACTCAAATTTTAGGGCATCTAAATGCTTTGGGAATATATCGGCTAATTAAAGGTCAATGGAAACAAAACTCAAGGACACAAATTTCTCTTCTACTAACTCTTGGATAAAGTGATCGCGTATCCTAATGTATTTTGTGAGCAAATACTGGACTGGATTGCGGGATATGTGTATCGCGCTCGTGTTATCATAGGAAATAGTCATGATGTCCTGTGATATCCCATAATCCTCCAGCATTTGCTTCATCCACAAGAGTTGTATACAACGACTCCCGGCGGCTATGTACTCAGCCTCCGCAGTGGATAAAGAGATACAGTTTTGCTTCTTGCTCAACCAAGACACAAGAGCAGAACCAAAGAAAAAATACCTACCAGAAGTGCTCCTACATCCATCTACCTCCCTGGCACAATCGACATCCGAATAGGCGGATAAACGATCGTCGGTATCAAAGAAATACCAAATACCAGATGAGAGAGTTCTGCTCATGTATTTGATAATAAATTTAAGAGCGAGTAAGTGCGACTCTTTCGGGGACGCCTGATATCGCGCACAGACTCTAACACTAAAGGCAACATCGGGAAGACTAGCAGTCAAGTAGAAAAGACAACCTATTATACTTCGATACAAGGTTTGCTTTACGTCCTTGCTTGAAGTGTCCTTGCTAAGCTTAGTTGAGGTAATCATCGGGATATGTGCGTGCTTAGCGGAGTTTAAACTAAATTTCTTCACAAGGTCTGTTGCATATTTATATTGGGAGATGAACATCCCATCCTCTAACTGGTGAACCTAGAGACCAAGGAAGAATGTAAGCTCACCAACCATGCTCATATCGAGCTCACTCTTCACCTCTTCCTCAAAGTCGTGAGCGTAACGGGAGCATGTGGATCCAAAGACTATGTCATCCACATAGACCTGGGGAACCAAAATATCACCATATCCTCTCCTATCAAACAACGTCGTATCTACCCCCCTTCTCTTGAATCCAGAGGCTAAGAGATAGGAAGTAAGCCTCTCATACCAATCATGGGGTGCTTGCTTTAAACTATATAGGGATTTTCTCAGATAACAAACACGTCCAGGGAGTTTAGGGTCTTCAAATCCTTTTGGTTGTTCCACGTAAACCTTCTCTTATAGAATTCTATTCAGAAAGGCGCTCTTGATATCCATTTGATATAACTTGAAGATCTACTGACATGCGATGGTGAGTAATAAACGGACGGACTCGAGCCTCACAATAGGAGCAAATGTCTCCTCAAAGTCTACACCCTCAATCTGTGTGTATCCCTGAGCGACCAACCTAGCCTTATTATGTATAGTGATACCATTCTCTTCCATCTTATTCTTGAAGATCCACTTAGTACCAATTACGTTTATCTCACTAAGTCGGGGGACAAGTTCCCGGACATCATTCTTTCTAAACTGAAGCGATTCTTCCTGCATAGCAGATATCCAATGTTCATCCTTAAGTGCTTCTTTGTGGTTCTTAGGCTCGATTTTGGACATGTAGCACAGAAAACTAACAACATTCTCTAGCCGAGCACGAGTCTTGACTCCTAAAGTGGGATCTCCTAGAATGGCGGAAGGGTCATGATTCTTGTGAACCCAAGCAGGTGTGTCTCCTAAATCAGGAGTAGGGTCCAACCTTGGTGTGTGAGGGACTAAAATATCGTCACTAGGAAATGCGTCATCCTCACACAAAAGGCTAGGATCAACAAATGCCGACAGTTCGTCATCTTGCATGGTGACGTTTATTGACTCCATAACACTAGAGCTACTCAGATTAAAAACTCGGTATGCTCTACTCATCGATGAATAGCCTAATAATATTACTTCACCGCTTCGGGAGTCGAACTTTCCTAATTGCTCTATATCCCTTAGGATGTAGCATTTGGTCCTAAAAGCACAAAAATATGAAAGGCTGGGATTCTTTCTAGTCCACAATTCATAAGGCGTCTGAAGTGTGTTTAGACGAAGATAAACTCTATTTACCATGTGGCATGTGGTAGACACCGCCTCTGCCCAAAATCTCCTAACAACTCTACGACCTAGAAGCATAGATCTAGCCATCTCTTGAATCATTCGGCTCTTCCTCTTAATAATCCCATTTTACTAAGGAGTCTCTACGGCCAAAAATCCATGTTTGATCCAGAGTCAATCACAGTAAAGATCCACCTTTTCTTCTTTAAATTCAGTGCCGTTGTCACTACACATTCTATTGATAGTGACACTGTGTTGATTTTGCAGGAGACGACACCTGGTCATAAAAAACTTTACAACATCAAATTTCTCTCTCAGAAACCTACTATGGAATAACGCAAGAAATCATCGACCATAATGAGGATATACCTCTTACCACTCAAACTCTCAGTACGAGTAGGACCCATACGATCTATGTGAATCAACTCAAGTGCGCGTGAAGTGAAAATGGAATTTAACTTCCTATGGGGACTACAGACTTGTTTTCCCAATTGACAGGGTCCACAAACCGCGAAAGTTATCCTCCCAAGAGACGACAAGCCATGTACTAGGTCCTTTTTAGTTAAGCACTTCAAATCTCTCAAATTCACGTGACCTAGGCGTTGATGCCACAAATCTAAGGGATTAATCGTGGCTCTATTGCAGACAAGTGAAGACTTGGGCACAATCTCATAATAATTATCTTCAGTCCTCACCCCTCGCAATAGAAGTTTACCTACACAAGTGCGAAAATGATCGGAATATTATTGACACAAGCTTATTATTACAAGTGGAGAGGGATTTTACATGAGATAGAAAGAGAGAAAATATTACAAGTGTGTTACAATGAAGGAGGAGTTCTCCTTATATAGCAACCGGACTCCAAATTTTCTTTCAAACTAATTGAGTAAAAGATAAATAAAACGTGGGCTGCTGCCGAATAAAGAAAGGAAAATAGAAAAGAAACAAAAGAGACAGCATCTTTCTTTTTTTAAAAGATGAACAGTAATGCACAGTAAAAGTGCATAGTAATCTTAATAATTTGTACAAAAGATAAATAGTAAAAAGTAAATAGTGGTTTAGTATTTACTTTATTAAAGGAAGATTCGTCCGTTTAACTCTTTTTTCCTTATGGGGACCACCTAATCGTGTGTTGGATTAATTTTGTAGTCGGTCATTGTGGTCGATTAGCCATCCATTGTATTGGCAATATTAGCCTCAGCAACAGAATCAATTGATATGCTGTCATTAGGGTTGTGATGTGGAGGAGGACCATGTAGTTGTGCTAACTCATATTCCTCTGCATGACTTAATTGTTCATAGGGAACATCCAAATTATTTTTGTTTTTCAAATTATTCAAAAATTCCCTAACGGCCGCTCATTGTTCAAGCGAGGTGGCATAATTGATCTGGAGGTTTTTGATAAATAACCTTCTTCCATCAGTTACCATAAATTTTAAAACCGTTTCCCAATAATAATAGGATACCAAATTTGAAATATTGATCATGGTTTGTGACAAATATTTAGTTGTATCCAATTGTTCCAGAGGTTGCTTAATGTCCCAGTTTTTTTCAATCTCATCCCATTCATAGTACTCAGTGGCTCTGAGGTGCCAAATTTGATAGGGTTGGTAAAAAAATTCTTGGACCTTCCAACCAATTGTACTAGTAATATGAAAGGACAAATAACGTGTATATTTGTACCTGTTTTTTGTTAAAACATGATAGACCATGTTTTTGATCATCATGGGTAATGGTTCAAAATTATTAAAACATATATTTGAGAAGATTAGTTTATTTACTAATTCCCATTCAATAGGTTCAACATGGTAACATGGGTAACCATCATCAGCAACAAAATGCAGTTTTGGCATTTCATCACTATAATTAATAGATTGATCAAATTGGATTAAAAGACTTTTTATCTTTTTATCCTGATCTTTAATTTTTGGCAAAATTTCAGTTTGAAATAGTGGCCTTGGAAGAAGTGCCTTCGCTTATTCGAATAGGCATATTCTTCTAATAGTATTGAAGATTTTATCTGTAAAATCATTTTATAATAAATCAGCAAATTCTAGAAAAGTATCGATTTTATCCAGAGAAAAATCTTCATTTTCATAATTTAGAGTTTTCAAAACCTTGAGGCTAAGGCTTTTAAACTTGTCTAAAACTACTATTTGTTCAACAATTTTGTCAGCGAGGATACTCATATTTTTTCTAAAATCTTTTCTTTTTTCTCGAAGATGAGATTTCCAAGCTTCATTTAAAGGATGATACAACTCATAGGGGATTCTTGGGTTGTGAAAATCATAAGCTTCAGTATCAAGGAGGCTTTCCTTGGTCTGGAGTTTTAAAAACTGATATATAATATTAGGAGGTGCTAATTGTTTCATCCAATTTTTCCACGCTGTTACGGATTTTTGGATGGTATTAAATCTTTGGTGACATGCACCTGGAAAACCATTTACTTGTTTAAAACATTGGTGCCAGTCATGGTAGAGGCCTGGTTGGCGTCCACTGAATACAACGTACACATGTTCTGGTTTAGTTTGTGTACTTGATGATGATGAGGCTTGGGTTTTTGCCTTTTTAGCAATAGTTACCCAATCTCCTTTTACTTCACCTGGATGCTTGTCTCACATCCTAAAATAAAAATAATCCACTTGTTTAGTGGGTTTGATAAAATATATTCCACTGGTTTAGTGGGTTTGATATATATATATATATATATATATATATATATATATATATATATATATATATATATTCCACTGGTTTAGTGAGTTTTTAATCAAAATATTCCACTCGGTTAGTGGAGTATTCTTCACAATTTCTGCTGAGATAATCTTCAAAGAAATTGCTAGTACCTTTTAAATGTTCAAATTCAAAAGTATAAACAACAATTTGGTTATACCATTTGAGTCTTCTTCCTTTTAAAATATTTCTTTTATTTACAAGGAAGTCTTTTGCTGCTTTATTATCTGTTCTAACAATAAAGTCTTCTGGTGCTAGAAAAATATGGAATTTTCTAATAGCAAGCTTACTTGCTAGTAATTGCTTTTCAAAAATGATATAATTCAATTCATTTGGTTTAAATTTTCCAGAATTATATCCACATATCAATTCATGTTTTTGAATTGATTTTGGTATAGTGGTTTTCTTACCACGGATACCAAAATTATTAGAAGGATTATTTTCATCCCAATAATCTGTAGGAATTGCTTTGAGAACACATCCCCAGTAATTTTCTGAAGCATCAGTTTCGAGTATTAATTTATCTCCTGTCTTAGAAAAATAAACTTTTGGACAATTATTTATTATCTCTTGTTTAATTGTTTTAACAACAAGAGTATCATTTTTACTCCATGTAAAAACTTCATCTTTCTTGAGTTTTTCAAGAAGAGGTAATTCTTTTTATGATAATCCTTTTATGAAATTTCTTCCATAATTAAGGATTCCTAAGAAACTTTGTAATTATTTTTTATCCAAAATTTCTTCATTAAAATCTCTTATTTTAGAGATTATATGATCTTGTAATTGTAGTCTATCCTGGTTTAGGATTATACCAAGAAAATTAATTTCTGTTTTTTCAATATCAATCTTCTTTGGTGATAGAATAATTTCATGTTTTTGGAAATTTTCACAAATTATTTTTAGATGATGTCTATGTTCTTCCACTATTTTTGAAAAAACAAGAATATCATCTATATAGACAACACAAACATCTTTAAGGTCTTTAAAGATTTTGTCCATCCATCTTTGATATACCAGAAGAGCTGTGTTTAGCCCAAAAGGCATAACATTCCATTGATAGTGTCCTCTAGGAGTACTAAAGGCTGTCATTGGTTTGGATTCTTCAGTTAGTTGTAACTGCCAAAATCCTGATTTACAATTGAATTTGCTAAAGAATTTTTTTCCTTTAGTTTGGCTAATTAAAACATCCTTTCTTAGAATGAAGAAGCCATCAAATTCTAGTTGTTCGTTTAATCTTTTATAATTTATAACCATTCTAGCTTTCCTCTTGTGACTTCATTGTGTTTTCTCACCATGAAGGCAGGGCTAGAGTGTGGGCTTATTGTTTCTTCAATAAGATTTATTTCCAATAGTTATTTGATTTTTTTATCAAATTCATCTATATCATTTCTGGTATAGATCATTGGTTTTACTCTTATAATGATATTGGAATCTCTTAATTTGACATTACAATATCTTGGACTTTTATCCCATAATTTTAGTGAATTTTCACTAAAATTATCTTTTAAAATAGTATAATGCCAATGAGTGGTTTCAAGGGCTTTAATAATTAGAGTCATATCTCCTTTCTTAGTAGGGTGAAAGCCTCTTTTATACTTATATTTATGTTGTTACAGTAAAGGGATTTTTACTACTTCTTTATTGAGAGTTAAATTTATCGTTCCCTCGTCAATACTTATAGGCAAATATTCTGATATAAAATATTGCCTAAGATGATATCTCCATGCATTTCAGGAAAACATAAGATTTTTGGAGTAATAACTTTCTTTTCATTAAACCAAATAGCTACTTTTTAGCTTTTAGATCAATGAAATTTTGTGTCCCATTGATGCCTGTTACAACAATAGGATTTTTCATTTTTATTCATTTTTCAGGTGGTAAAGCATTGGGTCTACAAGAACAAATTGTAGCTCCTGTATCAATTAGTGTGCAGAGACTATATGGTTTATAGCCTGCAAAATTAAAATTTCCCAATACATAAGTATATCTTTTCTTTCCATGGCTTGGTGAAAAGATAATTTCATCTTTTCCTAATTGGAGGTGATAAATATGACTGGATTTTATATTATCTTCTTTTAGATAATTTGTTCCAGGTAATATTGGTACTTGTATTTTTTTCATAGCAATAGGTGGATTACTATTACTACTTTCTCCTTTTAAAAGATTTTTCCCTTTTAATTTGTCCCAATCGTTATCAGCAAAATTCTTTTGCCAATTTTCTAAATGCTTATTTTTAAAATAAATATTATTTCCAGATACCTGTAATTCAGCATTGTTTCGTTATTTTTCAGGTGGTGCTTCTGTTATTTGGGGTAGTATCCATTGTTTTGGTACTTCTAAATCTCTCCAATTGATTAATCTTGGTTGTATTGCCGAATCAAATGGTCGAGGTTCAAATATTTTTATAATATTTCTATCCACATTCTGTGGATTAGTATGTGGTAGAGTTGTCAATTCATGAATTGTTTTCCAATGTATTGGCATATTTCTATAGGAATCTTTCATGCCTATCCCTTTGGTTTGGATTTTTATAATGACAGATTCCTCAATATTTGGGTCATCAATGGATATAAATAAATTTGGTTTTATGTTAAACCAAATAACTCCATTTACCAAATTGGATTGGACTCCTCCAATTATGGCATTCATAGGATTACTGAATCTTTTGTCTAAGACGAGTATCGCTACGGGTGTGTCCATACCTTGTCTAAATAAGGCAGTAATTAATACATATTTGAATAAATCCAATATGTATATATTTTATATTTGGGTGTTTTTTTCTTCCATCTTTTGATCTTTTCTAGAACAAAGAGTTTTATATCTGTTGTCTCGTCATCTGTTGATCCAGCAGTAGTATTACCATTAAATTGTTCAAATATTCTTATTGAGAATAATTTGAATTTTGATAATTTATAGACATCTTCCTTTTTTATAAGTTGTCTTTGATTATCAATTTCTTGTAATTGTTCGTTGGTAAAAGTGATTTCTTCTCCAACTATTTCACGAAGGGCTATTATTTGTAGCTCATCTTTGCTACTTCCTCGTACTTCTACAGTATTATACATAAATACGATTTCTTCATCGGATGTTTTCGAATCAGATTCAAATTCATATAAAATTTCATTATAATTATTAGAAATATCAGAGTCAGATAAATCTTCCCCATAAAATGTTTCTAATTCTTTTTCTCCAAGAAATTTTATCATTTTATTTGCCCTTTTCCCTTTTTTGGGACATTCAGGCGCATAATAGACTTCTTCATTACATACATAACATTTACACTTCTTTTTTAGAAGTGGTTTTTCGGAAACTTTCTTTTTCTTAATATACTTTTTATTTTTAGAAAAAGATGATTTCTTTTTCCAAGGTTTCCATTTGAATTTTCTCTTTCGAGAATTTTTGAAAATTTTAGGAGGTGCGTTACATCCTATTTTCCAATTTTTTTAAAGATTTTATCACAACATTTATATCCGGCTTTGGAATTTGTTATTTGATTTTTGACTTGTTTTTTCGCTTTTATTTCAATACATTTATCGGATATTTGTCTTAATACCCAATTAATGCGAAAACCAAGATTATCTTTCTTGTTGATTGTTTTTAACCAACTAGGATAAGTTTTTAAAGACATTTCACCCCATGGGTTTGGGAGTTAGTGGAAGAATTGATCCAGCCAATGAATATTTTATGGATGCTTTAGTTTGAAATAATACTTTTTATACATTTCAACAAATTCTCCAAATTGACAAATGTTACATATTTCTAGTTTAGACAATATGTAACACGCATCTTCTTAGATTCTGGGTTCTCCAGTATATCCAATCAAATTTTCTTTAATTATATCAACAAAACCTTTTAGGATTTCATCAAAAGTTTTGAAGTTTTGTAGGAGCTTAGATTTTGTTGAGTTTCTTTATATGAGTTTTCCCATTGTTGCAACCATTGTAAAACGTCACCTTGAAGTGTTACATCAAGGTAGTCTAAAAATTTTTCTTTAAACCACGTACTCTTATAATTAGTAATGAGTATAGACATGGATTGTTCCCACTCATCAATAGTTTTCTCTTGATCTTTAAAAGGTACATGCCTTAAATCAAGATAAATACCGTCTTGAGATATATTTTGTTTGTTCAAATTATCTCTTCTTAAGAAAAAAGGATTTGGTTCGTCCTCCTTCTTAGTATTACTAGTAGAAGCTATAGAAGTGTTGCCTGTTTCAACAAAATATTCTTTTTCTTGTTCATATGCAGGGGTTTGCATATAATCTTCAAAAGCTTCCCAATTTATGAATTCTTGAAGTGGTTCTTCAACCTTCCATTTTCCATCACTAGTATTTACTACATGTGGTGGATTTTCTTCTTCATCAGATGAATATTGGATTAATTCATACTGATAGTGATGTAATAATTTTTCATTTTCCAAATCCGTATTTCGTATTTGTTCAATGAGTCTATTACGTTCTGAAACATTTAATGTTGGATCTTTATATAAGTGTCTCCAATAGTCTAATATTTCATGAACGTTTATATATTCAGTATAATTAAATTCTTCTGTTTCAAGAGTTTTAATTTCCTCCGAACCATAATATAACCTAGCGATTTTGTTATCTCCTGGGTAATTCATTCCAGTTTGTTCTGGGTTTTGAGCATCTATTTTATTTAATAAATTTTTCAAATTTTTGCTTAGTTTCCTCTTTTAAGTCTAGGTTTGAGACTGTTCTGAGTTGACTAAGTTTTTGATCAACTTTGTTTAATTTGAATTCAATAATATCTAGTTTTCTTTCTACATAATTTTGATTAATGACCTGATGTCTTTTAGTTCGTTTTACCCAACCAACAATTATATCAGTTAAACTATTTAAAGTAGTACTAATTTTACTAATATCATTTTCTGATTTTTTTTATCAATATGTAAACTATGATTATACATGGATTCATCTTTTTGTATCCAAGGTGCTAAACATTGTAATGAAATATTATCATTTTGATTATCCATTTCAGGTTTCATTGGTACCCAAAAGACTTTATTATCAGAACAGATAATAAAGCAGTAAAAGACTTCCTTGTAAATAAAAGAAATATTTTAGAAGGAAGAAGACTCAAATGGTATAACCAAATTTCTATTTATACTTTTGAAGTTAAACATTTAAAAGGTACTAACAATTTTCTTGCAGATTATCTCTCAAGGAGCATCTTTCATGTCTTACCAGATATGTCCTCAATCTTTACCTTGACCTCCCGGGCTCTCTCAAGATCATGAGCGAGTTGGGCTTTAAGGGCTTCAAGTTTCTTTCGAGCTTCCACGGATGCAAGGAACTCACTCGTAAGACTAGCCACTTATTTGGTCAAGTCCCCTTTCTCTCTCCAAACAAACTGTCTCTCTACAGAAACACTCTCTCTCTCTCTCAACATAAACTTTCTCTCTCTCTCTCTTATGGAAGTGCTAATGAAGGACTCTCTATCTCTCTCGTCTCTCTTAAATCTCTTTCTAACATGATGATCCTAAGATCTAACCCTTTATTATGCTTTTTAATTTTAAATGAAACATCATACAAATTAGCATAAGCGCATCGTAGCTCACTCTCACTTGCAACATCCTCCCCCTCACTCTCATAGTTTTCACTATCGAGGTGTCCTTGTGATGTAGCTTCCTCATCGTCGTGAGGTGTACTGGAAGTACTCATATGGCTAGCTATGAGCGCGGTGAAGTTTCATTCATGTGCTGATTCATCTCCATAATCCACCGACTCGACCTCACTGTCGTCACTAAGGGAGGCATTTAAAGCATCTTTGACTTTGCCTTGACGTTTCAACCTAGTTGGACACTCAAAGGTCTTATGACTTCTATTGTCACACTCATAACATCTATCTTCATCTCTTTTAGGAGTGTCCTTTTTTATCTTTATCAAACTTTTTTCCAAATTTGGCTTTCTCAAAATTCTTTTTATCTTTAAAACTGCCATTCTTTTTTAATTTGAGGCATTATTTGAATTTTTTACAAATAGTGCCAAATCGTCTAAATTAAAATCAAACTTAGAATCTGACGTTTCTTCCTCTCTCCGTTTAGACCACTCTATATTTTTTCTAGCTAAATCCTCACATTTTTTAGCCTGGGCTTTAAATGTTATCCCTTTATCTTCAGATTTAACTGCTTTAGGAAACATATCAATTTCAAATATCTGGAGGTCTCCCACCAGTTCTTCTAATTTAAGACTGTTCAAATCTCCTAATAAATTTAACACATTGACTTTAGGGATAAAACTCTTAGGCAATGATCTCAAAATCTTTTTAACTACTCGTGCATTAGGAATGTATTCACCAAAAATGAAACTAGTATTGATAATATCAGACAAATGTTCATAAAACTCATCAAAACATTCAGATTCAAGAAAGGTTATTGTTTCAAATTGAGTAGTTAAATTTTGCAATTTGGATTCTTTAACTGCATTTGTACATTCATGGATAAGTTGAAGAACATCCCACGCTTCCTTTGACGTGGTACACGTTATGATGCATCAGAACTCGTCGGGTGTGACGACACCAGAAATTGCACTTAGCCCACGAGAATTATATGTGCTCCATTTAAATTCATCCTCAGTACAGTTAGACACCAATTTAATATTTGTCACATTTTCTACGGTGACAGAGGGAGGACTCCACCCTCTTTCATCCACTAACCAGACACGTTTATTAATGACCTTTAAAGAAGACTTCATTCGGGTTTTTCAATATGTATAGTCTGTCCCGTTAAAAATTGGCATCCAATTATATAAGTTTTCCATTGAACTTAAGCCTTTTCAAAATCAATTTTATAAGAAGTTGATATTCAGAAAAAAATTGCAAAAAAATTACACGGTATAGTTGTGTAAATGGATCTAATACCAATTTGAGAGTGCTCTTACATTGAATTCCCAAACTTATTTACTTAAATTCCAATTTTATTACCAGTTTTAATTAAAACCCTAAAACATGCATCTAATTGTGATTGACAATAATATGAATTATCTAGCATGCAAACCAGAACAATCACAAGACAGATTTGAGGAAAAATCCCGAGCAGGGACAAAACCTTTTTATTTCTCTATTAACTCTTAATATCCAACTTATAATTACAAAGCATAAATACAGCATTTGTGACGACGAAATACCCTCAAGTGTCGGTTCAAAATCTTCAGCAAGAGATCCCGCAAGAGCTCCAATGGTTAACAATGGACACAACCTTCTTCTCCACAAGTTTTAATCCAGAATGAGTAATATGAATAATAGGGTTTAAGAATGATTCACATAAATGATTTGGGATGTTTTAGTGAATCAAAAAGGGTTTTGAGGCCTAAAAGATGAAGTCTCAAAGTGCATCAGATATGCAGGGGCGGAGTTGTAAAAGACTTGCAAAACTTAACTTCGTAATAGGTATTTATAGGCTGAATAAAAAGTTGACACTGTGCATGTCGTTCAAACCACATCTGCATGTCGTTCGAACGATATTAGATGTTATTACTAACGACCTTAAAAATGACCAGCGAAAGCGAAAACACAAAACAATACGGGTTCATTTAAAGCAAACAAGAAACGACCCTTCGAGCGACCCTTCAAAGGACATTGCATGTCGTTAGAAGATGTCGTTTGAATGACTTATTAATGTCGCTTGAACGACATTACTATGTCGTTTGAACGACAGGAGCGAAAAATATTATTTTAAAAATGCTCGCCTACTGGTCTTCAAAATTTATTTTTGACTTGGAAAAATTCCTCATTTTGGTAAAAACATTTTATAAAAAATATTCCAAATAAATACAATTAAATATTATACCTTTTAGCGTAGTCGAATTAGTGGGAATAGTGGATACCAGTTGAAGATACACAACGCACGATGTCAATGATGGGTTCATGTTGATGATGCGTGATGCTAAGGATTCGAATGATGGACGTCAAGGTTGAAAGCGTGAAGACGTGCCGAAATGTAATGGTATACGGTATACTAACTATGATCTAGGACAACACAGAAATTCTTAGATTCTAGATGAAAATTTATAAAACATATCATTACAACCCCTAATTCCATACACTATATCAAACCCTTGTAGAGTTTTATCTATTGCTGATTTTTAGAGTTGTGACTCTATTGTTGAAAAAGAAAGGATTCCACAATCTTGAGGATGATATTTAGATACCGAGGAAAGAACTACTTCTTGTAGGTGGTGATGGACTGCATCACTTTCAGTTGAAAATTTGAAGACCCTGTGCATTATACTTAGTAGATCTATTGCTAGTCTGTAAGTTATTCGAGTCTGTTAAAATTTTAAATAGTGTTGAATATAAATTTTGCCCTAAAGGGATTTTTTCTCAATTTTCCTTCTGCTTGGTTTGGTTTTGGTTCGACATAATTTTTAATTGAATATTGCACACCTAATTCTAAATAAAGATAAAATTTGAGTAAAAATTGAACCTTTGTATGTGTGACCTAAGATACAAGTGAATCCACATAACTTGATCTTTTCACATTACGAAATTACAACTAATTAAAGGTGATCCACTCTAACATTGCATCAAAATTGCATACAATACATGCTAAATGCTCGTACTCATCCTTGGAAAAACATCTCTTATAGTTGTTATGTATTTTACAAATGGATTGAGACCTATTAATTCGATGATAATACATTGAGGTAGGAGAAATTTTGTCAAAATGATGGAAGGTTTCTTTCCAAAAATCCCATAATTTTTCAAGACCTTATCCCTCAACATGTCAATAGCAAAGTCCGCGTTACTTGTTAAACCAATTCTGACAGAAAAAATTGCAAAAGCATGACAAGTATATATTTCTCCATTAGCACCCATATCTTTGGGTATAGACTAATCGGTCTTACCAGAATCAGCTTTCATAAATCTCCAAATAACATTTACATATTTGATGTCATTTCTAGGATTATCAAACCAAGAATGCCACAGTGTTCATCCTAAATTGAACTTGTCAAAATCTCCAATGGGAATATCTCAAATTTAAATTTGGTCTAGGGGTTGATCATTTAAACATAAGTCCTTAATTTTTTTGGATGTAGGGATTATCTTCAGACTATCCATAATTGACAATAAAGAATATCTTGATGAGAACTTCATCACATAAATCGAAAATGTGTGCCATTTTTTTAAAGAGGTGATTTTAAAGGTAGAATGTTTGTGTTTCAATTGTAAAAGATGAAGAAAGAATAACTAGTTACAAATAGTTTCCACGTATTTATAGAAGAATTTATACATTCCATCGCTTTGAAAACGCAACGCTTATGTGAAAAGTCATCATTAAAATTGCATATTTTGATGGTAGTAGCAAATAGTATATATAGGCACTGACTATTAATAACATTTACGTTGCGAACTCAAAATAAGAATTGATGCGTGTCAGTGTGAAATGATTATGCCTAATGAATATTATTATACTAAAAATAATATTTGTCAAATAAAGATTTTAGTTGTACAAATTTGTATATTTTGTAATACAAATACATTTCATAATGAATTTCATTAAATGAACCGACAACTTAGGAAACATAACAGAGAGAATAATGATCATGATTGTTCACATATTTAACGACACGTGTCTTTTATAGAGGGTTAAACATGTGATTTGATATCTGAAAGGTCAGAAATATCAAACGATTTGATGTTTGTGGTGGTAATGTCTCTACTTGTATACCTCTTTCTCTCTCTATATATATAGAGAGATTGGCCCAATTGATATTCAATATCTTTTACTTATTTATTCTCTTAAAAAATTCAAACACAAACCCTAATACTTTTTAACTCCATCTCCCAATAATGGTTTCCCTTATAAGATGTTTGGAGAGCTATCTAGATTTCAAAATAAACATGAGATGACAACTAAAAGACATTGAATACGAACTCCAACAGTACAATCTTAAATGCTACGAGTTATTTGTATATATAAGACAAGGTTTCATCAGATTACCACCAATACTGGAACTAATTAAAGGGATTGACATTCCTCAAAACTTCGATGATTTATGGACGTTTTATGTTCTTCGAGTCATACCAAAATATGAGGAATTGGTTAAGAAAAGGAATATGTATAATCAAGTGGTTGAAGTCTATATTCTAATGAGGACAAACTTCTTTATTAACTTCATAAAATCACTTGAGGATTTTGTTGATTCTTATCTTGACTACCCAGATAGTGAATTACCTTTTTAAATGTATTTATGTTTTACTAGTTTCTTTTTTTCATGTTTTTGTTCTTTTTTCATGAGATATCAAATTGTAAATACACTTGTTTGTGAACTATACAATATGGACAATTGTTGGTTTTAATACAAATCTAATATTATATTATGTAAATCCTCGCCAGGAAAATTAAAATACACATTTGTTTCACGTTGTTCATATGCAAATTTTTAGTTGTTACCTCTAGCGAGGAAACTAAACTAACATATTTAATGAAAATTGTGTAATAATTTGTTTCGCACTGCGAAATAATATTTCGTAGTGCTACATTTGAATATCTCACAACGTGAAATATTGAAATGTCGCACTTTCATTTTGTTAATATTTTGCGATGAGAAATTTGACGATATTTCTCATTGCGAACTGAAAATATGAACAAATAGTGAAAATGAATGGACAATTTTAAATATATGACCAACTTATACAATTAACTACGTGAAATTATCATATGACATCAATTTTATATTTGCAACGTATAACAATTGAATTGTGTTTGTCTGTCAATTTTGACATGGGTAATTCGTCATCACATGATTTATAATCTTCTTTCGATCCAGCCTCAAGTCATTACTTTTGAGACTCATTTTAATGTCTACCACACCCAAACAATTACGATTTTTATATCCAAAAATGTTCTCCATATAAATCGAATCATCTATAACACAACATGAATTACATGAAACTTTATATCTCAAAATGTTGTGGATCTAAACTTTTCTCATTTCGGATTTTTTAATAAATTCCTCATACGAATACGCTGCACATATCACTACAAAAAATTTCCATGATTGAAAATAATAAGAACCCTAATAGAAGAGTAAGATTGCAAACAGAAGAAAAGTTATGTAAGTAAAATGTCTACTAAGATCTTGGAGATAATCTTACGTACCACAAACGACTTTGGACACGTGTATTATCATTCTTTTCACATGCATCATACAACTTATTATTAACTGGTTGCCATACAAAGGGTATTTTTGACAACTTAAGTACTATAAACATATGCAAAGGGCCTTAAGATTAAACATGTTTGCAATCGGGGCCAACACTTGTACACATTTGTCTACAAGGGGATCAGTAAATCGCGCTAAAAAAAGCTACATTTCTCCTATTGTTTTATTTATTCTATTTAAGAATGAGTTTGGATTTTATTTAGGTTTCATTTAAAATGATTTATCTGAAATTTTAAAGTTTCTGATTTAAAGTGTTAAAGTATTTTTCATTATAATGAACTAGGGTTAGGGACTTTTTTTTCACATATATATAACAAGTGAAGAAGAGGGGGGAAACAATGTCCATGTAAATCTAAGACGTAAATTCTATCTATTAATTATGGATTCTCTCTAACAGTATTTAATAACCATTATGATCCAGGGAATAAATATCTCAGGGGGTAAAGATAAGGTGGGAACTAAGGGCACCCCAGTTCTTACTGTATAATACCACACAAGTTTTTTATTTTTTTTGCTAAGGCCACCACATAGTATAAATAATTTTTTCACCCAAATTGAACACCACCACCATTTTTCCTCTCAAACCATTTTCTCATTCAAACCCTACAGAAACTTCACCTCCAAACTATCATGAATTTTCACGTTAGAACTCGGGATATTGATCAACAATGCTGAAACCACAATGAAACTAGGGTTTTCAACCATTTTCATCTGCTGAAGTTGCCACAATTTCCATATTGAAGTTACAACACACCATGGAAGGTGTTAACAATTGTTGTAGCCACCATAACACTAATGAAAATAGCCAAAATAATATGTTCGAGGTCATTAGTAATTCATATATGCATTTTTTTTCAAAAAAAAATAAACGTTGAAAAGCTTAACCCCAAAAATGGAGTTTTACAGCTGTTCGTCATCGGGACCCCGAAGAAGATGATTTTTAGGGTGGTTATCCTGAATCAAACTTAAATTTTTTTAAAAGAAAAATGTTTATTCGGGGTTATTATTCCGAGTAAGACCTTAATGCTCTGTATGATTATACTGAATCAAATATATATATATTTGGGATCTAGGCCCCGAATGAAGGATGTCGAACCACTATAAAAATTATTGAAAAAATCGCATTTAGGGTAATTATACCGAATGAAACACATATACTAGGGATAATTATATCGAAATGAAGTCTAAACTCAGTTTTTTTTTAAATAGTTAGCTTGGGGCATAAATAATGAAATGTAGGAGTTGATTCGGGATCAGGATAGTGAAGGTATAATGTACGAAGCTACATTTTTTTTAAACACTCATGACTTATCATAAAGTTCATTAAAACGATTTTGGATTGTTTTTCTTGTTTTCAAAGGTTTATGAGCTATTAACATGCCTCATTCTATAAAATTTGTTAGTAAACATGTGAAAATTAAAAGTTGGGTTAATTACACTTGAGCCCCCTAAACTTTTCCCCTATTAACACTTCACCTCATGATCTTTCAATTTTTTCAAATCTCATTCTATAGCTTCACTACCAGTGCAAGTTACCCAAAAACACGACGAACGTTTGTTTTTGGGCGGGATATTGGTCGTGTGTGACTGACATGGGTTTTAAGTGGGGGTAACTTGATCATTTAAGGGGGAAATGAAAGGTTTTTATAGTTTCTTGGGTCAAACCCATTCTGCAGGAAAAAAAAGAGCTTGAAGAAGATAAAGCAAGAGGACGAAGCAGAGAAAGAGAGAAGAACAAGGAAGAAAGAAAAAAAAGGAAGAGAGAAGAAGAAGGAAGAAACTCACCATGGAAGGAATATACTACTGTGCTAATGCGATTGTGATTCGTACATCTTGGATGGATTCCAACCCTAAAAGGAGGTTTTATTCTTTTTCATCTTGTGGCTACTTTATGTGGAAAGATCCTCCAATGTGTCCAAGATCCAAGAACATTATTCATGATCTTCTTCGACGGATTCGGGCACTTGAGGCTGATGTGGGTAGAAATAGGAGAATAGGCAAGTTTTGCTATATGAGTAGGGTATTTTGTATCTTGTTGGTGTTTGTTTTATATATTGTTAAGTGCGGCAATACCATGAATGTAGACACCAAATTGGAACTCATGTAATATGTTATGGATGTACTAAAGTAGTTTATACATCAATAAAATGAAATTTGTGTAGTAATGTTGTTTGCAAACATAAGTTTACTAGCTTTTAAGTCCCAATGAAAAAGGGTTAATTCACAACATAAAGTTACCAAAATCACTGCCAGTAATAGTGAAGTAACCCAACCAAAAAAAATAGGACCAATGTGCAAATATTTGCTAAAGTTCACAAAATAACAAACAAAAGGAAACTACATAGAAATCTGTAATCCATCAACTTTGTGTAGCTGGAGGAGGCTGTGAGGGACCCGATATTATCACATCGGTTACTGCACCATTTTTCTGCCCTTCACCTACATAAACAAACATATTCAATTGTTAGGCACCATATTCTTTTGTAAACAAACATATACAATTGGAAAGGAAACATATTAAATTACAAAGCAACTACATTGAGTATTATACTTACCCTACGGACTTGTTTGCCTACCCCACTCCCATCAGACACATCTCCACTAATAGCAGCCATATCAGTGTTCTTTGTCTTCTTTGGACATCCTCTTTTATTATGCCATGGGATCCCACAAACCTTGCATGTAATTATAACCCCTTTCCTCCATAGTTTGACTAGATTTGCAGTAGGTGGTTCACCTTCCTCCCTCCTCTTTACCCTTTTAGGTCTTCTAAGTTGTGTTGGTTGTGTTGTGTAATATAAGGAGATGATGGTATTCAAATTTTTCTTTGGCCATAAATATCTTCCATTGATTGGGTTGAGCAAGTTAGAATAGGTGTTTATGTAGGTCTCCACATAATATATTTTTCTCACATATTTTTCAGGTTCTTCTCCCAAGTAATGCAGGGCAGTAACCAAATGAGAGCATGGTATACTAATTAATCTACTACATCCACATGAACTAGCAGCCAAATTTAGGGCATATTGCACTCCATAGAGCCCAACTATCTCAAACTTATGATCACCATTCCACCATGGTATCATCCATGCAACAAATTTTTGTTTGGCTTTCTCCAATCCTTTTTGAACTGTTAGACAAATGACACCACCTTTGTAATTCCTCATTTTATCTTTTTTCTTTTGTTCTCTCCATCAAATTTATTTTAATCGATTCTAACATTGCAATGATTGGCTTGTTTCTTGCATCATTTATGTTGGCATTAGCTCTCACAAATATTGTTCATAAGTATGTCACTCTTGCAAAAGCCTTCTTCCTTGCCCTATAAATTTATAAATGGCTAACTTCCACATTAAAATCCTTTTGAATAGCTTCTTTGAAAGATTGAGTAGGCCAAGTAGGATTTAACTTGAGCTGCTTAACATACCTTTAGGCCAGCTATGTGGAGTTTGCATGTTTAACCTCCAATGACATGTTGTAAGTATGTATATCCACAAATGCTCTGATTTTCATAGTGACATCACATTGATTTTGAGAGACATAAATGACCCATGGACAACCTGCTTTACATTTTACCCTAACATTGTCTTTATCATTCTTGACAAATGTTATTTATTTCCCTTTTGTAAGGACACAAATTTCTAATTGAGTCTTAATGTATTGTTGGCTCAATTTTGGACAAAAACATTTAAGTCATAAGATAATAATCATGAGTATCCTCCAAGACTATAACGTTTGAAGTTTCAGTTGAAGACGTAGCGGCCTGTAAAAGCGAAGATTATCAAAGTGCCGAGTTTCAAGTGCCATTTTCTACGTCAACGACAATTGATTCCATAGTCTCCAAAAGGTATGAATGTGTTTTTATATATATAGGGAGACTTGGAATAATTTTATTATGGGTGTAATTTCATTTTAATTGAATTTGATTTTCCAAAAGTTATTGTAGAACTTTGAAAAAAAAGTTTTTGGGCTTAAAATGTAAAATTGGACTTTCTGACATTTTGTTCGAACGAGAATTTCGTTTGAACGAGTTTACCAATGACTTTTCCCATTTTGGCCACTGACTTTTTGTTAGATAAATCGTTCAAACGAAAAAGTCATTCGGACGAGATTTCTGGGCGGGAACAGTTTTGGTAGTTTTATCCCATTTTCCCACTCTTTTATCCCACTTCTTTTTAGAAGTTTAAAATATACTCGGGACACATTTTTCAAGAGACTTTGGTACCTTCCCTAAGAGGATTTTTGATAGAACATACACCAACCAAAGTTCCATGTTTTTATGTGTTGAATTTCAAAGAAATATTTTCAACAAACACACGAGTTTTCACCTATAGTTTGTTTACCCAAGTACCTCATATATATAATATTTACTTGGAGTTGTTTGGCCCCATTGGTTCATCTCTACCATAAAAAGGAGAAGTTTGGGTTTACTTATACATCCCACAAAGAATAAGACATTCGATTTACGCTGCGGTGTTCTCACTCGAAGAAAAGCTTCGCGTGAGGGTGACGGTGTCCAAGAGTCCCATAGGAGGAGTCCCAGACTGTGGAGGAGTCCATGGTTATCTACTAGGCAGAGGTGGTTACAAGAAGGAGCGTCAAGGCTTGGACGGAGTCAAGTTGTTGGTGTAAGTCTACTGTCTTGTAATTTGTAATTTTGTACTTAGTGGACTTGTTAGGCCAGGGCCGTTCGAGGTTTTTTTCGTTTTGGGTTTTCCTCGTACATCGGCGTGTAGTGTGATTGGTTTATTTTGTCTTGCAAAGCACGTAGATGCATGCTTAGATAATTCAAGATAAAATTTGGTTTAATTATCACACGTATCTATTTTGGTGCAAAAATTAATTAGGTTTAATTTAACTTAATTTAATCAAGTCATATATTTATTTTGATAATTTAGTTTGGCCTAATTTGCAAAATTGAATTCATAATTGTTAAGCAAATTTCTAATACTTGGGTTGAATTAATTTGGTTTAAGTGAAAAATCCATTTGTTGTTTAATTTATTCACTTTGCGTTTAGTTTAATGTTAATTTGAAAATAAATTAAAATTTATTTTTGTGTGTGTTGTGTTGAACCATCTTCATTCCGCAATTAAAAAGAAAATTATATATAATTTTAAAAGAATATTTAAAATTAGGGATTCTCGCACTTTTCAGATTGATATCAGAGACGGAGTGCTAATTTATTGCATTAAGGTTCTTTTAAATATTTTTGGTTAAAAATATAATTTTTTCCATTTTCAAAATTTCCTGTTTTCGATGGTTCGAACTACGTGTATTGGAAAGCACATATGAAATCGGCATTAAAGTCTATCGACGAGAGGGTTTGGTTGTCAGTTGTTAACGGGTGGTCCCCACCCACATGTTTGGTAGAAAATGAGCGTGTTCCCAAACTCGTAGATAAATAGAGTGAGAATGAATTTAAACTTGCTAATTTTAATTCCCGAGGTTTAAATGCCTTGTTTAGCGCGGTCACACTGAATGAATCCCGACGTATCATGACGTGTAAAACCACTAAGGAAGCTTGGGATATATTACAACTCACTCACGAGGGAACTAGTGTCGTTAAGGCTTCTAAACTCCAAAACCTCACCACTCAATTTGAAACCATCAAAATGAATGAAAAATAAACATTTGATGAATTTTATGCTAGACTTTTAGATATAGTAAATTCATCATTTAATTTGGGAGAGAAAACACCCGACGATCGAGTAGTAAATTTTTTTTAAGGTCCCTACCCGAGAGATTTATCCCTAAAGTGACCGTTTTAAATTCTTTACCCACCTTACACTCTACCAAACTTGAGGAATTAGTAGGTGATTTGCAAAACTATGAGCTAGATATGTTCCCCTACAAAATTGAAAAGAAAATTGATAAGGGCATTACTTTGAAAGCCCGAAAGGAGGAAAAATAAGTTGTGGTTGATGAGAGTGATAGTGACTCGGAGGACATGGCTATGTTTGCTAGGAAATTTCAAAATTTTCTTAAATTTAATAAAGATAAGTTCAAAAATGATTTTAAGAAATTTGAAAATTCGAAGCATGACAAAGCCAAAAAGATCCCTAAAACTTTTAATGAAAACCTTAATAGGGACAAGTATAATAAGTGTTATGGTTGTGAGGGTTATGGCCATAGGGCTTTTGAATGCCCCACCAAACTAAGGAGAGAGGGTAAGCAACCTATTTCATCATAAAATGCCACCCTTAGTGATAGTGATAAGGAGGAGGGACCCGATTCCCCCATTGAGCGCAACTTTACCGCGTTCATGGCCTATCATGAGAGTGATAGTGAGAAATTGTCCGACGATGAGATCTCAAATCATGACACTTCCGAAGTCTTTATTTGTGAAGCTAAAAATTATGATGGTAGTGAGAGTGGAATAGAGAGAGAGAGAGTGAAAGTGAAAATGAGGTTGATGTGAGTGAACTTCAATTTGCGTTTCAAGAATTATATGTCGAATCTATAAAATTAAAAAGGGAAAATTTGAAGTCAGAATTTAAAATAGCATGCCAAGGTCATTGATGAGAGTACGTTAGTTGATGACCTTAGGACACGAGAGAGAGCTCTCGGTAGAAGCTTGATTATGTAGAAGGCGAGAGAGATAACCTTAGAGGTTTAACGGAATCAATGAAAAAGGAGCTTCTCGAGTTTGAAGAGAGAAATGGATTTTTAGAGTATGAAATTTTAGAATTAGAAGAACAATTGAGAGACTCTAGTAAGGTCAAATTTGATTTAGTGTGTAGGTCCGAAAAACTAGATAAAATCTTAGGCACGGTTCAAATAAAAAATAACACTTGTGGTTTAGGCTTCGATTCTTGTAACGATTCCTTTATTAAATCCAAAACCAATGTTTTAGGAGAATCCTCTAGGTACAATATTATAGATAATTCCTTAGGTAAGTCTTTTCGCCGAATCTTTAGGCGCTCACATTGTGGTCGAAAAGGTCATCTTAGGAAAAAAAATTTTGATTTTAAACGAGGTCCTAGAAAATCCCAAAGTAAAGCAACCGAGGTAGCCAAGATTCCTATATCCCGAGATCGTCACTCATCATTAGTTTGGGTTAGGAGATCCGACTTGGTAACTTTACAAAATATGATTTTTTATTCTCATTTGCTTTGACACGATACCTCCCTTGCTAAATCTAAAGGTTGAATGTGGTAGTTGTTTGCATACTTTAGCTTTTGTACTTCATGCTATATTATCATGCTAATTGTATGCTTGTTTATCATTTTCTAGTCATTGCTTTATCACATATCTCATGCTAGAATTATGATTTTTTATTTATCTTTTTTATTAAAGTTCTTTCATTTTCGCTTGCATTAAATGAAAAATACAAAAAGATTTTGTTTATCTTTTGAGTAAATATTTTTGTTTGGTTGGTTAAAAAAAAATTCAAAAACTCAAAAAGATTTTTTTTTTTTGTATTTTAGTTTGACACACTTTATGTGGCATATACTTCTGTTTGAATCCCTTGTTTTCGCTTCCATGTGGCTAGAACTTTTGGTTTAGATTGTAATCCTTAAAATGTTATTTGCCATGCTTACATGGAGTAGTTGGATTTTGCGTTGCTTAATGGATTCTATTTTTATATGCTTCCATTCACACATGCACGAGCTCATTTGAAATTTAATCGTCACATGCATATTTGAGCTAAGTGAGATGTTCTCCCATCAATTTAGTCATCTACATTTTGCTATGATTATGGAGGATTTGTGCATGTAATAATCGTTTCCTGGATTTAAAAAAAAAATGTGTTTATCCGGTGTAGTTGTTTATCAATGGAATCAGGTTGCGAAAGACAAAATTACTTTGCGTGAAAAGCCACCATTGAATTTTAGGCCTTAAAAAATGTGGCATTAAAAGAATATTTGCCAAGGCCAAAAATAGTTTAGTTAATATGTTCAAAAGAAAAGAAAAGAAAAAGAAAAATTATGAGGAGTTTGGTTGGATATATTAACGGGTTTGCACAATGACTTTGAATCCTAGTTAAGCTTTTATTGTCATGACTCAATTGGTTTGTAGAATCATCAAAATTCTAGGCTTATGTGCTTTGTTTATATTTGTTCATTGAGTTCAATTTATATTGTCACATGAGGCTATATCTAAATGTGATAAGGTTTTGCAATCAAATGAGAACTCCGTGAACATGTTTTAAGTGATTGGGTCAAAATTTAATTGTTACTAGTTCACACCCCTACACTTTCGTTTATCACATATATTTTGACACATTTTTGCCATACGAGTGTGAAAAGCTTAATGTATTTTGTGTCATGTGTGGTATTTATACCTATGTATATGTGCGTGTGTGTTAGTCCATCTATACTTCTAATTCATAATTGGTATCTATCTTGTTGCGTATATTGTTTGATATCATAGTTGATATCCATTAATATTTGTATGGATTAGTTATGTTATTGTTGCCCATATACTTTCGTGTTCTTATCACCTTATGCATCATTTTGTTTACTTGTTTCCCCATACTTATATCCCTTAGTTAAATTGGGGGGCGAAATGAGTAATTTATTAGTTCTTTTATCTTTTGTCTATTCCTGAACAAAAAGGGGGAGAATGATAGGGGGAGAAGTGGTATTTAATCCTATTGTAATCGTATCTTAGTTTAGGAGATCTATCTTAGGGGGAGAGCGCTATCTTCTTAGGTTGATCATATTTGATAAAAAGGGAGACTTAATTTAGGGGGAGTATTTATTTTAATAGCATTTAATATTTTGATATTCCCTATGCGTTTAATGTTTTGCTTAAGTGTGTAGGAATTATTCTAGCAGCATCTTTCATCGGCAAAGATAATCATCCTTGGGTTTTGAGTCAAGCTTGAATTTTGTATTTTAGGTGGGATGTTTTTGAGTCTAGTAGAGCTTGACGGCCCTTTAGGATTTTGTTTCTTTGGTTTTTGTCCCGAAATAGCCAAAGGGGGAGATTTGTAAGGACACAAATTTTCAATTGAGTCTTAATGTAGTGTTGGCTCAATTCCGGACAAAAACATTTAAGTCATAGGATAGTAATCATGAGTATCCTCCAAGCCTATGACTTTTGAAGTTTCAGTTGAAGACGTAGTGGTCTGTATTTAAAAGGGAAGAGTATCAAAGTGTCGAACTTCAAGTACCTTTTTCTACGTCAACGACAATTGATTCCATAGTCTCCAAAAGGTATAAATGCATTTTTATATATATAGTGAGACTTGAAATAATTTTATTATGGGTGTAATTTCATTTTAATCGAATTTTATTTTCAGAGAGTTATTGTAGAACTTTGGATAAAAAGTTGTTAGGCTTAAAATGTAAAATTGGACTTTCTAACATTTCGTTCGAAATTGTCGTTCGAACGATAATTTCGTTCGAACGAGTTTGCCAATGAGTTTTCCTATTTTGGTCACTGACTTTTCGTTAGATAAGTTGTTCGAACAAAAAATTCGTTCGAACGAGATTTTTGGGCGGGAAAAGTTTTGGCAGTTTTATCCCATTTTCCCACTCTTTTGTCCCACTTCTTTTTGGCAGCTTAAAATATACTCAAGACACATTTTTCAAGAGACTTTAGTACCTTCCCTGAGAGGATTTTTGAGAGAACATACACCAACCAAAGTTCCATGTTTTTATGTGTTGAATTTCAAAGAAATATTTTCAACAAACACACGAGTTTTCACCCATAGTTTGTTTATCCAAGTAACTCATATATATAATATTTGCTTGGAGTTGTTTGGCACCATTGGTTCATCTCTACCATAAAAAGGAGAAGTTTGAATTTACTTTTACATCCCACAAAGAAGAAGACATTTAGTTTACGCTGCGGTGTTCCCACTCGAAGAAAAACTTCGCGTGAGGGTGACGGTGTCCAAGAGTCCCATCGGAGGAGTCCATGGTTATCTACTAGGCAGAGGTGGTTACAAGAAGGAGCGTCAAGGTTTGGACGGAGTCAAGTTGTTAGTGTAAGGCTACTGTCTTGTAATTTGTAATTCCGTACTTAAAGGATTTATTAGGCCAGGGCCGTCCGAGATTTTTTCCGTTTTGAGTTTTCCTTATACATCGACGTGTAGTGCGATTGGTTTATTTTATCTTGCAAAACACGTAGATGCATGCTTAGGTAATTCAAGATAAAATTTGGTTTAATTATCACACGTGTCTATTTTGGTGCTAAAATTAATTAGGTGAAATTTAACTTAATTTAATCAAGTCATATATTTATTTTGATAATTTGGTTTGGCCTAATTTACAAAATTGAATTAATTATTGTTAGGCAAATTTCTAAGACTTGGGTTGAATTAATTTGGTTTAAGTGAAAAATCCATATGTTGTTTTTAATTTATTCACTTTGTCTTTAGTTTAATTTTAATTTGAAAATAAATTAAAATTTGTTTTTGTGTGTTGTGTTGAACCATATTCATTCTGCACTTAAAAGACAATTATATTTATTTTTAAAAGAATATTTAAAATTAGGGGTCCTTGCACTTTTCACCTTTTTTATGACATATTCCCTTACTGCAGTCCTAAAAACTTTTACATTAGTGAATACCATTCCCAATTTAAATTGGGGGCAATTAAGGTCCCCCTACCTCATTAAAGACTAACCCACAATTTTTTGCAGTAGACTTCCCAATATGGTCATCCTCTCCCGATGATGACATGCTTTGAAGTTCATCTGAAGGGGCATAGTCAATGTCAGTGTCTGAATTTTCATTCAATGGCACCCTATCATTTACACCCTTCCCAATTCCTCTGCCATCATTTACACCCTTACCTTTATCTATCTTTTCTCCTTTACTTTGGACATTATATGCATCACTTTCACTCCCAGAGCTCACCCTATCAGCTGTGTATTTGCCAAGATCATCAGAACTGACACTAAAAAATAAGTCATCAATGTTTTCCAAATCAGATGTTTCAATATCAACTTCATCCTCCACTTCAAAATCTTCATCCACTTCACAATTATCTTCAACTTCACATTCCACCTCCACTTCACAATCATAAGCAATTCACACTCATCAGGCACTTCTCCAGCATCCAAATGTTCAACATAAAGTTGCACAACATTATTCTTGTCAGCATACTTTTTCAAGTTCATTGCTTCCACATCATTGCTTATAAGCTTCATTACTTTCAAAACATTGTCACCACTCATCAAAAAATGAACAGTGCAGTTGGATGTATACCCTAACTCCTTCAGCATTAGCATTATCTCAATGCATGACATCTCATCAGCATGGCAAAAATCTGCATATGCAATATCCCCCCCCCCCCCCCCCCCCCTCCCCTCATATACCTCATCACTAATCAATTTTAGCTTCCCTCGATGATAAACCTTAATTGTGAAGTACTCAAATGATTTCTCTACATAAACAAAAAAAAATGATTTAATACATTGGAGCAATAAACAACAATAAAAGAAATGGTTGTTTTTTTCAATAGGGGACATGTCTCAAAAAAAGGAATGAACAAAAAATAACAAGGATCCTTTTCAACTAAAGGACCTAATTAAATAATGAAAATAGAAAAATCCTAATTGACTGAGGCACACTAAATAATAGTAAGAGTGACTATTAAATGACAACAAAAAACCCTACTGTATACATTTCCCCTAAATGACAATCCAATAAAAAACTATAGCAAGTAAAAAATTGACTTTTAGTGGTTCTATACTGCATAAAAGTTACTTAAAGATGGAAAACATCAACACATTAAGAATTGACCAACATGAAATACAATCCCAACATGAATATCAGTGAAGAACAATAAATAAACATAATAAAAGCAATTAAACTTACCATATAGTGGAGCTTCAAGTACTTCCTCCACATCGAACAAGCTTTTCCTCAATTCCCAAACCATTGTATGTATTTTCCAACCGGAATTAGTGAAGCAACGAATTGAATATGGCTTTGGTAGGAAATGGATGATCTTAGAGTTAAAGGTTTTTTACTTCGCAAATTATGTTAAGATCAAAAAACATTTTATTTTCCCTTTAAATGACTAAGTTACCCTCACTTAAAACCCACGTGAGACACACGTGACCAATCTCCCACCAAAAAACAAACGTCTGTCACGTTTTTGGACAACTTGCACTGGCAGTGAAACTATACGGTGGGATTTGAAAAAAGTGAAAGAATTGGAGGTGAAGTGTTAGTAGGGAAAAAGTTCTGGGAGCCCAAGTGTAATTAATCCTTAAAAGTATAACACTAAAGAACATTATAAACCCTAGACTAAATATCAACTAGTAAGTACCATTGAGATTTTGTGTAGTTTGATGATCTAAAGGTTGAAATTTGAATTTTTGTAGTGTCGATCTTTGTAATTTTTAAGGTTTAGATGTTAAAAGGTTAAGAGCTTAAAAGGTTTAGAGAGAAGGAGAGAAAGTTGAAAGTGAAAATTTTGAACTATAAACATGCGGGTGCCCTTTGGTGGTATTATGGAGTTATTTTTGGGATTCCCTTTTAACACCACCTAAAGATAAAGGTAAAAGCTAATATATAATACTTGACCTAATATTTCCATCTATAATTTAAAAAAAACAAATACGCAGACCATTCAAAATGTATGATAAGATGGATCAAGTTAAGACTTATTTAGAAACTCCCAGTTTTCCAACGTCGATATGGAGAAGAAAGTGTTCTCCTTCCCACGCAAGCTCAGTTGTAGATATTGCAAAGGAAATCTAATCTTACAATGATTATCTAGCTTCATAAAAATTGCACTAGGAAGCACAAACTGTTTAGTACAATATTTCCACCGCTACAATCTAGCCTAAAATAATCATTCAACTTCGATTTACTGACCTCCTAACTATTTTGTATTGGTAATTTAGGGAACTAATGATCAAAAAACTGTAAAAAAAAAACCTCTATACAATATATCTGCTATCGAGCCTCTAATAGTGTAATGCTCATTTCGTTAACTGAAACTCCTCCAGGAGTGCTCGAGGAGTTGTCAGTTCCGAATAATAGATTTCTTTTAGTGAAAAAACCAGGCTCTTTAGGTTGAGGCAGTGCACCCTCACCACCCAACATCAAAACCACTGATGACATGCGTGGCCTGTCTTCTGGATGTTGTTGTACACATAATAAGGCCACGTGGATTGATCGTATCACTTTAGATAGATGGCATGAGACACTTAGATTTGCGTCAATCACTTCCAAGGATCTGCCCTCGTTATGGAGCATCCATGCCTAAACAATTTGAACTCGTATTAATATTAATAAAAAAACCAACACCCCAACCCAACCCAAACCGCGAAAAAAAAAAAGTTACAAATACCCCCTTATGTGTCATTAAAAGTTAAAACCCTTCTTATTGTGAAGCTAAAAACCTCTTTTTTAGTGATGAGGGGGGAAATTGCAACAAGTGAAAATAATTCAATGAATATTTTGCAAAATTAAAAGTTCAGAGTGCTTTTTGTAGTTCATAAGACCAAGAAAGTTATATAAGAGATGTTATCTAGAAATGACACTTACATGGCCAACAAGGTTATGGTGGTGGTCTGTATGAATGAATCCTCTGTTTTTTTTCCCACTCACAATCTCCAATATCAACACACCAAAGCTAAATACATCTGATTTTACTGAGAAAAGCCCATCTACTGCATACTCTGGAGACATATAGCCGCTACAAAAGAAGAAAAGGAAAATGTCAAAAGACTTGAAAGGAAATACGTAGACCTACATGTTTAGAGATTCTTACTATGTTCCAACTACTCTCTTGGTATTTGCTTCAGTCTCATTTCCTCCAAAACTTCTGGCCATGCCAAAGTCAGATATTTTTGGGTTCATGTCAATATCTAGCAAAACATTGGCAGCTTTAAGATCTCTATGGATAATTCTTAGTCGGGAATCTTGATGAAGATAAAGAAGGCCCCTTGCAATCCCATTTATGATGTTGAAGCGCTTAGGCCAATCCAATAATTTGCTTCGAGTATGATCTGCTCAAAGTTTTTATCTTAGTATATACTTCAGCAAAGCCTTGAACATTTTTGGAAATTGATTTAAAAACATAATGGTAACAGATTATTCATGACAGGAGAAACAAATATCCTGGTCTTATATCGATTAATAAAATTGTTCTCAATCCCATCAAAACAAGCGTGTGTGTGTGTGTCCACTTGACCTTGGTTGGAAGAATTTCTTCTGAAACAATATTATAATTAATGCGATCAGTCTTAGTCAGATGAATTGAATTTATAATGGTTTCAAGAGCCATACCAAAAATAAAGGAGTCCAAGCTATTGTTAGGCATATATTCATAAATCAACATCGTTTCTTCTCCTTGAATGCAACATCCTAGAAGCTTCACGAGATTTCGATGCTGAAGTTTGGCTATACAGATAACTTCATTCTTAAACTCCTGCAGTCCTTGTGAGGAATACTTGGATAGGCGCTTTACAGCTATTTCTTTTCCCCCTTCCAACATACCCTGAACTTGAAGAACACAATTTTCAGAACATGAAAGACTGTTTTGAAAACAAAAAATTATTTCATCCTTTAGATACTGCCTTACACTGCTCTATAATGACATTGCTCTCTAACACTGATTCTAAAAATAAACTATATATTTAGATATATGGAAAACTGATATTATGCTAGTCAACAAAAGGATAAACTGAAGGAAAGAGAGAAATGAATTATTATTATTATTATTATTATTATTATTATTATTATTATTATTATTATTATTATTATATCATATCATTGAACATAATTTTATCTACTGGATCAAATGAAAAGAAAGAATATATGCTGCTTCACTCAACTACACATATGAGATGTGTTAATAATTTAAGAGAGTACTAATCCTTGAACAGGAAATAAACGTTCAAGTTTTTTGCAAAAAAATAAATAAATAATATAAAATTCGAGAACCTGTAGAAGGTTGGGTTGTCTTCGTATTCATGATACTCTGTAGAGCTAGTGAATGTCCATCTCAAAAACTTGGGAACTAAATGTATTATAAAAGACCTTTTGTAGATATATCTAAGCATTAAGGTTTATTTCAACTCAGTTATAGGGTAAATTTAGGCTTTTTGTCATTCCAAGGGTTTTCAGTCTTCCCATGATAAAACTGAGACACTGACTCATTGAGAATAAGTGTATAAATTAACTTAGGAAAGGACTGGAGACCTTTTGCGGAAAAGTTGCACATACTAGTATTACATTGCATTTGAGGTATTAGGCCAAGTTATATAATGGTAATGTTGGAACGTCCAATCCATAACCAATTGACAACGAGTATATGCTATTGGTGCAAGGCTTTGATTTTCCAACATGAAATTTAATATCCTCAGGTGAAGTGTGTTTGGAGCCAAATACATGGGCAAATAATAATGGTGACATGGAGGCCTTCAAACAATATCCAATCCCAAGGATAAACAAATTTTGGGATTCATTCAACTCAAAAGTAATTCCAGTCCCAGCGGGCACGAACAGCCCAATTGCGGTTTTAGGGTTTCCAAAGGAACCCTGGCTTCCATCCCCTTCTCTGTAACCCAGCAGCCACATATGTCAAGAGCACCTCCGGTTTCTTATTTCAGTCGTCAACGATGGCTCTGACCTTGCCGTAGATGTCGATGGCGATAGCGAACCTCGTGGTACCCCTAGTTCCACGCTACACAATTACATCCACCATCGACCTCGCGAAGCTCGTCGATGGGAACTATGTTGACGAATATTCCATCACTCAAACTCAGCTAATTATCTTCCTAATATTATTAAGCCAGCAATCTCATTTTCTCCTCTCCGTGACCCTAATTTTTCGATGTCGCTGGCCAAAGAGTCAATGACACCATCCTTTTCCAATGTTTCGGACTTCAAATGACATGCGTTCAAGCTTCTGGCCTGGGAGCGACCCTCGCAAGGATCATGCTGCTATCGAAGCCTTAAGCTCGCATTTGACAATGGCGACTTCCACTTCACTACAGATGCTTAGGTGCCAGTCAATCTGCTGCTTCTCTCTCTACCAGCCTCGAATTCGTCAAAGTTGGTTGGGTCACTGCCTTTAGCGATAACTCTAGCCGCCGCCACTTTTAGCCGGCTTTTGCTTTGAACATTGGCTTTTGAGCACCTCGCCAGAGTGCTTAGCGACAATGGCGCTAGAACAATTGACAAAGTTTGAAGAGGTGATGTCAGAGATGGTAAGGGAAGGGAGGGCCAATGATGGTGGTTATGGATCCTTTCTTGTCCTCTGATATGTGTGATCCAGATTGGGACAAGGAATCCAACAAAAAGGTTGTATCGTCATAATCGGAAGAACACCAGAGAGAGTTTCACCCCCATCAGTCTTGTTACTCTTGAAACACCCTCTTTGTAGTCGCACCATTCAGCCTCTTAAGAGCGATGATGGTTGGAGCAGGCCCGTCCGTGAAGGGGGTCCCACAGAGCAACAACACAAAAGACATTAGAGGGTGTCTAAGCAGTGAGAGGTAGTGCAATGATGGTGGGGTATATCGTGTTCACGTCGGCTTTTTAGGTTGAATGACATTTTGGGCTTGTGCATAAAGACTAGAGCAATTGGAAATTGGCTTTGCACAAGATAGTTGAAAAGGGGACAGAGTGCTGAGTCGTAGCAGTTTTGTGGCAATTTCTAGCAGAATGCATGTGGCAAAAACATTGAAGAACAGTTCAACCTTAGTGGGGAAGAGTTTGGGGCAAATTTGTTGGGAAACTGCCCAGGACACATGTCATTATGAGTTTAAATCTTTCCCTAAGCAGTTAGGGTGTAACCGCCGTCATCTTTTTGTATATTTAGCCATGAAGCCCTTGGCCGAATTGTGTTCATCCCTTTTTAATACTTTGAATAATAAAGGTTGGGAGTTGAGTTTGGATAAATGCGTGACTTGTGTGCGCTTCTCATATAGCGTGTTTGGCTTGATGTTTTGCTTACATTGAAAAAGAAAAGCATAGGTAAATTCTAGTGAAACTCGTGATGGGTTGGCTGATCAAGTTTGTGGAGAAAACTTGACGCCTCACCGGGTGATTTAAAAAAAAAAAAGAAAAAATTACCCCATGACAATTGGCATCAAAGCTGCATTTTGGTGCAAATTCTGGTATGTTCAAAATAGATTTTGAAGGAAAAGTCCGAACTTTGTAAGGCTAGTGCAAGTTTGGCTAGTATCTGAAGATTTTACAAAGAAATGGCGATGGCGGTAGTGCAGAATTGTGAGAACGTGAGAAAAAATTGAAGGAATTTGTTGCGATGACACTTTCAATTAAGGTAAAGGAATTGCGGTTGGAACTAGCTAATGTTCGTGGACAACATCGTTGCAGTGTGGGTGTCCTTGACGATGAACCGAGGGCTTGTTTGGGAAACCACAATGAAGATGTTGGGCTGCTCAAGTGGATGTTGCACACTGTGGGTAATAATTAGCGTGGGGGTCAAGAAGTACAAACTTCCGAAACCGAAGGTTTTTGCTGGCACATTAAGTGCAAAGGATTTACAGAATTTTGTGTATGATATGGAGTTGTATTTTAAGGCAGCTTATGTCAGCGACAACAAGTAGGTTGCAATCGCCGCTATGTACTTGAGTAATAATGCAAAATTGCGGTGGAGAACCTGGATCGAAGATAAGCCTAAGTCTGAAATCCGTTCGTGGAGTGAAATAAAGAAGGAATAACGAGACTAGTTTTTGCCAGCAAATTCTAGATGGCAGACAAGAAAATGCGGGAATATGTGAAAGAGTTCACAATGGTGACGTTGGATATAAAGGGAATGTCCGAGGAAGAAAAGATCTTCAATTTAATATCCAATCTTCCGCCTTTGCACAGACAAAATTGCAAAGACGGGTGTGCATAAGTTTTAGCGAGGATTGAGCAGAGGAAAACTTAGTGGCTCTAAAACTTGACCAGACGTTGCTCAATCTAAGTGCAAAAAGCAAGACAGAAGTGATAAATTCGAGCAATGATGGTGAGAGAGAGAGACAATGGCAAGAGGGTTGATGAGCAACTGAATAAAGGTAAAAGCGCTTATTTTTATGCTTCATTTGCAATGGTTCATATCGGCCAAAGGATTGTTAAATGAGATAAAAGCTTGTTGCTATTCGAGTGGAAGAGTTGAAGGAAATTGACTCAAATTCTGGTGGGGGGGATGCGCGTGTTAACCCTTTGGTGCTGCTGGCCAGCCTCCAAGCTGTGGATCCAAGGAAAAATAGGCATGTGATGCTTTGGTATGCATAGATTGCAAGAGTCTTGCTCAGCCAAGTAGTAACTTGCTGGAAGTATGTGTTGGTGCAGAAGTTACGGTTTTGCAAGTTGGAAATTTACGGGAATTTAAGTTTGGGTTGTGCTATTTTTCAGTAATGATGGGAATTAGGGTTTATTTTAGTATTTTCTTGTATTTTTTTTATTTCATTGCATTTTTCCTATTATTAGTTGTTTAGTATTTTTTTTTTTTATATTTTTTAGTTGTAGTAAGGATTGAGGTGGAAGTTTCTAGAAGGTCCCATTAGTTAGTATTGTCATGGATAAGTTGCCATGACAACTCATACTTGGCTAATAATTTCTAGACGCCTCTCTCATTCCCGGTAAATACTCCCCATGTAGCCTCATCTAAGGAATTCCTACATTTTTGTGATATTGAGAGAGAGTTGAGACGAGAGTTAAATCTTCTTCTTATTTTCTATTTGATGCTCATTTACATCAATTGGTATCAAAGCCTCGTTGGCTCCACCCGTTGTTGTTGAATCGTAGACGATCGCAAATGGGACCTAAGAAGAGGTTTGCTCCCATTGATTCACGCACCGATAGGCTTGAGGAGGTTTTAAACCGCCTCGTAGCACGATTCGACGCTCTTGAGGCTCGCCTTCCTCCACCTGACCAATCCACGAGCCGCCTTCACACCGCTCCCACCACCACCCAGAACTCTAATTTCATCGTCATCATTGCCCATCCTCCATCCTCGGTTACACCACCACAGTGGAACCCTAAACCCACCCAATTATCCTCTATCAAACCTCAGAATACGAAGAAGAAAGAGGAATTGAAATCCAACCCTAGGCCTACAGTGAGGAGAGAGAAGAAAGTTGAGAAGAAGGGAAGAAAACGGATTGAATCGACCATCGTCACCGCCGTTACAACTCAGTGACTCTTTGCGTACTCCGACAAGACCTGGCAACATCTAATCTCGATGTTGATGGCCAGGGGCAAATGGATCTAGGGTTTCGAAACCCTAAGCTAGTTTTTTACCCAGGTGGGTTTGGATTAGCCCGAGAAGAAGACAGAGAGAGGCGGGTTTTTCAGACTGCATCGCGCCTCTGACGGTCACCATCGCCGGCCTTATTCAGGAGGGAGTTCTTCAACCCGACATGTGGAGGGTGACACCAATGGTATTCCCTTATGAGTTCGAGGACGAAATTTTTTTCATGGAGGGGAGAGTGATGGGAATTAGGGTTTATTTTAGTATTTTCTTGTATTTTTGTTATATTTTTTAGTTGTAGCAAGGGTTAAGATCGAAGTTTCTAAAAGGTTTCATTAGTTAGTGTTGTCATGGATGAGTTGTCATGACAACTCATTCTTGGCTAACAACTTCTAGAAGCCTCTCTCATTCCCTATAAATACTCCCCATGTAGCGTATATTTTTTAGATATTGAGAGAGAGTTGAGACAAAAGTTAAATCATCTTCTTCTTATTTTCCATTTGGCGCTCATTTACGTCAGGTAGAGTCAAATTTTGATGTTATTACATTTCAGTGGAGTTGAAGGCTGCTTCAAGCGTTGGAACTTGTTTGGCGTCGACGTGGGCAATGGGCATCGAGTTATTTTATTTGGGGGGGTGGCACCCTAACTTACACAGATTTTATGGGCGTGACAGCACCCACAAGTCTTATTGTTACCTTGACTAAGACAAGTCAACCTCGAAACAAGGCGATTTCGTGCATGGAAGTTGGGGATAGTGGTGCAATTTACTAACTTATGTCAGTTTAAGAGGATACGTAGGGTAAGAGGTTCTCCTAACTTAGGTAGTCCTAAGGCAGAACTGATGGAAGTTCATGGGTGCTCCCACTTGGCCTTTGGCTTCCTCGTGGGCACATTTTTGGGCATCATTGCAAGGTTGTGGGATCTCGTGGGGCATGTTTTTTGGATTTGACATTTGTCCGAGCACGAGGCCACATGACGTGTGCGGTGCGGGCTGCACGCTTGGCACTCGGTGTTGCATTTCAGAGGCATTACTGAATTTGCGGTGATGAGAATGGCAAATTCGTGAGTTGACATTGGCTTTTTGGTTGAACGACCCATTGAGCCAAGCTGCAAATTCATGATTGGACAAGGTAGTTGAAGATAGATCAGAATACTGAGTCATAGCAGTTTGTAACAATTTCTAGCAGTGCGAATGTGCAAAAACGTGGGATAGCAGTTCCGCCAAAACTGGGACAGTTTTGTTGAAAAACTGCACAGAACATATGTCATCACAAAAATAAACCATGTCCTAGGCATTTGGGGTGAAACTGTTATATTCTTTTATATTTATCCACGCTAGGGCTGTGTTAAAAGGCTGAGAAGCACTTGTCCGAATGTTGGCGTATCTTGTGTAATATTTGAGTTGATAAGGTCAGGAAAGTTACCGAAAATTCGTGTCCAGTATGTGCTTTTCATATATTGTGTTTGGTTTGATGTTTTGCTTACATTATAATAGAAAAAAGTAGGTAAATTCTAGTGAACTTCATGTTGAGTTGGCCATGTGATTCCTGGGGAAAAAAAATTTACCACGTGACAGATATCATGGCTGGCGGTGGTATAAGGGATGCAATAGTGATCCCAACCAGACTCCCAATCATACCTTGTCAAATTCACAACTCAACTACCACATTAGGAGCGAAAATCCAACAGAAGAATTTAGCCCAAACTCTCAAATGGGTAGTAGTTGATTAATTCCAATTGAGAGGATACAAGGATATTTATAGCCGCCAATACTTGGTGACAAAGTTAAGTATGATGTCATGGAATTAGTGATCAAACCCATGACATCACTTACTCTAACTAACTTAATCTAGAATATTCCTACAAAATATTCGTTTATTTTTATACTACTAAGACAATATAAGTAAATAAATACTAACTCTCGCCTTCTGCACATTACCCAAGGAAGAAATAACAGTGCAATAGCTAGACGGCCGTATAAAATATCTTCACCTCAACATACCAACCCGATCTCTTTCATCCTTTTTTGGCTACTTCAATACATTAAAGATCAATTGGATACACCATAAATAAATTGGATGCGTAAATACTGCTTTTAGCAAATCAAATTCTAGGCATGAATTATGTCGTTACAGCACATACACACAAATATATACACACATTTATAGTTTTTTTTGTCTGCAAAAACTGTTATAGCGGTGTTCTTTTAAAACTTACCTTGTAAACAGGTCCAAATCCACCCTCTCCAATCTTATTGTGAACTGAAAAGTTATTGGTAGCATTTGCTACTGTGGCAAAATCCAACAACGGCAACTCTAGATCGTCTTTTTTTCTTGCACTGGTATAATATTGTTCAGAGCTATGCTCCATTATTCCTGCAAAGCAAGGCATAAAGCATATTTTAATGAAACAAGGTTATCAATACAACATCTGAAATCGAAAAAAAATCCTGATACGGTAATGTCAGCCAGACACACAAAAAGTTAGTACATAATTGATGTGTCACTGATTTGATTAGTCAGGAGGCCTTACTTGTAGTAGGTCATTGACCAATCAAATAAATGATACATCATGTTGTGCACTATATTTTTGGGTAGCTTTTGTGTGTATTGTTCTTCCTGTTAAATATTCTTGAACCAAATATATCGCTCATTTGGTTTACCTTCTCTACTTAGATGTTCCGGTCGTTGCTGCTGCTGCTGCATCTCCTTCATCCTCCTCTTCTTCTTCCATAAATACCAGGTCAGGCTCAGGCATAGCAGGAATCCTACTAGTAATAATGTTAAGCCGGCCACTTGGATTGTATGATCTTTTTTATGCTTGGAGCCAGATTGAGGGTCTGAAAAACACAACTTATGATTTTAAAGATGATTCCAACTCTCGATTTGGCCTCAAAGAGGATATAGGTTTCGAAAGGCTACAAAAACCCTCCATTTTCTATGATGAATCCTTATCAAACCCCTTTCTTTATTTTGTATAAAATATAGAAGTTTAAACATATTCTTATATGTATATAGGCCAATCCTAGGTCTCAAGTTTACATATATTCAACTATAGTATGAGAATTGTTTACTAAAATTTGTACTGTAACTGTTGTACATTATATAATCTGGGTAACTATATATATTGATAAAGATCAAAATAAGTAAAGAAATATAAGAACTAGGAGCTAGTAAGATAATTACCGATGAGCTAAGAAGTCGTAGAACCAAAATTCTGCTTTTACTTTTTCTTTCTCTAAGTACTTCTTGGCGGTTACAAAAAAAAAAGATAAAATGCAGAACTAAATCCTACTCATATATATGTGGATCATGCCATACCTAACTCAGAGGAGGCCATCCTTATGTACAGATCTTGCCCATTCTCACTTAAGTCTCTTATATCAATCAGTTCACCAAACCAAAGCAAGCAGCCAGTTCCCTCTCCTCTTATGTCTAAATTGGAATAAGCCATACAAGTGCAGTTCTCCAAGCATACTTTATGGCAATCCTCAAGGCTCATGCTCCTATTAAACCACGAATGTCGCGTATCTGGTAATTTAATTCCCGTATATTTCAGAAACCCATCTCCGTTACTGCAATCCAGAGGTGTTTTTCGAACGCACCCGTTTGACCAATCCGCCCTCTCCCAATCTTCCTGATATTTGGGCTCAAATTTATTTAAACACCCACATACAGGAGAATTGGCAATATTGCAGCTACCATACCCATAGCACGTTGAATAATGATCACAATTATCAGAAGGGGCATTCAGGTATACTGTCCATTCCATGGTTCGGTAGTTCCACGTAAAACGCCGCAGAATTCCATCCTCATTTAACAGCATCCTCGAGTAAATGGAGCTATTTTTAAGCTGGAAAATATAATACGTCTCCTCCTGATCAAAAATGAAATCATATGTATAAATGGAATTCGGTTTTAAACCCGGTGACCCACTAAACCTTAGACCATTCCATGGTCCAGACCGAAATTGCTCAACCGAATTCTTCACCAAGAACAATTGTGGAAATCCTAGGGGATCAAGCCTAAATATAGAATCGCCTCTAGAAGGGTCTGTACTAGTCTTCCATGACCACAAGTACCTATCCACCCCGGTTCTTAGGTTCCTCCCAATCTTCATCCCCGGCAAAAAAGTATCCGTGGGATAATCAAAACTCTGCCACACGTAACTATCGGAGTTATCATTATTTGCAGAATCTTCCACAACAAGATTCCCTGATTCCAAAAGCCTTGCAATTGGATTCTGTGCGGACCGCGAATAATTGGAAGACCATATAATGGTATTTGAACCATTGACAAGGGTGAGAACACCTTGGTCTGTGACCCTCAACACACCTGATCTATCAGTGAGAGGAGTATCTCTATTGGCAACCCAAACAACAGTCATTGAAATTTTCTTGTACCAGATTCCCAAGTACCGATTAGGGGATTTATCGGATGGGTTGAAGAAACCCAACTCAAAGCTTCCCTCAGATGAAACCAGGGTGTTTGAATTTCCATCTGTTAGATTTTGAGCTGTGGTTATGGTGTCCACTGCATAGCAGATCACTGAGAGAGAAAACAGACGAGAGATTAAAAGTAGAGTGGATATCTTCATTGAATAACCAAATGGGATGAAAAATCAACAACTAAAAAAGCAAGACCTCTTTATGAGTACAACTTTGAATGTGACTCATGGCAAATTTCTGTAGCCATGGCATTTGAGTGATGGCCCCAATACGTACAATTTGTCAATCAAAAGGAAAAGTATACAATCTAAATTTCAACTACCCTACTTGTTCAAAGTTGAAACTAGAAAACTAAATTATGAAACAAAGGTAAGATTTGTATAATGACTTGTAGCTGAAACTCGACCATAACCCAAGTTGGGAGGGTAACTGTCACAAACTATTTGCACCACACGCTTTATAATCTGGCAATATATGTGTCAACTTCATTGAATAAACTGCTGACTTGAGGAATATATATAGGGGCCCGCTATGCTTAGGGTGACTCCACACAGCAAGAGCTTCCAGAACGAACAACGCTTCAATCAAAGCAATAAATTTAGTGTTTGGGTCGTGGGTGGCTAAGTATAGTCTACAGATTGTTTTGCACTCTATGTATATTATTTTGCACATTAATTTCAATTGGCACTCGTAAAAATTGTAAAAGATTTTAAATACATTGATGAGTTCTCCTTCTTAGTTAATAATATAGTGAATATTGTGGGCGCATTTTGTAAGCGTCACGACATTTTGCGACGGAAAGAGGTAGAGCGGATTAAATATCAATTAGTTAGTAGTGAAATATCAAGTGGTCGGAGATTAAATCAAGAAACTTGCGTGAAACGCGCCGGTGATACACGTTGGGGTTCGCATTTTGGGACCTTGATTAATTTGATTATAATGTATGAATTCGTGCTTGGCGTTCTCGATGATTTGGGGGAAAATTCCACGGATAAAAAGGGTGTGACAATTAATTTGATGAAATCAATGCAATCATTTGATTAATTCACCTTACATTTAATGAAGAACGTACTTGCAATAAGTAATGAGCTTTCTAAAGCTCTTCAACGAAAAGAACAAGACATTGTTAATGCAATGACTTTAGTGAAATTGTCAAAGAGCCGAATGCAAAAAGTTGAGGGATAGTGGGTGGGAAAATCTTTTGATGCAGGTATCGTCTTTTTGTGTGAAAAATGATATTGAGATTTCTAACATGGAAAGTGATTTTTGTCTTTTGGGAAGATCAAGGAGATGATTGAGAACCACAAATTAACATCACTATAAAGTTGACTTGTTCTACCTTTGCGTGGATAAACAACTTGTTGAACTTAACAACCGTTTCGATGAGGCAAATTCTAAATTGCTTTTATGCATGGCATCATTTGCTCCCGCTAATTCTTTTGTTGCTTTTGATATAAACAAGTTGGTTCGTCTATCTGAACTTTATGTTGACGATTTCACCGAGCAAGAGCGTGTTGTACTTCGAGATGAGCTTGAGTTGTGTGAATTCGATATCAAATCCGATAGTGACTTTGTTGATGTGGATGGGATAAGTGGGTTGGCTAGGAAAATGGTAAAGAAACGAAAGCACATTGTGTATGGATTAGTTTATAGGCTCATAAAGTTGTCATTAATTCTACCGGTTTTCACAGCTACAGTTGAGAGGTCATTTTCTGTTATGAACATCGTAAAAACTTATCTTCGAAATCGTATGGGGGATGGTTGGTGTAGACACCCCATTCTGTTACCCTTTAAACTCTCCTTAGGTCCTTCGCACCTCCCTTCATCACTACAAACCCAGGTCATACCCCGAGTACTGACCTAGAAGCCATTGGGCACTCCCATGCTCCGTTTGACCAAAAGTCAAAGTCTTCATCTTGACCGAGACTGAATGAATCTTCGAAGGGCACTGAAACCCCTTTCCAACGGTCCACCCCGTGTGCGATTCCGACTTACCATGCGGACGAACGACCTATTTTCCCTCGAAACTCAATCAGGGTGCCACCGGCGCTCCCGGGCTCTGTTTGACCTAAGTCAACTCTTCAAATCAACCAAGACTAAATAAATCTTCAAAGGTCACTGAAACCCCTTTCTAACGATCCGCTCCGCGCGCGATTCTGACTTACGGTACGGACGATCGATCCATTTTACTTCGAGAGATTACCGAATGCTTCCATGGCCTAGTAGACCAAAGTCAACTCCCCAAATCGGATCAAACTCTTTGGAATGTATAAGTACATCTCCTAACCTTTCCTACGGTTCTCCCTCATGAGCGATTCCGACTTACCATGCGGACGAACGATCCGTTTGTGTCCGACGATTCCCCGTCCAATAGACTGACAAATGCTTCCGAGCTATATTTGATCCAAAGTCAACTCCTAAACTCGGGAGTAGTCCAAAGGAATTTCTAAGGTCTCTGAATTACCTTTCCAACGGTTTGCCTCGTGCTCAATTCTGACCAACGGTTTGCGTTCTGTGGTTGATTTTCTGAAAAGGCCTGAAAGACACTGCCAAACGGCAGGTCCCAGACCATGCCTATCAGCAGTGTGCCTAAACGCACCTGCCGATTGGCAGGAATAGGGCTATGCCGATCGACAATGCCCTGGGCCTATAAAAAGGAGGCCTGACCTCACTTGCAAGGGAAGCCCAGATCTGAGAGATATCACTCTCAGCAAATCCATAAAACCTCTCTTGAAGTCAGCGTGATTTCCACACCCAAATCCCTTTCCAACCTTCACTTTTCATCATCCTTTTCATTAACCTTGGTGAATTCACTACCCTCCATCATCATCCAAGTCTAAGGGCTTCTCTCCAACATTCAAGATCAAGCTCAAGATCTTCAAGAAGGTCCAATTTTCTCAACTCTCTCCTTAAATTCTCATAAATTCGTAATAACTTGTTTTATTACTTAGCACTTTTATTATCTCATCTTACACATCCTAATATACTTTTTATTTAGTATTATTTCACATCTCTTATTTTCATATAAATAAAAAACCCAAAAAATAATAAAAAGAGAGTTTGCTCATAAATTCCAAACGAAAATTCTCTCACTTTTCTACACTTTTCTCACAACTAAAACACTTTTTCTACACAAATGGATTTATGGGATAAACCCCACCCCTCATTTTACATGCGAACTACGTGGACTTTGATGCCTCAATAGGCTACGTAGGCGTCTCGGGGTAAAACCTGAGACTTGAGTCCTATTTTTACTTTTTCTCTCATTTTCTATTTTCTCTGAACTCCACTCTCTTATATTATATATACATATATTTGTTCTTAGTGGCGTATTATTCCACATGCATTACCGTTCCATCATAATGATCAACGTAAAGATAATTGCGTAAATCCTATTTTGTAATAATTTTATACCTTCCTATGGATGACTCGCTTTACCTCTTCCATGGTACAAGTCGATGATTCCTATGTCCACTATATATACACATGCACACATATCACGGGGAAAATAAAGGAAAATAACAAAAACCCATGAGAGATCGAAAGGGTTGAATGGGTGCCTAACACCTTCCCATTTCGTAACTTAGCCTCCGGACCCTTCTTGAATAATTTTGGTTTCATATGCACCAGTATGTCTTTGGATGCTGTCCTTCGGGATGGCTTCCCCTTTTCTTTTGTCTATTTTGAGTAAAATATACTAGAGACTCTAATCTCTCTACATTTTTCACCTCACCCAAATGACGCCAGCCGAAGCGCTCTCGAGAGGGACGCGCGGGACGTAGGATCCTCCCTCACGCTACCCGTCCGCCGCGAGGATCGGGGGATGGCCACAGTTGGCTAGGTGACTCTTGCGTGACGTATATCGAAAAAGATGTCTTTGATTGCATTTCCAATTACGCAATTGTGGATCGATTTCAAAAGATGAAAACTCGTAGAGGGAGATTGTAGTTTGCTTGTTTTATATTTTGATTAGTACTTGTAATGACAAATTCAGATTTTGGATACTCGTTTTAGCAATGAAGTATTATGGTTTTGTTTGTTCTATTTTATTACAATTAATGTGTGAATATCTATCTTTTTAGCCACAAAGTATAAATGCGTGAATAACCATAAAAAAAAAAATTTGGCGGCTGCCGCCCCCGAACCCTCGCAAGTTATCTTCTTGTGCCCCACCTGTCAAAAATCCTGGCTCCGCCACAAAGTGTAGAGTCAAACACCCAGTACAATATTATGTTGTGGACCTCTTTCTCCCATCTCAAATTATCAAACGGGTTAAGAGAGAACTGGAAATACACTAACCGGATGATAAAACGGGTCAGCTGATTAGCATTAAATTAAAGAATAATGATACATACACCTCCTCTTAGTACCAACCAAGTACCAAATGCTCTTTAAATGATTGTATGAAAGTTTAGTACTCATGATGGTACAATGCATTTAAATCATAATCGGTACTGGATTGGTACTGAGAGTTCGTGTTTGTAGCATTATCCTAAATTAAAAGGATTAAAGACAATAGTGAATAAGCTGAGATATAATACCAATACTTTATGGCCCAAAAGTCTTTCGCTTGTTATAGAATAAAAGGAAACACAAAATTTCATTACTACCTAATAATCAAAAGAATCACCCTATTTATGTTAAGACTTTAATATTTTTTTGAAGTTGTCTTAAATTAAGAATTAATTTTTTTTTATATAATCAATGAATTAAGTTTCATGATGGAGAATAAGAGTTAATCTTGACCGTTAATTGAGTATAAGATTTATATACAAATTAAATACATGGACTTTTAATTTGGAACAGAGAAGTACAAAGTAGGGCATTTCAAAATACTGTTATTTAATGAGGGACACAAGTGTACATCCAATATTTTCTATATTTTATAACATTCCTCTTGGATGTATACTATTTTCACTATTCAATTATTGTTGCTTCATTAAAAACTTACCTTACTAAGGAAAAATCCACTGAGAAAAAACCAAAGTGAAGGGAAAAAGATATAACTTTTGTCATCATTGAATCAGTGTTGGATGTGCTTCGTAATGCCTCGTTAAAACCTTTAACAGGAAAATCCAATGAAAAAAAACTAGTTAAAGTAAAAACAGTACAATGCACATATATTCAAAATATCATGTCGGTATAAAAAGCTCCTCGTGATTGGATAATCCCCTCACTGTGGCAATTATTTGATGATTCAGTCAACGCATATCGGTTTCATACACAAAATTTTAGAAATGTTGCTTAAGAAAGATCAAATAGGTTGTCACTTCAATCTCATTTTTCGTCTGAAGCTTAAGTTCGATAAAATTTTGGTGAAGAGGGATGCAAATGTCACTGTATCTGATTTATTTGACTTCAATCGTGTAACACTTCTACATTCATTTATGTATAAAAATTGATATGTGTTGATCATATCTCCCTCTATGTATCATCTTTAAATTTGAGTTATACAGGCACCATTGTCTTCGTAAGTAGTAGTAGAAACATTAGTTATTGAGGGTAAGTCATAAGTGCTTTGATTGTTCCTTGTGAGGATCACAGAGAAAACCTATATCTACTTAACTAATTAGACATGGATCATTAGATTTAAAAGCATCACATCAATAATTCCATAAACGTATCACATAATATGATTGATTTTAGTCCCATGTTTATAAACCAATGGTAATTATTTATTTCCAAGATATTGATTGCGAATACTAAATTCGATCTCATGTGTTGTGTTATGTATAGCAACACATTAATAACATACAAGTATGGTAGTTGTAGACCAAACTTACTTTTGTTGTTCTCTTTAGGACGATATGAATATTTTAATATTTAAAGACAAAAAACCATGGATATACTAAAATGGTGTGCTTAATATATATGAAAGCATTGCAAAACTTCTCAATCCATTTTACTAATGGGTCAATGTAAAATCGAGATTGTTCTCGATTTGTAGGTTGAGATAATAACTAGTTACCCTAAGGTTATTCATTTTTGAATTCTTTTTATTTGGGTAATTTGCATTTCAATTGAGTTATTCACGAGAACGTTAAATTAAAGAAATTTTTATAGTGGCACATTGGCATATATAATTATTTTCAAACATTTCCTTAGACAAGTATTTGTTAAGAGGGTTGTACTTATATTCATCAAGATTGTTTATTGTACAATAAACGTCTTGGTGTATATAAGTATATACTTCATATCTTTGATTCAGTTAAAGAAAATCCTTTAGGATTTTCATAAGGATTCTTTGTCTAGGTACCATTTAAATAAACAGTTATAATATTCAGGAGTCTCATATAGTATATTTTACAAAACTGTTATGCTAGTCAGATATCTAAAATGTATTTACGGTCGTAACGGGATGATATGTTTGTATATAATCAATATCTAGTTTCTATAGGAACCCTGTGCCATAGGTTGTGTATTCGTTAGAAATTTTCTCACTTCTATTTCGTATAAACACCCATTTGTAATCTTCAGGGTTAATATCTTATGGATTTTATACTACAAGTACGAATACACTATGTTTATTTAGATATTCGAATTAGGCCATCATGATATTTTCTCATTTTGGACAATATATTTTTTGTTCACATATATTTATCGTACATTGCCTTTTGATTTTTATATAGCTACAGCATATATAATTATGTCATTGATGATCATCTTTGGACATCCTAATTTTCTTTTATATATGTATAAAACATAAAGATCTCATTAATATAAGGTACCTTTGTCTACTTCTGGGGCTTTATAGTCACCTCGGGAACTTGTGTCTTTTCATAAACAGTAATTGCTTTTAGGTTTTAGAAAAAAGTGAATCTTTTTTTCATAACTTCTTCTAGAGCGTTATATATAATCTCTTTTGGAGCTATATTTGGATATGCTTTTATTTAATCTCCACTACTAGGGACTAAAGTAGTTGGGACCTATAGGTTTGTTATGCTTCTAGCGTACAATAAATTTATTTCCTGCCAAATATATTTTATCTTACAGTCATAATGACAACTAGTTCATGTGATTACATCTGACATTTTAAGTTTCATAAACATCTGATGTTGCAATATTATTTTCTCATTGAGAGATACAAGAGATTAGATGAGATAAATTAGAAGTATTCCACGATAATTCTCACCGTTCTTCACGAACAATTTATACTTCAGGTATATTAAATTCTCCCCCTAATGACAGGAAAAGTGATTTATCAAAAAATTTGCAAAAAATATGATAAACACTACATTTCCAATGGTTTAATAGAGGGTGAATAAAAAAACACCATATATATACCTTTGTGATAATAATAGTAAAGATATGCATCAATTAAACCCATAAATATCTTGTAAAAAATCATTAAATATGTCATATCACCTAATTGAACCATGGAGCTTCAGGCCATGTCAAAGTGAAATTCTATAATAATAAATGTTATATAGTATAATCCCGTGAATAATGAAATGATAGTTTGTTAATGTAATCTTTTGGCCTCCAACACTAGAAGCAATGCACAATTACTTTTCATTATTTATTTCGACATAGTACCCATGTATTTTGTTGCCCATAAAACTAAGCGAATTTCTTCAAAAATTGCTTTATATAAATAATTTTATATGAATGGGCAGGTACTAGGTGACAATACCATGTAAGCTCTTTCGAAGTCTTTAATAATTTTAACAGATTTAACTATGGTTTAGCATATTACATAGCATGTCTGAAAAAACTTGTGGTTTTTCATAATAGTGTGGTTGGTTCAGTGCTTGCTAGAAAATTGTCATTATATAAAGACAATTCATAATTATCAATTACAAGATTCAATATAGATAGCAAATTGTGTGCGAGTCCAATATATATATATATATATATATATATATATATATATATATATATATATATGCACATTAATACAATAATTTATGTTATGATAAAGCATTTGGTGACCAAACCTAAATAAATGTAAGTATTCTAAAGAAAATATCTCTTATAAAATAATTATGAGATATTTAAAAGATAGGTTGGATAATGTAAGATGTGAGTGCATATTTGGGGAAGCACAGCGTCGAGCATGTTTTAGACTTGAGCAACGTTATTACGCCTACGTATTCGTCTCGTTTGCAAAATCAAAGTCTGCAAGTTCGTGGGTCCATACGATAGCTGGAAAACTCGATTTTGGTTGTTTAGGTGTTTTTGGTGCGTGGGGGTGCCAAATTCGACTAGTCGCCTCTCAAACGCCCATATATCATAATGAAACTATGAAAATCCGCTCGTCACTATCGAACCCATGACGGAGCTCAAGAGGTGCGTGGGGGAGAAGAGTTAGGTTTCCTCTCCTTACTTTTCCCCCAAGACCATCATTCATCAATTGAGGGGGGAACCCTCATTTTATAGAAAAAGTGCCTCAAGTGGGCTTGACACATGTCATATTTTCTATGGAACCAAGTTTCCAATATTTATGGTTCCACTTGTCATAATATATGTGGTGGCATCTTAAATGAACAAATTAAATCATTACTATAGTATTGTCTAGTGTATTTCATTAAATGTGGAGTATACGAAATGTATTAAATCACGCGCAATAATATCTCAGTCCGTGTAGGGTCTGGATTGTAGTAAAACTCGATAAATCATAGATCAATATTTGATCAAATCTGTGGGGTTAATTTATTAGAGTGTTGGAGATTAATTTATTTAACCCCACTTTACATTTTCCCCTCGTAAACATAGTTTCTGTGTTGATGCTTCAGCTGAGACATATCAACTATGTGTACGAAATACATCGTTTAGCCTGTTTCGACTTGAAAATCATCACACAACTGTGTTCGATCTGTCATCATGCGTGCATATACATATGTCATTCGCGTATTGTTTTGAGGTTGCCCCCATTCCTCTCGAACGAGCATGTCTCCATAATTTTATTGTGGTTTTAAACATTTTGAACAACAAACTTGCTAGATGTACTGGCCCGAGCAACCAATTGGTGGTTATCTAAGTATAATGGGTCTTTTGTAATCATACGATCAAAACTTGTTGAGAGTACTCGGTCGAGCAACCATTAGTGCTTCGAGTGAACTGGGATTTTTTAAACCAACATATTTTATAAGTTTTCCCAACTTTATTTGGTCGAGCAACCATAAGGGTCCTTTTAGGACTTTAAGCATTCTAAAAAATCAGGGTCTTTAAGCGTGCCTAGTAGCATAGGACTTTAGTCTCCCGTAAATCAGGATTATGCCTAGCAATCTAGGGCTTTAAGTCTCCCTTAAGAGGGTCATGCGTGCTTAGTAGTATAGGACTTTTGGTGCCTACTAATATAGGACTTTGAATCTCCCATGAGTGAGGGTCAGGCGCGCCAAGTTATTTTAGACTTTAAATCTCCCATAATCGAGGGTGGAGGTGGGCCAAGTCATATTGGTCTTAACAACGAAACCTCTCATAACCGAGGGTCAGGCGGGCCAAGTCATATTGGTCTTGAAAAACAAAATCTCCCATAACTGAGGGTCAGGCGGGCCAAGTCATATTGGTTTTAAAATCTCCCATAACTAAGGGTCAGGCGGGCCTAGTAATGTAGGACTTTATGAGAACTGTAATGCGCCGCTTTGGGTAACTTAACACGATACTGGAAAGGTTTGTGAGGATTATAATGCACCTCGGTGGGCGACTTACCACAATATTAGTAAGGTTTGAGAAAACTATAATGCACCTCTGTGGGCGACTTACCACGATATAAGTAAGGTTTGTGAGAAATATAATGCACCTCTATGGGCGACTTACCACAATATTGGTAAGGTTTGAGAAAACTATAATAAACCTCTGTGGGCGACTTACCAAAATATTGGTAAGGTTTGTGAGAAATATAATGCACCTCTGTCGGGGACTTACCACAATATTGGTAAGGTTTGTGACAAATATAATGCGCCTCTGTGGGTGACTTACCACGATATTGGTAAGGTTTGAGAAAACTATAATGCACATCTATGGGTGACTTACCACGATATTGGTAAGGTTTGTGAGAAATATAATGCACCTCTGTGGGAGACTTGCCACAATATTGGTAAGGTTCGTGAGAAATATAATGCACATTTGTGGGTGACTTACTGCAACATTGGTAAGGTTTGTGAGAACTCTGTATCCATGCTCTAGGTTTTGTGGGCAACTTGTATGCCCCCTGTCACTTTGCTGGAAGCAATGTCATATACTCAGTGCTATATATGATCCATCCGGTGGCTTTGCTGAACAACTCTGATGTTTCTTTTGTGGATGCTTAATCAATGATGGTCATTCTGGGACCGAATCCGAGCATGCTTGTCACCTGTGTTTATGTCTAACTACAAGCGGTACATCATATAGTACTTTTCCCCCTCTTTACTTTGCTTTGTCTTTTATCTCAAGATAAAGTAAAGTAAAGAAAAATATAACTACTTGTTACAACACCATCTAAGAGTTGAAAGAATTTAAATACATTTCACGGGGTATTTTCCCCCAATTAAAATAAAATCTCTTGGGCGTTTGACTTTGACATTTGTAAGGCCTAATGTAATTGCCCAAGATCGATTTGATCATGTGCGTTCAATATCTGCAAGGATAAGAAATTGACTCGAATTATGGAACAAAAATCATTAGTAACTTGTGAGGCATATTATAATGCCATAAATAATCATGTGGGGTATATATTTTCCCCTTTATTTTATTTTATGTCAATAGAATAAAATAAACTTGAAAACATGCTTCGAGGAATCATAGACATATTGTTCTATACAATTTCATGATGTTAATTTGATATGCTACAATATACAGTTGATATAATGGAGATATATCATGTGGTGAGCTATTTATCTTATGCTCCCACTATTTTATAAAAAAAACTCGAAAGTTTTGGGATCTTTTTAAGTCATATGTAGAATAATTCAGTCAATAAGCATGCTGAGTCACCTCGAGGTGAATAATAAATATCAGACTTGAATTTTCATATAACTAACATCACAATGTGAATAAATCATAGTTTAGCATAAATAGAATACAAGGTAGCGCAAAAAGTTATTCCAGGCGACCATAGATGAGGTTGCTCCGAGCAACCGTGAATGAGGCAGCTCGAGTCACTTAGGAGGAGGCAGCTCGAGTCACTAGGATGAGGCAGCTCGAGTCACTAGGGCGTGGCTGCTCGAGGCACTAGGATGAGGCAACTCGAGTCACTAGGATGAAGTTGCTCGAGGCACTATGACGAGGCTACTCGAGGCACGATGACTAAAGCTTCTCGAGGCACTATAATTGAGGTTGCTCGAGGTACCACTGACGAGGATGCTCAAGGTACCTGCTCGAGGCACCATGACTTGAGAAAGTTGTTGAGTTTTAAGTAAAAATATTATTTTCGAAGGTTGCTCGAGTACATGCACGTACTAAGTATTTAAATGATCTCTCGTGAGATAACATCAAAATATTCACAATTTTAAGGGATATATGATTTTTTCAGAAATAAATGTTTTTCTACTCTAGTAACTCAAATTCGTGCAAGGCTACACATATTTTTAAATCTTGGAGAGTATTTTCAAACTGTGTAAATAAAACACGCACAAATTAAATATCATAACCTCCGAAATTAAATGAAAATAGGCGATATTCTTTATTCGACCTCTTTTTCAATATCACGTATCAATAATATTTTGCATTCACTACTTGTCAAACTGTTCAAATGACATGACATAAATATTTTTAAAAAATGTAGTGTGGTTCATTGCCACTATATTCACCCCTATTTTAGAAGAGGTACCTCGAGTGTATCTCATCATGTTTATTAATTTTAAACAAAGGCAATGGCCACTATCTGGGAACTCGAGTCCCTAAATGGTTTGTATATTGCCTGAATTTTTTATTGCAACTCACGAAGTTACTAGGGAAGTGGTGCGTCGAGGCAAAACACAGGTGTAAGGCCTTCTTTGCCCAGTGGATGCTTAAACCTTGGTGTATCATGGTTGATCATTTTGTAGAGCAAAGTCCCTCCAAATGTTGCTCGGGGTCATATTACTCAAAGGTTGAGCCTCCTCGAAGGTCAGACATCCTCGGAGGTTAAGTTCCTCGGAAATGGTTGCTTGGAGGTCAGAGGTTCCTCGGAGTTCTAATTGCTCGGGGGTCAAGTTGTTCGAACGTAACTATTTGGTGACCAAGTTGTTCAGAGGTACCTATTCCTAGTTCAAGCCTCTTCGAAGGTCGAGGATGTTCAAAAGGTTAAACGAGGTTACCTGAGTTTCGATAAATAGCTGTTCGACAGTTCACAAGCATAATTTTTAGTTTGTGGTTCTGAATTGGATCGAATTTCATGGTGGCTCGGGCTTCATATATGTATCACGGCTAGTCCATGCCTGGTTTGATCTATTGACTAGTTTTGGGTGAGATCCTCAAGATGGCTCGATGGTTCAGTGTGAAATGGGTCGGCTCAAAGTTCGTCGGATTGTGATTACTCGCACAATTTCATCAATCTCATGTATAGTCATTTGAAGGGTTTAGTTTTCTTCATACCCATTTGAATGGTTCAGTGTTTACTTATTTTTTAGAATTAATCATTGTTGGAAAGTTTGGAGAAAAATCATTCGGTATTGGGTTGAATCTTCTTGCATGGTTTAATTAGTACCCATTTGGGATGGGAAGAGTTGTTCCCACCGTGTAGGTGGAGAGATCGTGCCGAAAATCTGTCCGTTAAAAAATGAACACGGGCCCAATACAAGATTGTATGTAAAGCGTGTGGGCCCATATTTTAATATTTTGTACAGAAAAATCTAGATGTGATCTTTTAAGAAGATCTTTAATGTATTTTAAACTATTATTATGTACATTTGTACAGTTGATGCATGTCAGTGGTCGTATATTGTGTGGCTCAAAATCAATTTAATGATATTTAATAATCTCAAAATCAATTCAAGTTCTTTCTCAGCGAATCACATAATATTTAATAATCTCAAAAGAATTTCAGATTTCAAGATAAAGATAATGATCGTTTAGTTTATGAAAAGTCATCTGACACTTAGTTTGCATTGGATCATCAAGAATCATGTACTATAAGTCAATATGTAATCGTTATGCTTCAAGCACAAAAATCTCAATTATACGAACATGAAATAAAGAATTAAAACTAAAGAATGAAAAATTGGCCACCTAGAACTCCTAGTTTTAAACTAATGAATTAAAACTTCATATTCTTGATCATACGTCAGATACTTTAGACTCAGGAAAAAGAAACTTTGGATTTCTAATATATAACTATCACCACTAAAATAAATATGACCAATATTTTATTTTAAAAAGTAATGAGAACTTCAGGTTCTCAATTTAAATATTATGTTCATTGATTTAATGATTATAACTCCAGGTTCTAAATCTTGTATTTTGGAAGTTCATACACTTTAGAACATTAGGTTCTTTTGATTACATCATGTAAATTAATCCGTGATTGTAGAACTCCAGATTCCATTTAATGTCATATGTATATGAATATTCAGGTTCATGTAAACTATAAAATTAAAACATTGGCTTCAGGTCCTAAATAAAAATAATTCGCAAAGCGTCTGGTGCGAATTATGTTAAATATAAAACTTTAATTTTTATCATTTGTGTGTGAGAACTTCTAGTTCTACACAAGTAGTTAAACTTCATATTCAATATCATTAATGTCAAAGGATATTTAATTCTCTACCCTTTTGTATCAAAACTTCAGGTTTTATTATGGGTAAAAATGTTAGAGAATATTTCAAACAAGTCATATATATATATATATATATATATATATATATATATATATATATATATATATATATATATCAACTCCGACCAATTACAATCTAACTTGTTTTTAAAATAATAAGTGATTTTTTCCATTCTCAAGATTGCAATGTATAGTAAATAGTTAGAATGTGGAGTAGTTAAAATTAAATACCATTAAAAATATAATATAATGCTCAAATGAACCAAAAAGTCGAGATATGAAGTTTTAATGGTAAAACCATTAAAAGGATAGTCAAAGGGATATTTAACCACTAAAAGATCATTTAAACAAATACTTCATTAAATAAAGTAAATGAAAAGTCAAGAATTTGAAAAAATATGCTTAATTATCCAAAAAATATTTAATCCAATTCTAATAAAAAAATATTTGGGGCTTCACGTTAAAATTATAAATAATTATTTGGGGATTTTGTACTTTCTTACACTACTACTTGAATAATTATAAACCTCAAGTTTTAATTTAGGATATATTTTGTTGGAGCTTCAGGTTCAAATATTTTGAAATAACATGAGAGCTTCGGGCCTCACATTAACAATAAGAATTAGAAAAAACTATATCCTAATTATAAATTATTTTCTATGAACTTCTAGTCAAAATAATTATCATGGATCTTCATATCATAAATTAATGATAATTGTGGGACTCTTGGTCTATACTCTTTTAATTAGGCAATTAAAACTTCGAGTTTGATTATGATATATTTTTTTTGACACTTTAGGTCGAAAATAATTTAGGAACTTCAGGTCCCATTTAAATAATTATCGAGGAACTTTAAGTCCTAATGATAAATAATTAGTGGAACATGAGGTCCAATTGTATCCAAACTTCAAGTTTGATAAGGGATAAAAGTGTTTGAAACTTCAGGTCCAAACGATAAATAATCATTATAGAATATTTAATATCATCTCCCTTATTATAAAATTAACAAAAACTTCAATTTTAATTAGAAAAAAATACTTATATATGCTCCGTGTCGAAATTATAAATAATTGTTAAGGAAATTTTAGAGAAACGCCCTATTGTATAGTTAATCAAAACTTTAAGTTTTGATTTAATTATATTTTATGGAAACTTTGGGTCCAAAATCTTACTCGTAATTAGGAACTAAAAGCCCCAAATATGAATTAATAATTAGGAACTTTATGCCCTAAATTTTAGAATAGTAATTAACAACTCAAAATTTCAATTTTAATTAGAAAGGGAACTTCGGCTTCCAAAGTTGAATGATAATTATGAAATTGGGGACAAAATAGGGAACTTCAGGTTCCAAATTTTAACTTTATATTAAATCATTCACAAACATAAGTGTCAATTAATGATTTTTAAAATTTAATAACTAAGTGTAAATAGTGAATAGGATATGCGAGACCCTAATTTTTTTTCTATAATAAGGGAACTTCAGTTCCGATAAATAATTATTATGGAACTTTAAATTCTATAATTATATAATTAGACAACTTCAAATTTCACTAAACTTGTTAGTAAATCAAATCTTAGAGTTGCAATAAAAAATCTTTAATCGTTACTTTATTAATAATGACGAAAAAAATTATTGAATATATATTAGTGTAAATATGCTGACATAATCAAATATATTGATAAAGATGTTACCCATATATAATATGCTTTATAAAATATCGTCTTTAAAATATAAAATCTTTTCAAGAGATTAAAAAAGGTAAGCAATACACCCAAGACATGCATGAAAGGTAACCAAATAAATATATAATATCTAGACAACTATAAACCACTTAAATGAATTACATGAATACTCAAGATACCACTTCAGATTAATATATATATATATATATATATATATGTGTGTGTGTGTGTGTGTGTGTGTGTGTTATGTGTGATTTCATGTTTTGCACATCAATCATTACAAATCAAAAGCAAAATATGTGGTTCATACTTATTTTATGCTTATTGGACCAAAAGAGACAAAAAAGTAATAAAAAAGAAATATAAATGTGAAGGAGAGTATACAATACCTGACTAGAATTCAACTCTTATTATAATTCAAAAGTTAAAAAAAATCCACTTAAGGATTGCACCGTGTATCGTAAAAAAATACAGATTACTCCTGCTAATAAAGTGTTGTAAAATAAAAGGACATGGAGAATTTAAAGGGAGTATAATCTTTTCATTTCATTGTTAAGTGAATACTCAAGGATATCACCCTTATTTATAGTACACAGTAAGGCATCCCAAAAGATATCTATTCAGTGTGAGATACAAGTGGGCATCCACTATTTTACACAATTTATAACAATGTTTTGACATTCTCATTTTCGCATTCAAAAGTCTTCTTATCCACAAAAAATATTAGTTAATAGTTTTTATTAGTGCCGACAAAAAACAAACCACATTTTCAAAATTCCAATATCAATTCATTTAATAACTCATAGGCCCTATTGTTTCTAATTACGGGTTTTACGGGTATGCATTTTACTCATGTTACCATATAAAACTAGATTGTCGTATTCCATTGACCAAATATATTTTTGAGTCTTGTCCTTAAGGTTGCTTCGATAAAGCGCCATGCAAATCATTCAACGGACATGTGGACTCATACACAATTTACTCACATATGTTTTCATTCTAAGAAAATACTTTGTGTGTGTGTATATTTGTGTTGATATGGATCTTAGGACTATTTATGAAATTCAATAAAACTCTATTTCAAAATCTTACAAATTCATTTTCATCGAGGGTGAAAAGTAGCGCAGTGTCAGCACGCCACTCGTTGAATTCGTTTCATCTCTTCAATACAAAAACCTAAACTATTGACTACATTCTTTATGGGAGTATAGCGGTCAGTCCGAGTATCGAAATCCAGAGAGACTAGTTGTTAGAATTATATTAATTTAATACTTCAGGAAATAAAGTGTAAAAGATGATTTTAACAAAAGAAAAGATAATACTAGGCATGTGTTTAAACAACGATTACAAAAAGGAAAAAAAATTAAAGATTGCGACTAATATCCCTCACCTCCAGTTAATTAGTATAACTGGTTACATGGGACTACAAACTTAGCAAGATTGAATCTTATTTCAATAATTAATTAAATCTAGAGTTGCCACCCGCAAATTGTCATAAAAGCCTACGATGATTTTGGCGCCAACAAATATCCCAAAAATTACACACGTAAGGTCGTAAATACGGAGCATAGATGATATACCCCGTTAAATCTCCTAGGCATAAAATCAATAACAATCCGATCGAATTATACTCATAAACTCCATCACCAAAGCAAAGCAACCTATTAACCCAAGGTGAGTTCAATCAATCACAATATAAACTAAATTATCTAGATAACATATTAAATGACATGAATTAAATGCAAAAAAGTAAGGAAACAATTAAATCTAAGTTACAAAGCAAATAAATAAATGACAAAGCAAGAAAAGGGACAATGGAAGCTTGAATTTAAGGAGAGAGATAATGAATAGTGTTCTTACAAACCCATTTGAGTGAAACCCTAGGAAAGAGATAAGCAAAACCCAAAATCACCTTCAAACCCTAACCTCCCTAACCTAATTACTAAAAGGATGATAAAAAAAGATAATGAAAGATATGTCTTCAAATAACAAAAACCCACTTATATGGTAAGTGTTAAAAGAAATAAATATAAAAGAAAAGAAAATGATTTATCCTAAAAATCAAGAAGGAGATCTCTGGGAAAACGGTCATAACATGTTCGTTAGGAACCAAATTAATGAACCGTCAGAGGCCACACGAAGTCAACTCGAAGGGCTACAACTTTCGTGAAGAGTTCGGGAATAAAGCTCGAGCGTAGAAATGATAAAATGCCCTCGAAGTTGCGTAATGCATTAAAAACTTCCTGAATTGCACCAATAGCTCCGTTAAGCACTATAATACCTACAAAATCTCAATTATACCTCGAAAAATATGTGAACATATAAAATAGAGGTAGTCTGGTTAACGAGCATAAATATAGGAATTAAAGTACCCGAGGGGGTTAAAATGCATAAGTAAATAGGATAAATAAATGCAATATTTGAGTCGAATCTCATCTCATAAAGGCTGCTGAGATATATCGAAAGAGACCTTTGTCTCAATGAGACTTTCTCTCATTACAGCGACAATGTCTCACTAGTCGTGCCTTATTTCAGATATTTTGTTCTTTGGCTTGCCTTGTATCCTCGTGGTGATTCTGGCACATCGACATAAAAATTCGCTGCAGCGAAAATCCAAAGATATGTTCCCATTCAAAAAGTCTTAACTATTTTGCGACCTGGATCAGTTCAGGTTCACCAGAGCCACGAAATAGCTTGTTGCGACGACAAATGTCTGACATCACCAAAAGTTACTTTTTGAACTAAGATTGTGCACATCTTTATTGGTACTCGTGAAAATTAAAGATCTTTCCATATCTTTTTTTACTTTTACACCTAGTCAAGTCTACTTACCTACTTGTACATGTGGAAACTCGAGATTCCTTCGGCATAGGACCGCCCTAAAAGGAGAGAAAAACTCGGCACGTGAGAGGATCAAGTAGGGAAATCCTATTTTCTCCACTCGCGTGATCTTCGCGGGCTCATACGGATATAAATTGGTCATCGTCAAAAGGGGATAAAAAGATAAAAAATGGAATCGTCGTCCTACTTTGCTCAAAACAGGAAAAAGATGTATCCGTCCCCAAAAAACGTCATCAAAGACAAACTAATGCATATAAAACTAAATAGATCTAGAATTTAGGTACTATGTTATAGAATAAGAAGGCGTTAGGCACTCATTCCTCCCTTTCGGTCTCTCATGGGCTATGATAATATTCTTTTTTTCCCTCAAAATGTAACTCATGTGTTTGATGTAAAAATAAGTCAGAAAAAGAAATTTTCATACTTACTTCATGGGAGGAGCGATGATGAGTCATTCTGAGGAGTATAAAAAGAAAGAAAATAATACGAAAAGGTAAACGAAATGTGAGCAGCGCACCGAATCATAATCCATCGTGAAGAATGAAATATACATATCTAACGGATCCGATATAAATAGGATAAAATGGGGGCTACCATTTTTGCAATACACCGGACCATAATCCACTATGAGGAAGTGGATATGCACGTCTAAAGTGATTGTAAAAAAGGGATATATAGTAAAAGAATATGAAAGTTTGATTCAAGTAACTACCAGATCATGATTTACAATAAGGAAGTGAATATACATGTCTTATAGGGTCACTAGTATAGATATGTATATATACATGCAATATTATCAAATGTGGGACCAAGTAAAGTAATAAAATAAGTAAATACGACTCGAACTCCGAGGATGACTCGAAACGCCTAGGAAGCCAAAGAGGTATCAAAGTCCACGTACTTAGATAACAAGCAAGTGTGGGGTTTAACCCATGAAACCCAAATGATAATTTCCCTTAGTTTGTTAAAGAAAAGTGCACAAGTGTGGAGAGAGTAACAAAGATGGGGAAATTCTATTTTAGGGTTTAAAGGTGAACCCTTTTTTTTTTACTTTTTTAGTTTTATAAAACTATGTTTTATTAATATAAAAAAAAAAATAGATTGGTTGGGCTGAGAAAGTGAATTAAAGAAAAAATATACGAAGAGTAAAGAAAAAAGTAATAAATAATACTAATTAAATGAGATGTAAAAAGGTAAGGGCAGAACTCCTATGGAACTTTTCTAGTGATTTTGAGGTGGTGTAGGATAATTTTTATGGTGATTGAATGGTGATAGAGTAACTGTAAAATAGGTGGAAAAATTGGGGCGAATGTAATGTGAAAAAATGTATGAATGCTTAGAAAATGAAATTTTTAGGATGACCATGCACTGATTTCGACGTAGAGAATGTTTTGATTTCTGAAAAGAGACCCTAGAAATGAGATCATGGTCTCCATAAATAGAAAAAATTAAGGTTAGGGTGTCTACCGATAGACATAGGCCCTGGCCTACCTATCGACATATCCCTATCTTGTTAGTGAAGTAAAGTACCCCTCTGCCTACAAGGAGAGAGCCTGGGGTGCTTATAGGCAGTTCAAAAAGGACTTCTTTGAAAAATGGGCCTAAAATGAAAACCATAAGTCTGAATCACGCACGTGGGGACTGTTGAAAAGGGTATTCAGAGCCCTATAAAAATACATCAGGCCTCTCTCGGGTTCTAGAGTTGAATAAAGTCAAACGGGGCTCGAATGCGCCCCGTGGCCTCTAGACGAGAGTTCTCAAAGTTGTAAGCACAAATTTCTTATAGATTTAATTTGTTTATATTTGGCTTAATTACGGACAATATAAATTGAGTCTAAACTAGTAATTAATTCGAGATTGAAGAACTTGCATATTAAAGCCATCAAGAAGAAATCAAGTCAAGATGCAATTTCACATTTTAATTGTTCTGAGATCACACAGGTATGAATAATCAAAGGAATATGTGATTTCGAATGTTGTTTAAATAATGGATGATTTAAATGTTTTTTAATGTTTGGTAATTGAAATTTAAAGTTTTGAAAGCGCATTTAATTGTATCTGAGCTAAATTATTTTTAATACAAGGATAATCATGAAATAATAGAAAAGGGTTTGTTATCGTTCGAACGACATGAAAACTCGTTCAAATGACAGCGCTAGTCGTTCAAACGATGACGTTTGTCACTCGAACGAGATTGCCTCAATTTTTGTGTTTCAATTCTCTTGGACTCTGGTTTGTTGAGGTATAAAAATAACACTACATAGACATTTTCAAGAGAGATGAACAGTTCTAAGAATTCCCATTATTTTTTGTGTCATCCTTTGTTTATTCAAGATCCTATTATCACAATTCCAAATGTTGTGATCTTGAACACATTCAGAAGAAGACTTTGTTCGACTCTTTGCAGAGAGGATAAACATTCACCGGACTGAGTTCAAATTAAGAATGTTGCGGTATTTCTTGCTGAAGATAGGACTGCGATTCTTGTGGAGCTGAAGCGATTGTTCCATTGCGGACGACATCGATCGATACCTGAGGATATTCTTATGTCACCTTAGTTTCACTATAATCCGAGTGTAAACCGTTCCTTTGCAAATTATAGTGGAAATAAAAAGGTTTTTGCCCTTCGGGGATTTTTTCCTGAATTTGTTTTTTTTACCGCATGCTTTATTTATTCAATGGGTTAAATTGATTAGATGCATGGTTAGGGTTTAAGAATATAAAATTGGAAATAATTCATTGAATTGGTTGTACCTAAAGCACTTATTAAAGGGCCTTTTCAAAAGTAAAAAAGTACGCACGAACCGTAAGTCTTAGTCGTGGATAGTAAGGATCGTTAGAAAGGGTTTTTAGATCCCTATAAAAGTGCAATGAGATAAGATTGGGTTGGATATTTGACCAAAGTAAAATAGAGCTCGAAAGCGTCTGGAAGCCTCTAGGTTAAAGCAAATATGTGCGAATTGTAAAGCTAATTTGCGCATGATATGGAGCATTAGAAAGGTTAATTGAAAGGCTAAAGTGCAACTATGCTCGAGTTGGAGGTTAACCAAAGTCAAATGGAGCTCAGAAGCATCCAACATCCCCTGGTTTAAGATTTGGAGTAGGACCTAGGGTTTTAGGATGAAAAGAAAACTGTTAGGGACCTAAGGAGGTATTTGGATAATAAGATGGGGTGTTTATATAACCCCTCAACGGGCGATATTAGGATAAAAACAGGTCATCAAAAGATACACACCTGATGGAACGCTATGAATTTTGAGGGTAAAGGCTTGATGCATAGGACTTAAGGAGCGTAGGTCACCAATTTAGATGTCAAGGCTTTTAAGAGGGTAGTGACCAAATTCATAGTGTCAAGGCCAATTCGGCAGACCTCCGTCAATTTTGCGGACCGAAAGAGTGAAAGCGACCAATTCAGAGGATTGAACCCAATTTAGTAGGACAAGTTAATTCTGCGGACCTTAAAGAGTGGAAGCGACCAATTTCGAGGTGAGAGGCCAATTATGTGAACCATAAAGAGTGGAAGTGACCAATTCATAGGCTTAAGCACGATTCTTCGAACCTAGGTCAATTCCGTTGACCTTAAAGTGTGGAAAATGTTGATAAATGTAGCCAACAACCAATGGTTAAGATGGACGCCATATTTTCATTCTTATCCTGTTGGGGAGTATGCCGGTGATGATAGTTTTATGAACGCTGACGCATTTCGATTAGCAAATTTATGAAAATTTTATGTTTTTTTGACCCTTTGGGGATTTTATGGGGATTTTAGTAATCTTTTTTTATCAATTTTTGGATTTTTTTTTGCATTTTTTGGAGGTACTGTCGAGAAGCATAGGCAGAGATATGCCTATCAACATAGGGCACGACTCCTACGCTTTTCGGGGAAGGTGAAAGGACATTTTCGATAGGGATGACCAGGGGATTGCCGATTAGCATACCCCCTGGTCCTTTTATAAAAAGGGGTGTTCTTTCTATTTTTCACATCCCCAATCAAGTGAACTTCTTTCTCTCTCTCTTTCTCTATAACAATCAACTCTTAGATAAACATCTATGGTTGGGTCGGCATGGAGTGGCGTAATGCTGAGGCATTGGTAATTGGGAGTGATAACACTTATGATAGCTTCGAGTCTATTCTCTACGTTAGGGTCTTACTATAGGAGCCTGGGAATTATCGTTCTGTGAGGGTGAAGAACCCCAATGGTTATGTGATTGCTTGTCCTTTAATTTTAAAGTTCTTTATATTTTATTATTCATTTTATTTTTGGGATTTTGAATAATTTTCACTCATGTGCAGGTGCATATTATTTTGTCGAGTATTCATTTTCGTGGTTCGATGGGAATAAATAAGGCGTGGGAGAAACTCCCTAGGGTAGTGCAGTTGATGGTGGAAGCTACTGGATTTGGTCCTCTCGTTGGAGCTTTAGATAAGATGTCTCGTTCTTCAATGGTGTTGTGATATTTGGGAGAAAGGCGGTGGGATACCAATCATATGTTTCACTTGGGCATGGGGTAGATGACACTTACTTCCATAAATGTGCATCAGTTGACCAGGTTGGAATGCGAGGGTCAGCGGATCATGATGGATAGGACTCTGCTCATTTATGAGGTCACGGTTTGGGCTTACCTAAGGGATATTCGGTGGATCGTCTCAGGGGAGTCGTCCAGGATATCGGTGTTGAATTACACCTTACTATCCATAAAAATCAATGTGACTGATGGGAGGCAGGTGAGGCAGGCAACCCATTTAATCATTTTTCTTCTATTGGGGGGGGGGGGGGGGAGGGGTTTATGGTGGCGACGAGTAATGACATCATCTATTTGTCGTTTTCCCCTTCTTGAGGATCATCTCTGAGGTTCACTTATACGATTGGGAGAGCTTTAGATTGGCATCCATCTATGCTTCTCTGTATGCCATTAGTCGATGTCATCGACAGACTTTCACAACGCCCAAGTACCTCCTGGAGGTAATCTTTAGTTACCACTTTCTTTATTTTCTTACTTTTATTCTCTATTTTCACATTTAGTGTTGCTTTCTACAGATGTGTTTCTATGAGGTTACTACGCACAATGCTAGGTTGGTGTCCATGAATGTGAACAAGGTGCTGGACTTGCTGAGGATGTACCGGTGGAGGAAGTCGAATAAGAAGTCAAAGAAGTTTTTGGCTATAAGGAATCTGAGGGCGGTATTGAATGCCATGGCGAGTGATCAGGTTAGGCTCTGGTTTCCTTTTTTCCTTTTTGGATTTATTGTATTTTTTGCATTTTAAAATTTTTAATGACTAACTTTTGTTTGTGGGTAGATGACATTCTACCCTTGCATTTTGCCTTGGAGGCTACCGGGGTTACAGACACCCATGCCCAGATTCGAAGGTCTCTAGTGCATGAGTTTGGATACATCTGGAAACTAAGATATAGGGTTGTGAGGAAGGTTATGGAGGGTGAGATGGACTTTGAGTACATGAGGCGAGTGAAGGACATGTCGAATGAGGCGAACCCACTCAAATCCTCGATCGAACCCACTCGAACCTCCATTGAACCCACTCGAACCTCCATCGAACCCATCAAACCCACTCAAACCCTTAGCCCCTACTCCAACCTCCATCGAACCCACTCAAACCCTCGATCTCACCTCCGGCGTCCCCAAACCCATAGTTGCTACCCCATACCCGATTTTAATATCCAAACCCAATAACCCATTTTCCATTCTTCCAAGACTTGTCCAATTTGTACCATCTGTTAAAACCAAACCAAACAAAAACCAAAGAAAAAAATAAAACCCACGTGTTTAAAATGCAACTTCTCCCAACATTCCAATATATCCCCAACTTATCCCACACTTTCATGACCTCACCTCATCCACATGCACATGTGTGCATATTTTCCACCTTACCTTTACCCACACCTTACTTACCTCATGCTCTACTAATTCTTTCAACTTTTCCCCTTAACCTCTTGCTCCATTGTGCCTACTATTTAAGAAGATCAAGACCCATTTTGAAAAGGAGCTGGCAAAGATAATTCTAGAGACTTGAGAGAGAAACACTTTTTTAGTTTAGTTATTTTTAGTGTAGTTTTTTTTAGAGATTAGTGAGAAATAAAATTGTTGAGAGATTCAATTGAGTGATGTATTGAATTAGAAGGTTGTTTGGATGATCAAATTGGATGGATGATACTCAAGTTCAATTTTAAAAATCAAGGAGACTTGTTTGAAGATTTATTCTCTCATCTCTTCTATTTTATTTTAGTGCCTTTGATTGCTTAGTTATTGTGTTTATTGAATGTTGATTTTGATCCTTCGCCGATCAATTTATGCCTCGAGAGATGGTAAATGATTTTCGAGAGAAAATCAAAATTCGAGATATAATACCCACTTTAGAATAGAACTAGAGATATGGGTTTCTTACGTGTGGTATTATTCCTTGAATTTCTACTCTAAATTTTATTTTCTACGATTTATATGAATTTTTATGAATCGATCATATCGAGTGGTTTATTAAAAGGAGTGTAGATATACTTTTTAGAGTTGTGGGAGCTTGAACTTAATTTTCTAAAAGGTTAGTTTTAAAATTGCATTTATGACGAGAGTTGACTTGTAATTTTAATACTAACTTGGGAGATTTCAAATGAACAAATTAATTAATTAGATTAACTAGAATATGTGGTGTAGTCTCATTCCTTGATTGTTCTCACATTTATTTCCTCATTTTATCTCTTATTTTTAGTGTTTGATTTTATTCATCATTTTTTTAGTCATTTGCTTTAGTTATCTCTTCACTTCCTTGAAAATTGTTTTAATAAAAAAAGCTAAAAAAATAGAAAAAGTAAAAAGTCTAAAAAGAAATTAAATAAAAAAATGAATTACATTACTTCTCATTTGTTTCACTCATTAGATTAGGATTGAGATCCTTACTTAACTCTATGCAAGTTTGTGATATTTTTGTGTAGGTGATAAAGGAATTGATTAGCTTGGCTTGACAAAAACGACACAAACGCTAAAAAGCCAAGTTATCAAATGGCGTCGTTGCCGATCTTTGGAGTTTGAAGCACTTGGAGATCATTTTTTATTATGATTCATTTGTTCTATTTTTTTTTACTTTTCCCTACCATTTCTCATTTTATTAGAAGGCTTGTATTAGGGTTATATTATTTGGCTTGTATTGCGGTGCTTAGAGACACCATTTTTTTCCATTAAAATTTATAATAAAAAGAAGAAAAGTGTGATAGGGAAACCAAACAAGGTAGGGAGAGGGCGTCCAAAGGCGAGGAAAAGAAGCCTCTCTACTTTGGGTCAGTAGGACTCCTGGGGCCGACTGAGATAGGCGAGATCTCCCTCCGATCGACTCAAATCGTTCCTCACTGCACGCGTGTCAAAACCATGGGAGGTACATTTTTCAGCCATCACAAATCTTCTACTAGCAAGTCAATATTGTGTGTGACTGCGTGCTCTTATTTGATTTTTATTCTCGCATTTATTCTCCCATCATGGCTTAAGACCGTCCTTTACGGGAATTCTTTGGCCATTTCCCACTTTCTCTAAGCATGTTTGCAGTTGAGCCCGAATCGCCTCTCCACGCTTTACTAGTGACTTTAACTCTCACACACACATAGTTAATACTCATGCGCCATCCACGCACACATATCATATTCCATCGCCTCCGATGACGAGTATCAACGTGTTATATGCTTCGACGTGCACATATTGCTTTCATGCCGATCACGTGCCCTATGAGTGTCCATACTTTTCATATCCATCCGAACCCACCATGGAACATGTGTATCCATATGACACTATTTAGGAATCCATCTTGGCCTATTGTCATGATATATCCAATCTCGAGTGGTGTGAGTACCCAAGATATACGTGGAGGCCTGATCACCCTTCCACACAATACGAATCCCAACCTTATGTTGCAGATTCTCACACGTTTCAACAATCGTCATGGCAATTAAGTGCACCTCATACCGATTAGTCACCTCATTACGCACCCAAAGATTATGATCCTTTTGTCTCTCACAGAGATGATTCTTCCGTGTATGACACATTTGACCTCGTTCCACACACTTCATACGAGTATTCTCCGTATACTCCTGCCAATAGCGAGTTGTGTCCACCTTCACCACCCATCACTCCACCACTATCATCCACCTTCACTCTCAAAATCCTCTTGCAAAAGTTCATCCTCGAGCAAGAGAATGACACGCAATATCAAAATCAAGCTCTCCAATGGATTGAACGTCTTAATGAGTTTGAGTGTGCAAGAGAGTCAAATTTCAACTCAAGTCAACCCATTATTACACCCACGTGGAGCAATGATGAGTCATCTTGTGCCACTGATTTTGAGTATGACCAACCCTATCATCCCCAGAATCTCGAAGTTAATTCCACCCATTGGTTCAGGCCCCAAGTTTACAATTATGTTGACTTATCCATCGATTGTGAGACTGGTCACGAACTATCGCATTTAAGGAACCCACTATTGAGGTTCACATTTACCCTTCCATTGAATCCCAAAATATTCCCAAGTCTACACCTATTGATCCCACCGCGTGTGTTCACGAGGAACTACTTTATTATAGGTTAGCTCCGGCTAGGAGTGCTCACCATTTTCTCGAGATTGCATCCTAGACGGTTCTCACCTCTATGGATATTCATCATATCCCACTATGCATCGCTCCCTTTGAGCCCAATATTTCAAGTGATTCCTTTATCTCTGATCTTGGTGCCTCCCGCACATTCATTGGTGATATTCTCGTGGAGAAGTTGACCAATCCATCTTTAGATACCACATTCCTTTGTGAGTATTCCTTTACTCTTCCAGACGAGTGTGTGTCTCCTACACTTGAGTTGGATCATCTTCCTTCACCTTTTATCCCGCCCGACCCACCCATTGTCCCTTCCACCCCACCATCTGGTTTGGATCTTGATATTATACCTTGTATGTTCTCATCCATATATATATATATGTCCTCACCTAAAACTACCCTCCACCATCCATGAGAGTATTTATGGTGCTACTCTCTACTTCTGTGACACAGAGCTTGTTACTCCATGCCCGCCACTCTCTGGTGGTGTTGATTTTTACTTTCGTCAGCTCATCAACGTGTCACGAAGAGACCATTACCATCTTCCATTTATATAACGATCGTGCGATTTATCTAATCCCCACCCCATTCCACTTTCCAAAACATTTGACCTTCCTCATCGAATTGAGCATCATGCTTATAGGGCCCTTATTACCCTCACCTTTAGGCTCAATAAGGCCTGTGATCGATACCTCTTAACTCTCACCCTTAACCTAATACCCACCCTCCCATGGTCACCGATGCTTTGCATCGTGCGATGCACTTTCCCATACAAGTGCATTGCATCTGCCACCTCGCGCTTTCGTAGTTCTTATCTTTAGGGTGAGTTTCGATCGGTCTTGCTGAAGACATTAAACTTAGCGCTACTGGGAGGCAGCCCGTTGTTTCTGAGTATGAGTCTTAACCTATTTAGGAGTGGTTTTTCACATCACCCAATGCTTTACCATGTTTATATACTTGTCCACTATTTTTTCATCACTTACTGAGGTTCATCTTGGCTCCATCTGATACACTTCATTAACGGTTGATTATGGTAATCTCTTTCCTCCCTTTTGCTCTCAATTTTAAAAATCATTTTACTTAACATCGACGACGATGTTCGTTTTTGTTTGGGGTGGGGAATTTTATCAAAATTGTACCTCTTTTGAAAAAAATTCAAAACCTGATTTTTAAAAAATTTCTTGCAGTTTCTTTCATCTCACTCATTGACGTTAATTTTCTATCTTCCATATTTTAAGTCTAGAAATTAAGCTAGAGGATTTATTTTTTTCTAAATAGCTTATGTAGTACGTATCAAGGCATTTTTCATCATGAATTTTTAGGCTCAACAAAATTAGCACACTTATCACGCCACTACGGTTTAGAGTTTAAGAGTACTTCAATTATCAAGAAAACCTTAAGGATAACTAGTGAAAACTTTAGCTTGTGAGATTCATGCCTTTCACCTTTCAGAGAGTTCTACGAAATCTCCGAGTCACAAGTTGATTCAACTTCCTTTGGGTCCACAGTTTAATCATTGTATGATCTCATTATTCTTCATTAAAAAATTTGGCTTGATCACTGAGAACGACATCACTTTCGAGTTATAAGAAACTTGTGTCTTGAAGTCTGTTCCAATCACTAGACTTTATCCTTTACATCATACATCCATACACCTTTCATTTTCCATATCATCACCATATACCATCCCCATTTCCATATCAATTCCATTTTTCCACCAACCATTTTTGAAAAAGAGAAGAGTGTTAAAGTGTAAAAGAAAAAAAATGAGAAAAAAATATAAAATTAAAAAGAAAAAAAAAGAGAAAAAAAGCATGAAAAAAAGATAGAGAATGAAGGAAAAAAAAGGAGAAAGTTTGCAGTCAAGTTCTTGTGAAATAAAGACATTTGTTCCTCAAGTGTAGAACACTCTTCTCAAACATCCATCATATCACTATCCTACCTCATATCATCATATCACTCTCATTTCATTTCCCCCTCACCCATAAGCATCCATGTTTTCCCCTAGGTGTTCGGGAAAATGAAGGTCAACGTGGTGAATAACTCGACGTTATCAATATAGTTATTTTCATTCTTTCATGAGATAATTTTTCTTTCTAAAATGTCCGCTCTTTCTTATACGTGTCTGAGGCGTTTGACCTTGCATACATTTACTCACCTCCTCACACACAAGAGCGATTCACTTGCCTAATATCGTGAGTTCGTTTAAGAGTGCCATATCCATGAGATTATGAAGTTGAAGCATTGATTCCAAAAACATGATCTAGGAATTACTCTTGTGAGACTTATCCCATTTTGACTGATTCATAATACAAACATTGAATTCTAGGAATGATGTGCCTTGAGTATTCACATAGATAAACTTTTTATACACTTATACCTTGTATTCCTAAAAATATTTACCTCGTGATGGATTGTGCGATTATCCTACGTCTAATGAGAGATTGACTGTCATTTGCAAATAAAGAATTTTGTAGGTGTATTCCCACGAGACAAACCTATAGGTTTAAAGGCTTGTTGCACATGCAAAGTGCAATCACAAGTGCCCTCAAAAGTGGTACACTTTTGGTTTCTTAACTTTATTTCTCTCTATATTTTGCTCGAGGACTAGCAATGTCCTGTTTGGGGGCGGTGTGATAAGCACCCAAAAGTGTTTGAACAATACCCCAATTAGACATTTTTTAATTGCTAATTCTCGACAAAATGGGTCTTAGGCACTTATATGTCTATCTTGTAGGTCATTGTTCATTTGCGGTATCAAACGCTCTATTTCGAGGCAAAATGTGACATTTATGTGGTTCAAGGAGCTTAAACCTAACCCCCGTGCCTTTCGCCCTGTCTCGTAATCTTGAACCTTATCCCATTCTCGAGCCTTGTGTGGTTCAAGAGCTTGGTATGAGCGTCTTTCCAACTTTCTCCTAGATAAATGTTTTAAGAGAGGCAGAAATGATCAAACTTTATTTGTCAAACATTTTGACAAAGATATTATTATAGCTCAACTATATGCCGACGATATCATTTTTGGATCAACTTCCCATTCATAAATTAAATCATTTTATGAAATTATGCATAAAGAATTTCAAATGTCTCTTATGGGGGAGTTGCAATTTTTCTTGGGTTTTCAAGTCAAACAGAATTCAAAAGGTTTATTTATTTCGCAATCTAAATATGCTTTAGAGATTGTCAAAAAATTCAGGCTTGAAAGTGCCAAAGAAGCTAGAACTCCCATGAGTAATACGGTCAAATTATCTAAAGATGAGAGTGGTAAATCCATAGATCCTACTCTATATCGTATGATAGGAACCTTACTATACCTGACGGCCTCGCGTCCTGATATTATGTATGGAGTTTGCGTGTGTGCTCGTTATCAAAATAATCCTAAAGAGAGCCATTTAGTATGTGTAAAAAGAATCATTAAATACATAAAAGACACTCTAAATTTAGGACTCTGGTACACCAATGATAATCTTAGTAATATAATAGGATAAACTGATGCCGATTGGGCAGGGTGTACTGATGATAGTAAGATCAAATCAGGAGCGTGTTACTATATCGGTAAGAATTTGGTAGGATGGAGTAGTAAGAAACAAAACTGCACTTCATTATCTACAGCTGAATCTGAATACATAGCTGCTGGTAGCTGCTGTGCCAATTTACTTTGGCTTAAGCAAATGCTAAATGATTATGGCATTCAAGAAGACCAATTGCATCTTTATTGTGATAATCAAAGCGGGATCAATATCTCTAAAAATCCTGTTCAACAATCGCGAACTAAACATATAAAAATTAGACATCATTTTATAGGCGAATTAGTTAAAACTAAGGAATTAGAAATTAATTATCTTCCTACAGATTTACAGCTCACAGATATGTTTACAAAACCTTTGGATTAAAATAGATTTCATTATTTGCAAAAATCGGTAAGAATAGTTTGTGCTGAATAAACTCGTGTGGCTTAAGTATTTTTTTCCATTGTTCATTTGAGACAAAATGGGGGAGAAATTTGAGTCTTATGAGTTAATTTTTTCTTGTAGATATTTCTAAAAAGCTTGATCTTAGTTTTATTTGTAGGAATCTGTATCGTTGTCTACAACAGATGTTATTAGAGTATTGGTTTGTAATTAGTTGAGTTATGTAATTTTCTTTTTCTAGGATATGGGTAGATAGATTTTGTATAGGAATAGGTTTTTCTTTTTTTCGTATCCCTACGAGTCCTAAATGACTCAAAGGAGATTTTGTCTCATTTTTCCAAAGGGGGAGATTTAAGCACCTTATACTCTTGACTTACCTAAGTTTACATTGTATAAATGCTCATCTAGTTTGGAAATTGTGACAAAATTTGAGTCCCATCCCCTAGATACCAAAGAACTTCAGATTTTGCACATTATGCCTCAATTGATTCATTTAAAGGTGAATTCTCAACCCCTCACACACACTAGGATTGCATACATATTATATATTGCATCCTTTTCTTATGTGTGTGTTAATTCCCTTTTAAATAAGTTTTTAATAATTTTGGGAATTTTTAAATGATTTTTAAGAAATTAAAAGTTGGGTTTTAAAACTTTGGGGTCATTTTGTGATTATTGGTTTTATCATTCCTTAACTGTATGTTTGGTTGGGTAGGATCCGAAAGCGCTTGAAACTTTAGGGTGTCTGTGTAATTAAATTTGAAACACGTATTTTTTAGTTCATCTGAACCTTATACCTGTCATCATCACAACGACCTGATTTGTGTTTATTGATAGAATCAGAACCTGTTCACAATCTCAGCCCTTGGATCTTTTTAATCAACGATGTGCATTCGTTTTATCCCAATCCTTGTGAACCCTTTTAGACCAATAAGCTTACACTTAATCCACCGCTATTGTTAAACCGTTGGATGAGAGTCAACGGCCTATGACCAAATCTCATCCATTGGATTTGAGCTGATGTTCTGGATCCTTCCTTGCTTAGTATAAAAGGAGGTTGGGTCTCATCATTTGAAAAACTTTTGCCAGCTCGTCTAACTGAGAGATAGAGAGAAGAGAGAAAGAAGAGAGAGAGAGAAATGAGAGAGAGAAAACCTTAAATCGTTCAAACCCTCATCTTATTTCAAACCCTAAATTCCCTTTCCAAAATCAGTTTATAACCAAACACCAAATCTGAGTGTTTGAGAGTTATTTTGGTAGTGGTGTGAAGCCTGCTCGTGGTTTGAATCCTCTGTGTTTGAGATCTTGTAACCAACTTAAGCATTTTGGTTTGATCTCTATTTCTTTTTTATGGAAACCGTAGATCTTGCTATTTTATGTTATATTACACTTAGATCTGCATTATTGAGTTTCTCATCTTGAGAAATCGCATTTGTTGATTATTTTTCTGTAAATGTATTTCACAACTCAAGAATCAACAAATTTATTTTCTGTTTCTAGTTCTTATGAAACAAGACTTATGATCTAGTTGGAATCGCAATTGGTGGTTTCCAATTTCAAAAATATTTTAAAAACCCTCTAAAATTAGTTATGACCTTTGTCGTCTTCTGAGCAAGGTAACCTTGGATTTTGGGTTAATTTGAAAGATCAAGAAAGTCTGTAGTTTCTAAAGAAGAGAGAAACTGAAAACCTTATCATTAGGTCTTTTTGTAATTTGATAGGACTTGTTTGTATAGATAAGTGTGTGTGTGTGTGTGAATGCATGTGTTAGAGCACTGTCACAAACACTTGTCACACTACAATGCAAGAAGTGTTGGCTACAATATCTTGAAATGTCAAGAGTCGACATAAAGCTGGAACAAAGTGTTGAGAAGTTAGCAAGCTGAGAAAGCCACATCAACATCAGAACTGCAGAGAAGTTAGAATCAAACCAGTGGGTACATATTCTAAGCTTGTATAGGTCCGTTTTGTTTTCAGGTGTGTTAAATAGCCTGTAACTTGTATATTTTGTTTTAGTGCATTTTTGGTTTATGACTTAGAAGTCACTGTGGATGTTTCCTCAGTTGGACCACGTTAAAAACTCTGTGTACTTAATCTTTCTACATCTCCTCATCTCATTCTTAGTGGTACGATGATTTAAATTGATTTAAACAGTTTTAGTTTTGTTTTTCCAAACTAGTTACATAATCTTGAACATATCTCGTACATATTTTTATCAAACACATCTTGTGGTTAATCTGTTTTGATTTAAAGAAAATAGTTTCTCCAAAAAATAGTTCGGAGTTACTTAGACAGTTTAATCTTGAATTAAACGACTTAAGTAACAGTTTTTCAAACTCTTCTCCCTCGAGGTCTATGAGCATAATAACACCATCTCACAGAATCTTCTTCACGATGTAGGGCCCACTCTAGTTAAGTTTTAATTGCCACTTGGATCCAAGATGGGTTCTATAATTTCTTTGAGGGAGAGATATCCTTCTTACACATTGCGATCTTTGAATTTTTATTGAATGGTTGCTCAATACGATGATGGCACCCTTGTATATAATATTAGGTTTTTAATCTTCTTTCATCAAAGAGTACGAGTTCATCGTAGCGGCTTTGCTACCAATCTACCTTGCTGACCTGACTTTCAATTATGACTCGTAGAGAGGGTATTTTGAGTTCAACATGAAGGACTGCCCCCATGTCATATACTAGGGTGTAAGGGGCAGCCTCGGAGGGTATTCTGTTGGTGGTTTGGTAGCTCTAGAGAGCATATAGGATTCGGCCTGCCCAATCTCTACAACTTTCGATCATTTTGTTGATTATGCACTTGAGGCTTTTGTCTGCGGCTTCGATAACTTCATTGCTTTACGGTCGGTAGGGAGAGGACTTGTGCCTTGAGTTTCATAATCATCGACTAAATCTGGGACTTCAGCTTTAAAATGGAGCCCATATTTGTTACAAGCTCGTGATGAACTCTGTAGCGGCAGATGATATTTTTTTTATGAACTTGGCTACTTTATTTGCATTTAAAATTGTGTATTACTCGGCTTCAACCCATTTGGTAAATTAATAAATGGTGACCAGGATGAACTCCTACTCGTTTGGTGCATTTGGAGTGATTTACTCGATATTATTTATGCCTTAAGTTGAGAGGCCAAGGCCAAGTCACGTCGTACAACTCTCTGGGAGTCCAGTGCTGAAGATTAGAAAATTATTAGCATTTGAGACATCTTCTAAGATAATTAGTGCAGTTTTGAACCAAGGTGGTCCAGTAATATCTCTGATGGACAATCATCTTGAAAATCATATGACTATTTATATGGGGTCTAAATTCCCTGCTGTGGATTTTTTGCATCACGTCCTCAACCCCGACCCATACTATGCAATGCAGATGGGTTCCCTCAAAATTTATCTTGAAGAGTACCTTATCACAGATAATATAATGAGCAGCAAGCATGCGAAGGGTCGCACGGTCTTTCTTATTAGTGTCCTGAGGATATCTACCATGCTTAAGGAGGTGCCAGATGTTATAATATCTCAATCTAGTTATCCCTAAATCCTTTTCTATTACGAGCTTGATATGGTAGCGATGAGTGGGTAATACCTGTTTCTGGACTATAAAGGGATCTATTGTTACTCCTTCTGGTATGTCGACCATAGAGGCCATGGTTGCCAATGCATCAACTAGGCCATTTCTTGAGCGAAGAAGGTACTGGAAGGTGATAACTTCAAACCAGGAGGCAAGCTCTTAGAGGTGAGTATGTAAGGGGTTGAGTTTGTTGTCATTAACTTTCCATTTTTTGAGGATTTTTCCTATGATGAGAGTTTAATATCCATAGATATCAATGCACCGGATTCCTTCTTGAGGGCGATCTTGAGACTTACTATACATTTCAAAGTCTATCATGTTTTTAGTGTAAGAAAAGTCTAACTTGATGGCAATGGGAGTGCAAGAATCATTGGAAGCAATCAGGAGTATCATAATATCGTATCATTTCTTATTAATAGTCATGTCCATACTTTATTTTAATCCTTTCGAAGAAGTTTGAAGATGGTCTCACGGATAAAGGTCAGTTAGCTGATGAATAGATTGGTGTATTGGAGTTTGCCTAGGAAGTCGTGAACTTCTTTTTCTATCCGAGGTGGTGGCATTTTGAGAATCTCTTTCAATGGTTAGGGTCCACTTCAATCCCTTTCTCATTAACTATGAAGCCTAGGAGTTTGCCTTTCGTGACACTAAAAAAGCATTTTTGTGGGTTGAGGCGCATCTGATAATGTCACGGTCATTTAAAGAATTTCTTCAAGGCACGGATGTGACCTTATCGAGTTTTAGACTTGATGATCATATTATTAATATAGACTTCAACCCCTTTATGGATAAGATCATGTAAAATAATTCTACTTGTCCTTTGGTAGGTAGCTCCAATATTTTTTAGAACGAACGTCATGAACGTATAGCAAAAGGTTCCCTATATGGTGATAAAGGTAGTCCTTTCTTGATGGTCAAGATCTATCCTGATCTTATTATACCTAGTAAAACTGTCGATAAATAATTTGAGGGTATGACTAGCAGTGTTCTCCATAATCATGTCGATGTTGGGCAGAAGGTAATCATCCTTCAGGGATGCTATGTTCAGATATCGATAGTCAACGCACATGTAGACTTTTGTTCCTGATTTCGGCATAATGATGATGTTTGCAAGACATATAGGATATTCAACCGTGTGGATGAATCCTACATTTAAATACTTTACTGCTTTATCTTTGACATTGAGACACCACTCCGTCCGGAGCTTTCTTAACTTTTTCTTGGCAGGCTAGCTTTCTAAGAAGGTAAGAATCTTATGTTGTGTGATTTCTGAGTCAATGTCGGGCATATCGTTGTAAGACCATGCAAAGACGTCCATAAATTCTTTCAAATTTTTTTCAAATTATAACCACTCCCGCTCGTCGAGGGTAAATCTATCCAAATCTCGTGTGAATCGCTATTAGAACCGATATCGATTATAATATTCTCATCATCATTAGTTTGGACGTGATTATGTTATTTAATTTATTCCTTATTGAGATAAGTTAATAATTATTCATTTATTATATCATCTTCATTAATTATTTTATTAGAATCATTGCAATTAATATAAAGCACAATAAGATACTCATAATCATCATTCATTTTGTTCAAAACATCCCTCCAAAATATTGCAGTGAGAACCTCGTTAAAGGAGGTCTCATTTATAATCATATTAGCGATAAAACTATATGGGATAAACTCCACTTCATTTTGGAGGGGGTGAACAATAGGGTTTTGATTGGTTTGGGTTGGTTTGACAAGAATATCGTGCCAATTAAAGAGTGGTTTCTCAAGTGGAATGATCTTGTTAGACGGATCGAATGACTCGACCTTCATGTGGATCATGGAGAGATCCATCCCTAGTATATGGAGATCAAAGGTCTCATCATCGTCACTTCCTTTAGGATTTTAAGTGCTTTCTACGGCTTTGATAGTCAGAGGCTCTACCTCATATCTCTAGTCTTCATCCCAGGCAACTTTATCCCCCAAAAAATCTCCAGTCTTTGCTTAACCTTCTTGTCCACAGGGTCATAACATGGCTCGCGGAACCCGTTGATGGGGAAGTCTTTACCCTCCTTAACAAACCATCTATTTGTGGAATGTCCTGAGATTTTCTCTTTTTTTCTTAAGATTTTCTTCCAGCATGGTTGACGGAGCATCCTCAGTTCAGCTGGTGATGGTTGGTAACCCAAGCCACAAGGGGAAAAGGCTTTTTCTAAAAATATTGGGTTGATAATCCAATGTTGACGGTGACCCAATCCCATCCCAATCATGAAATTCATATTTTTAAACATTTGGATCATGTTGACATTATCGTGTGGGCTGTACTCTAGAGATACTTCTTCTTTGAAATCTCCTATCAGCATGGGAAGTGGATAAATATTGAAGCCCTAGAGGAACGTATCATTAGCCCCATGCTAGATTTCTAATACAGAGTTACTCATGTCTACACCATCAGATTTTTCATTATCTCTAAAATTGGTGATGACTTGATCGTTGAAAAAGAATTTCAGCTTTTGATGGAGGGAAAAAGATACGCCACGAATAGTGTGAAGCCAAGGGAGACCAAGGAAAAATTAGATGTATGTTGGTATATCGATGACTTAAAAACTCAATATGGGGGCTTATATGACCATCCCATAGTGTGAGTTTTATTAAACCCATAACCTCTCGATGGTTATGATCATAGGTGCGCACAGTAGCAGAAGTTGGGGAGAGGTCGCTGACCTTTATCACTAGGCAGTTGAAAATTATCAATAGACACACATTTAAAGCAGGCTCGTTGTCAAAAAATTCTAGTGGAACCATTTTCCCGATGACTTCGAGTGAGATATTGAGAGCATAGTTATGGTTATATTGATATTGAGGATTTCTTCCTTGGAAAAAAGAGAAGAGCCTTGTTGTGGTCAGAGATCCCACTATGTGAACGGTTTCTTTAGGGTGTAGCAGGAGGAATCATGGGTCAAGCGAGGAGTTTAAGCAGACAATTTATGCGCAACTGGGAGGACATGAAAAGCCCCCACAAAGTTATATTAGTTTTTGTTTTCTTTAGTTGCTCGAGAGCCTTACTTTCTTCGACTATCATTTTTGGCATCGGGAGCTCTTCAGCGACTACTTTTTTTTATATCTACCTGCTGGTGGGAGGATCGGGCCTCTGTAGTGTTGACTGGACCGAGTCATATAATTTATGAATGCAAGTAAGAACAGAAACCTAGTATCTCCATCTACCTCAGGCATAGTGGATACCTCATTGATCCTTTTTAGCAATTCTTCGAAAGAAATCATTTCGCACAAGGAGGCAACTGTGTCGACGATTATCATATCCATTTTTCTATTTGAGTTGTTAAAATCATTGCCCCATCTAATGGTAATAATGTCATATATTAAAAAAACTCAATGCATTCAATGAGTCCAACATCCTTTTTATAAAGGTCTTCCCATTCAGTAGATAAGTGTTGGAAATCGGTGGTCGGGTATCCCTTGAGCTTTAGGATGGTGAGCAGTTTAAGGGTTGTACATACTTCTTGATTCTTGACAAACTCATCAGACATAACTTTCACAATACTATCTAAACTTAACTCTTTTACCAACATGAACCGTCCATCTAACTATCAGAACCACTATCGTGATTCTATGTACAAGGCACTGATGTTTTTGCAGTTATCTTCTTTGAGGGTCATTCTTGGGGACAGTTTAGCGTAAAATCCTGAGGTTGATTCAAGACTGCGGGTAGATCCATACTTCCCCATTCTAAACGGGTTCGAATGACTATGGAGGCCATAATTAAGCGGGACAAGGCTTGGTTCGATGCTTTTCCTGGATATAGAAGGAAATAAGGAAAAATACTGAGGGTTTAGGAAAACTGGTAGATGAATCAGGTGCTTTGATGGGCTTAATTATGGTGTGAGGGTAAAAATTTGGGCTTTTTGCTTGGAGATTAAAAAACTTGGCATTGAGCTAAGCGAGGCCTACCATTGGGTTTGGCTGAACATTAGCATTCTGATCAACTCTTTTCATAAAGAATCTTCAGAGGGACTGTTCAAATTTTTGGAGGTAGCAAATGAGGTGGTAGAATTTCGAAGTGGCTTGATGGAGGATCTGAGTTAATAGGGAGCCAGGACAAAACTAGGGTATAAGATTTCCTCGGCGTAGTTATTATTATTAGGTTCCAGTTGTATTATGTTCTGCCTAGGGTGCAAGTCAAATGCTAAATAATACTCGAGTCTCGAAAAAGATGAGGTGTGCAATGCAAGACACGGTTTGACCTATTTTTAAACTCACGGATAGGGTCCTGCTCTGAAAACGGGCAAAATAATACAAAAAATTAGGCGATAAGGCGACCTAAAATTTTGGCAGAGTTTCTCATTAAAATCGCCAAACTAGGTATGAGTGTCCTAGGGAAGATGCATGTATGAGACTGATGAATTAAGAGGTTAATGGAAAGATTCCCCCTTTGGAATGACTTCCCCGATGTACCTCTTACCTATAAGGGAAATCATTCATCGATACGCATAGACAAGCCATTTGATATACCAAAGTGTACGCGAATTGCCTTACGACACTACACCAAAATAGTCGACTTACAACACTACACCAAAAACAGGATTCTGCACGGTTTAAAACTGTGCCAGATCAAATCTGGCACGATTTTGAACTGTGCCAAAATTAGGTGTTCCAAAATGGAAATTTTTTTCTAGCACGGCTCAAAAGTGTGCTAGATTCAGCCAAACAGGAACACTTCAGGCACACTATTAAACCGTGCCAGAATTTGATAATTCTGGCACACTTTGGCACACTTTTTAACTGTGCCGGATTCAGCAAAATAGGAACACTTTTGGCACACTTTTAAACCGTGCCAGAATTTGATATTTCTGGCACAGTTTTTAACTGTGCCAGATTTAGCACAGTTTAAAAAATTTTGGCACAGTTCAAAATCGTGCCAAAATATGATACACTTTTGCCACGGTTTTGAACTGTGCCAATTTTTTTATTTAAAAAAAAATATTTGAAAGCACAAAATTCACAAATTAATAATATTGCGCGTTATTAATAAACTAATGTACATAAAAACTTCAAAATATTACAAGTCATTAACAGCTCACAGGCCCAAAAAAAATTGGGCAGAGTTTTCTCTATTTTCTGAACATTCCAAAACCTGTTAATACAAAACATGCCTAACATAAAGCCCGCACGGTCACAAAATATAACAATTAACTTACAAAAGCCCTCATGGCCATAAAAGTCAATAATAAAACAATAAAAGACCGTACGGTCATGACACAAAAAAATGGAATCATTAATAAACCCCTTATTGTAAACCATTGAGTTCTTTGGGTGTTCCACGTGAATAAAAGCCAACGATAAACTGTTATCCTGCAAAAAAAAAAGAATACAAAAAAGATACGATATTAGTAACCCAATAATTTACAAAAAAAATACTCAGTGGAAATTATCGTCATAATCACAAACCGGGAGCCCCGGGACTACGCGGTCACTTTCTACAAGTTACATTGGTCCCGTGCGAGGTGTTCGTGCCTCCTACGGGGTCGATTGGGGCCCGGTTGGGTTTTCACCATTTAACACCATGTTTTTAACTCTAAGTGTGATTTTTGCAAATTATCGTCATACTCTCAAATCGGGAGACCCGGGACTACACGATCAGTTCCTACAAGTTACATTGGTCCCGTGCGAGGTATTCATGCCTCCTACGGGGTCGTTTGGTGGCCGGTTTGGGTATTCACACTTTAACGACATATTTTTAACTAAGTGCGATTTTTGCAAATTATCGTCATAATCTCATATCGGGAGACCCGAGACTACGCGGTCAACTCCTACAAGTTACATTGGTCCCGTGCGAGGTGTTCGTGCTTCCTACGGGGTCGTTTGGGGGTTGATTTGGGTTTTCACCCTTTGACGGCTTGTTTTTAAGTCTAAGTGTGATTTTTGCAAATTATCATCATATTTTCAAATCGGGAGACCCGAGACTACGCGGTCAGTTCCAACAAGTTACATTGGTCTCGTGCGAGGTGTTCGTGCCCCCTACGGGGTCGTTTGGTGGGTGGTTTGGGTTTTCACCCTTTAACGACTTGTTTTTAAGTTTAAGTGTTAATTTTTACAAATTATAGTCATATTCTCAAACGGGGAGACCCGGGACTACACTGTCAGTTCCAAAAAGTTACATTGGTCCCGTTCGAGGTGTTCGTGCCTCGTACGAGGTCGATTGGGGCTCCGGTTTGGGTTAACGCTCTTTAACGGCCTGTTTTTAACTCTAAGTGTGATTTTTACAAATTATCGTCATACTCTGAAATTGAGAGACCCGGGACAACGCCGTCAGTTCCTATAAGTTATATTAGTCTCGTGCGCGGTGTTCGTGCCTCCTACGGGGTCGTTTGGGGGCCGGTTTTGGTTTTCACCCTTTAACGACATGTTTTTAACTCTAAGTGTGATTTTTGCAAATTATCGTCACACTCTCAAACTGGGAGAGTCGGGACTACGCGGTCAGTTCCAACAAGTTACATTGGACCTGTGCGAGGTGTTCTTGCCCCCTACGGGGTCGTTAGGGGGCCGATTTGGGTTTTCACCCTTTAAGGTATGTTTTTAACTCTAAGTGTGATTTTTGCAAATTATCGTCACACTCTCAAACCGGGAGACCCGAGACTATGCGGTCAGTTCCTACAAGTTACATTGGTCCCGTGCGAGGTGTTTGTGCCTCCTACAGGGTCGTTTGGGGGCCGGTTTTGGTTTTCACCCTTTAACGACATGATTTTAACTAAGTGTGAATTTTGCAAATTATCGTCATACTCTCAAATCAGGAGACTCAGGACTACGCGGTCAGTTCCTAATAGTTACATTGGTCCCGTACGAGGTGTTAGTGTCTCCTACGGGGTCGATTGGGGGCCGATTTGGGTTTTCACCCTTTAACGGTCTGTTTTTAACTCTAAGTGTGATTTTTCCAAATTATCGTCATACTCTCAAACTGAGAGACCCGGGACGACGCGGTCAGTTCCTACAAGTTACATTGGACCCGTGCGAGGTGTTCGTGCCTCCTACGGGGTCGTTTGGTGGCCGGTTTGGGTTTTCACCCTTTAACGGGATGTTTTTAACTAAGTGTGATTTTTGCCACTTATCGTCATACTCTCAAATTGGGAGACTCGGGACTACGCGGTCAGTTCCTACGAGTTACATTGGTCCCGTGCGAGCTGTTCGTGCCTCTTACGGGTCGTTTGGGGGCCGGTTTGGGTTTTCACCCTTTAACGGCATGTTTTTAACTAAGTGTGATTTTTACAAATTATTCACATACTCTCAAACCGGGAGACCCGGGACTACGTGGTCAGTTTCTACAAGTTACATTGGTCCCGTGCGAGGTGTTCGTGCCTCCTACGGGGTCGATAGGGGGCCGGCTTGGGGTTTCACCCTTTAAGGAATGTTTTTAACTCCAAGTGTGATTTTTGCAAATCATCATCACACTCTCAAATCTGGAGACCCGGGCCTATGCGGTCAGTTCCTACAAGTTACATTTGTCTCGTGCGAGGTGTTCGTGCCTCTTACGGGGTCGTTTGGGGGCCGGTTTTGGTTTTCACCCTTTAACGGCACGTTTTTAACTAAGTGTAAATTTTGAAAATTATCGTCATACTCTCAAATCGGGAGACTCGGGACTATGCGGTCAGTTCCTACAAGTTACATTGGTCCCGTGCGAGGTGTTCGTGCCTCCTACGGGGTCGATAGGGGGCCAGTTTGGGTTTTCGCCCTTTAACGGCCTGTTTTTAACTCTAAGTGTGATTTTTGCAAATTATCATCATACTCTCAAACTGGGAGATCCGGGACTACACGATCAGTTCTTACGAGTTACATTGGTCCCGTGCGAGCTGTTCGTGCCTCCTACGGGGTCGTTTGGGGGTCGTTTTGGTTTTCACCCTTTAACCACATGTTTTTAACTAAGTGTGATTTTTGTAAATTATCGTCATACTCTTAAACCAGGAGATCCGAGACTACGCGGTTAGTTCCTACAAGTTACATTGGTCCCGTGCGAGGTGTTCGTGCCTCCTACGGGGTCGATAGGGGGCCGGTTTGGGTTTTCATCCTTTAACGGCCTATTTTTAACTCTAAGTGTGATTTTTGCAAATTATCATCATACTCTCAAAGAGAGAGACCCGGGACAACGCGATCAATTCCTATAAGTTACATTGATCCCGTACGAGGTGCTCGTGCCTCATACGGGGTCATTTGGCTGCCGGTTTGGGTATTCACCCTATAACGACATGTTTTTAATGAAGTGTGATTTTTGTAAATTATCATAATACTCTCATACCGGGAGACCCGGGACTACGCGATTAGTTCCATAAGTAACATTGGTCCCGTGCGAGGTGTTCGTGCCTCCTACGGGGTCGTTTGGGGGTTGGTTTGGCTTTTTACCCTTTGACGGCTCGTTTTTAAGTCTAAGTGTGATTTTTGCAAATTATCATCATATTCTCAAACCGGGAGACCCGGGAGTACGCGGTCAGTTCCTACAAGTTACATTGGTCCAGTTCGAGGTGTTCGCGCCTCCTACGGGGTCGATTGGGGGCCGGTTTGGATTTTCACCCTTCAACGGCCTGTTTTTAATTCTAAGTCTGATTTTTCCAACTTATCGTCATACTCTCAAACCGGGAGACCCAGGACTACGCTGTCAGTTCCTACAAGTTACATTGGTCCCGTGCGAGGTGTTCATGCCTCGTACGGGGTCGATTGGGGGCCGGATTGGGTTTTCATCCTTTAACGGACTATTTTTAACTCTAAGTGTTATTTTTGCAAATTATCGTCATACTCTCAAACCGGGAGACCCGAGACTACGCGGTCAGTTCATACAAGTTACATTGGTCCCGTGCGAGGTGTTCGAGCCTCCTACGGGGTCGATTGGGTGCCGATTTGTGTTTTCACCCCTTAACAGCTTGTTTTTAACTCTAAGTGTGATTTTTGCAAATTATCGTCATACTCTCAAACTGGGAGACCCGGGACTATGCGGTCAGTTCGTGCAAGTTACATTGTTCCCGTGCGAGGTGTTCGTGCCTCCTACAGGGTCGTTTGGAGGCCGGTTTTGGTCTTCACCCTTTAACGACATGTTTTTAAGTTTAAGTGTTGATTTTTGTAAATTAACGTCCTATTCACAAATCGGGAGACCCGGGACTACGCTGTCAGTTCCTACAAGTTACATTGGTCCCGTGCGAGGTGTTCGTGCCTCGTACGGGGTCGATTGGGCGTCTGTTTGGGTTTTAACCCATTAACGGCCTATTTTTAACCCTAAGTATGATTTTTGCAAATTATCATCATACTCTCAAGTCGGGAGACCCGGGATTACGCGATCAATTCCTACAAGTTACATTGGTCCCGTGCGAGGTGTTCGTGCCACCTACGGGGTCGTTCGGGGGCCGATTTGGGTATTCATCCTTTAACGACATGTTTTTAACTAAGTGTGGTTTTTGTAAATTATCATAATAATCTCATACCGGGAGACCCGGGATTACGCGGTCAGTTCCACAAGTAACATTGGTCCCGTGCGAGGTGTTCGTGCCTCCTACGGGGTCGTTTGGGGGTTGGTTTGGCTTTTCACCCTTTGAGGGCTTGTTTTTAAGTCTAAGTGTGATTTTTGCAAATTATCGTCATATTCTCAAACCGGAAGACCCGGTAGTACGCGGTCAGTTCCTACAAGTTACATTGGTCCCGTGCGAGGTGTTCGTGCCTCCTACGGGGTCGTTTGGGGGCCGGTTTGGGTTTTCACCCTTTAATGGCATGTTTTAACTAAGTGTAATTTTTGTAAATTATCATCATACTCTAAAATATGGAGACCCGCGACTACGCGCTCAGTTCCTGCAAGTTACATTGGACCCGTGCAAGGTGTTCGTGCCTCCTACGGGGTCGATTGGGGGCGGATTTGGGTTTTCACCCTTTAACGGTCTGTTTTTATCTCTCAGTGTGATTTTTCAATATTATCGTCCTACTCTCAAACTGAGAGACCCGGGACGACGCGGTTAGTTCCTACAGTTACATAGGACCCGTGCGAGGTGTTCGTGCCTCCTACGGGGTCGTTTGGTGGACGGTTTGGGTTTTCACCCTTTAACGGCATGTTTTTAACTAAGTGTGATTTTTGTAACTTATCATCATACTCTCATACTGGGAGACCCGGGACTACGCGGTTAGTTCCTACGAGTTACATTGGTCCCATGCGAGGTGTTCGGGCCTCCTACGGGGTCGTTTGGGGGCCGGTTTGAGTTTTCACCCTTTAACGGCATGTTTTTAACTAAGTGTGATTTTTACAAATTATTGTCATGCTCTCAAATCGGGAGACCCGAGACTACGTGGTCAGTTGCTACAAGATACATTGGTCCCGTGCGAGGTGTTCGTGCCTCCTACGGGGTCGATAGGAGGCCGGTTTGGGTTTTCACCCTTTAACGACCTGTTTTTAACTCTAAGTGTGATTTTTACAAATTATCATCACACTCTCAAATCGGGAGACCCGCGACTATGCGATCAGTTCCTACAAGTTACATTGGACCCGTGCAAGGTGTTCGTGCCTCCTACGGGGTCGTTTGGTGGCCGGTTTGGGTTTTCACCCTTTAACGACATGTTTTTAACTAAGTGTGATTTTTGCAACTTATCATCATACTCTCAAACTGGGAGATCCGGGACTACGCGATCAGTTCCTACGAGTTACTTTGGTCTCGTGCGAGGTGTTCGTGCCTCCTACGGGGTCGTTTGGGGGTCGGTTTTGGTTTTCACCCTTTAACGACATGTTTTTAACTAAGTGTGATTTTTGCAAATTATCGTCATACTCTCAAACCGGGAGATCCAAGACTACGCGGTTAGTTCCTACAAGTTACATTGGTCCCGTGCGAGCTGTTCGTGCCTCCTACGGGGTCGATAGGGGGCCGGTTTGGGTTTTCACCCTTTAACGGCCTGTTTTTAACTCTAAGTGTGATTTTTGCAAATTATCATCACACTCTCAAACCGGGAGACTCGGGACTATGCGGTCAGTTCCTACAAGTTACATTGGTCCCGAGCGAGGTGTTCATGCCTCCTACGGGGTCGTTTGGGGGCCGGTTTTGGTTTTCACCCTTTAACGGCATGTTTTTAAGTTTAAGTGTTTATTTTTGCAAATAAACATCCTATTCACAAACCGAGAGACCCGGGACTACGCTGTCAGTTCCTACAAGTTACATTGGTCCCCTGCGAGGTTTTCATGCCACGTACGGGGTCGATTGGGGGCCAGATTGGGTTTTCATTCTTTAACAGCCTTTTCTTAACTCTGAGTGTGATTTTTGCAAATTATCGTCATACTCTCAAACTGGGAGACCCGGGACAACGCGATCAATTCCTACATGTTACATTGGTCCCGTGCGAGGTGTTCGTGCCTCCTACGGGGTCGGTGGGGGCCGATTTGGGTATTCAACCTTTAACGACAAGTTTTTAACCAAGTGTGATTTTTGTAAATTATCATAATACTCTCATATCGGGAGACCCGGGACTACGCGATCAGTTCCACCAGTAACATTGGTCCCGTGCGAGGTGTTCGTGCCTCCTACGGGGTCGTTTGGTGGTTGGTTTGGCTTTTCACCTTTTGACGGCTTGTTTTTAAGTCTAAGTGTGATTTTTGTAAATTATCGTCATATTCTCAAACCGGGAGACCCGGGTGTACACGGTCAGTTCCTACAAGTTACATTGGTCCCGTGCCAGGTGTTCGTGCCCCCTACGGGGTCGATTGGGGGCCGGTTTGGGTTTTCACCCTTTAACGGCCTATTTTTAATTCTAAGTGTAATTTTTCAAAATTATCGTCATACTCTCAAACCGGGAGACCCAGGACTACGCGGTCATTCCTACAAGTTTCATTGGTCCCGTGCGAGGTGTTCGTGCCTCCTACGGGGTCGTTTGGGGGCCGGTTTGGGTTTTCACCCTTTAACGGCATGTTTTTAACTAAGTATGTATTTTGTAAATTATCGTTATACTCTCAAACTGGGAGACCCGGGACTACGCGGTCAGTTTCTACAAGTTACATTGGTCCCGTGCGAGGTGTTCGTGCCTCCTACGGGGTCGATTGGGGGTCGATTCGGGTTTTCACCCTTTAACGGCCTGTTCTTAACTCTAAGTGTGATTTTTGCAAATTATCGTCATACTCTCAAGCTGTGAGACCTGGGACTATGCAGTCAGTTCCTATAAGTTACATAGGTCCCGTTCGAGGCGGTTTTGGTTTTCACCCTTTAACGACATGTTTTTAAGTTTAAGTGTTGATTTTTGTAAATTAACGTCCTATTCACAAATCGGGAGACCTGGGACTACGCTGTCAGTTCCAACAAGTTACATTGGTCCCGTGCGAGGTGTTCGTGCCTCGTACGGGGTCGATTGGGGGTCCGTTTGGGTTTTAACCCATTAACGGCTTATTTTTAACTCTAAGTGTGATTTTTGTAAATTATCGTCATACTCTCAAATCGGGAGACCCGAGACTACGCGATCAATTCCTACAAGTTACATTGGTCCCGCGCGAGGTGTCTGTGCCTCCTACAGGGTCATTTGGGGTCCGGTTTGGGTATTCACCCTTTAACGACATACTTTTAACTAAGTGTGATTTTTGTAAATTATCATAATTCTCTCATACTGGGAGACCCGAGACTACGCAGTCAATTCCACAAGTAACAATGGTCCCGTGCGAGGTGGTCGTGCCTCCTACAGGGTCGTTTGGGGGTTGGTTTGGGTTTTCACCCTTTGACCGCCTGTTTTTAACTCTAAGTGTGATTTTTTAAAATTATCGTCACACTCTCAAATCAGGAGACCCGGGACTATGCAGTCAGTTCCTAAAAGTTACATTGGTCCCCTGCGAGGTGTGAGTGCCTCCTACGGGGTCGTTTGGGGGCCGGTTTTGGTTTTCACCCTTTAACGGCGTGTTTTTAACAAAGTGTGAATTTTGCAAATAATCGTCATACTCTCAAATCGGGAGACTCGGGACTACGCGGTCAGTTCCTACAAGTTACATTTGTCCCGTGCGAGTTGTTCGTGCCTCCTACGGGGTCGATAGGGGGCCGTTTGGGTTTTCACCCTTTAACGGCCTGTTTTTAACTCTAAGTATGATTTTTGCAAATTATCATCACACTCTCAAACCGGGAGACTCGTGACTATGCGGTCAGTTCCTACAGTTACATTGGACCCGTACGAGGTGTTCGTGGCTCCTACGGGGTCGTTTGGGGGCCGGTTTTGATTTTCACCCTTTAATGGCATGTTTTTAAGTTTAAGTGTTGATTTTTGCAAATTAATATCCTATTCACAAACCTAGAGACCCGGCACTACGCTGTCAGTTCCTACAAGTTACATTGGTCCCCTGCGAGGTTTTCGTGCCTCGTACGGGGTCGATTGGGGGCCGGATTGGGTTTTCATTCTTTAATGGCCTATTTTTAACTCTAAGGGTGATTTTTGCAAATTATCATCATACTCTCAAACTGGGAGACCCGGGACAACGCGATCAATTCCTACATGTTACATTGGTCCCGTGCGAGGTGTTCGTGCCTCCTACGGGGTCGTTTGGGGGCCGATTTGGGTATTCACCCTTTAACGACTTGTTTTTAACTAAGTGTGATTTTTTTAAATTATAATAATACTCTCATATCGGGAGACCCGGGACTATGCGATCAGTTCCACAAGTAACATTGGTCCCGTGCGAGGTGTTCGTGCCTCCTACGGGGTCGTTTGGGGGTTGGTTTGGCTTTTCAGCCATTGACGGCTTGTTTTTAAGTCTAAATGTGATTTTTGCAAATTATCTTCATATTCTCAAATCGGGAGACCCGGGAGTACGCGGTCAGTTCCTACAAGTTACATTGGTCCCGTGCTAGGAGTTCGTGCCTCCTACGGGGTCGATTGATGGCCGATTTGGGTTTTCACCCTTTAACGACCTGTTTTTAATTCTAAGTGTAATTTTTCAAAATTATCGTCATACTCTCAAACCGGGAGACCCAGGACTACGCGGTCATTCCTACAAGTTTCATTGGTCCCGTGCGAGGTGTTCGTGCCTCCTACGGGGTCGTTTGGGGGCCGGTTTGGGTTTTCACCCTTTAACGGCATGTTTTTAACTAAGTATGAATTTTGTAAATTATTGTCATACTCTCAAACTTGGAGACCCGGGACTACGCGGTCAGTTCCTACAAGTTACATTGGTCCCGTGCGAGGTGTTCGTGCCTCCTACGTGGTCGATTGGTGGCCGGTTTGGGTTTTCACCCTTTAACGGCCTGTTCTTAACTCTAAGTGTAATTTTGCAAATTATCGTCATACTCTCAAACTGGGAGACCCGGGACTATGCGGTCAGTTCCTATAAGTTACATAGGTCCCGTGCGAGGCGGTTTTGGTTTTCACCCTTTAACGGCATGTTTTTAAGTTTAAGTGTTGATTTTTGTAAATTAACGTCCTATTAACAAATCGGGAGACCCGGGACTAGGCTGTCAGTTCCAACAAGTTACATTGGTCCCGTGCGAGGTGTTCGTGCCTCGTACAGGGTCGATTGGGGGTCGGTTTGGGTTTTAACCCATTAACGGCTTATTTTTAACTCTAAGTGTGATTTTTGCAAATTATCGTCATACTCTCAAATCGGGAGACTCGAGACTACGCGATCAATTCCTACAAGTTACATTGGTCCCGCGCGAGGTGTCCGTGCCTCCTACAGGGTCATTTGGTGGCCGGTTTGGGTATTCACCCTTTAACGACATACTTTTAACTAAGTGTGATTTTTGTAAACTATCATAATACTCTCACACTGGGAGACCCGGGACTACGCTGTCAGTTCCTACAAGTTACATTGGTCCCCTGTGAGGTTTTCGTGCCTCGTATGGGGTCGATTGGGAGTCGGATTGGGTTTTCATTCTTTAACAGCCTATTTTTAATTTTAAGTGTGATTTTTACAAATTATCATCATACTCACAAACTGGGAGACACGGGACAACTCGATCAATTCCTACAAGTTACATTGGTCCCGTGCGAGGTGTTCGTGCCTCCTACGGGGTCGTTTGGGGGCCGATTTGGGTATTCACCCTTTAACGACATGTTTTTAACTAAGTGTGATTTTTGTAAATTATCATAATACTCTCATATCGCGAGACCCAGGACTACGTGATCAGTTCCACAAGTAACATTGGTCCCGTGCGAGGTGTTCGTGCCTCCTACGGGGTCATTTGGGGGCCGGTTTTGGTTTTCACCCTTTAACGGCGTGTTTTTAACTAAGTGTGAATTTTGCAAATAATCGTCATACTCTCAAATCGGGAGACTCGGGACTACGCGGTCAGTTCCTACAAGTTACATTTGTCCCGTGCGAGGTGTTCGAGCCTCCTACGGGGTCGATAGGGGGCCGGTTTGGGTTTTCACCCTTTAACGGCCTGTTATTAACTCTAAGTGTGATTTTTACAAATTATCATCATACTCTCAAATCGGGAGACCCGAGACTACGCGATCAATTCCTACAAGTTACATTGGTCCCGCGCGAGGTGTCCGTGCCTCCTACAGGGTCATTACCCTTTAACGACATATTTTTAACTAAGTGTGATTTTTGTAAATTATCATAATACTCTCATACTGGGAGACCCGAGACTACGCGGTCAATTCCACAAGTAACATTGGTCCAGTGCGAGGTGGTCGTGCCTCCTACGGGCTCGTTTGGGGCTTGGTTTGGATTTTCACCCTTTGACGGCTTGTTTTTAAGTCTAAGTGTGATTTTTGCAAATTATCATCATATTCTCAAACTGGGAGACTCGGGAATACGCGATCAGTTCCTACAAGTTACATTGGTCCCGTGCGAGGTGTTCGTGCCACTTACGGGATCGTTTGGGGGCCGATTTGGGTATTCACCCTTTAACGACATGTTTTTAACTAAGTGTGATTTTTGTAAATTATCGTCATACTCTCAAATCTGGAGACCCGCGACTATGCGATCAGTTCCACAAGTAACATTGGTCCCGTGCGAGGTGTTCGTGCCTCCTACGGGGTCGTTTGGGGGCCGGTTTAGGTTTTCACCCTTTAACGGCGTGTTTTTAACTAAGTGTGAATTTCGCGGTCAACTCCTACAAGTTACATTTGTCCCGTGCGAGGTGTTCGTGCCTCCTACGGGGTCGATAGGGGGCCGGTTTGGGTTTTCACCCTTTAACGGCCTGTTTTTAACTCTAAGTGTAATTTTTGCAAATTATCGTCATACTCTCAAACCGGGAGACCCGAGACTACGCGATCAATTCCTACAAGTTACATTGGTCCCGCGCGAGGTGTCCGTGCCTCCTACAGGGTCATTACCCTTGAACGACATGTTTTTAACTAAGTGTGATTTTTGTAAATTATCATAATACTCTCATACTGAGAGACCCGGGACTACGCGGTCAGTTCCACAAGTAACATTGATCCCGTGCGAGGTGGTCGTGCCTCCTACGGGGTCGTTTGGGGGTTGGTTTGGATTTTCACCCTTTGACGGCTTGTTTTTAAGTCTAAGTGTGATTTTTTCAAATTATCATCATATTCTCAAACTGGGAGACGCGGGAATACGCGATAAGTTCCTACAAGTTACATTGGTCCCGTGCGAGGTGTTCGTGCCACTTACGGGATCGTTTGGGGGCCAATTTGGGTTTTCACCCTTTAACGGCATGTTTTTAACTAAGTGTGATTTTTGTAAATTATCATCATACTCTCAAATCTGGAGACCCGTGACTACGCGGTCAGTTCCTACAAGTTACATTGTACCCGTGCGAGGTGTTCGTGCCTCCTACGGGGTCGATTGGGGGCCGATTTGGGTTTTCACCCTTTAATGGTATGTTTTTAATTCTAAATGTGATTTTTCCAAATTATCGTCATACTCTCAAATTGAGAGACCCGGGACGACGAAATCAGTTCCTACAGTTACATTGGACCCGTGCGAGGTGTTCATGCCTCCTACGGGGTCGTTTTGTGGCCGGTTTTGGTTTTCACCCTTTAACGGCATGTTTTTAAGTTTAAGTGTTGATTTTTGCAAATTAACATCCTATTCACAAACCGAGAGACTCGGGACTACGCTGTCAGTTCCTACAGGTTACATTGGTCCCCTGCGAGGTTTTCGTGCCTCGTATGGGGTCGATTGGGAGCCGGATTGGGTTTTCATTCTTTAACGGCCTATTTTTAATTCTAAGTGTGATTTTTGCAAATTATCATCATAGTCTCAAACTGGGAGACACGGGACAACTCGATCAATTCCTACAAGTTACATTGGTCCCGTGCGAGGTGTTCGTGCCTCCTACGGGGTCGTTTGGGGGCCGATTTGGGTATTCACCCTTTAACGACATGTTTTTAACTAAGTGTGATTTTTGTAAATTATCATAATACTCTCATATCGGGAGACCCGGGACTACTTGATCAGTTCCACAAGTAACATTGGTCCCGTGCGAGGTGTTCGTGCCTCCTACGGGGTCGTTTGGGGGCCGGTTTAGGTTTTCACCCTTTAACGGCGTGTTTTTAACTAAGTGTGAATTTTGCAAATAATCGTCATACTCTCAAATCGGGAGACTAGGGACTACGCGGTCAACTCCTACAAGTTACATTTGTCCCGTGCGAGGTGTTCGAGCCTCCTACGGGGTCGATAGGGGGCCGGTTTGGGTTTTCACCCTTTAACGGCCTGTTTTTAACTCTAAGTGTGATTTTTGCAAATTATCGTCATACTCTCAAACCGGGAGACCCGAGACTACGCGATCAATTCCTACAAGTTACATTGGTCCCGCGCGAGGTGTCCGTGCCTCCTACAGGGTCATTACCCTTTAACGACATGTTTTTAACTAAGTGTGATTTTTGTAAATTATCATAATACTCTCATACTGGGAGACCCGGGACTACGCGGTCAGTTCCACAAGTAACATTGGTCCCGTGCGAGGTGGTCGTGCCTCCTACGGGGTCGTTTGGGGGTTGGTTTGGATTTTCACCCTTTGACAGCTTGTTTTTAAGTCTAAGTGTGATTTTTACAAATTATCATCATATTCTCAAACTGGGAGACTCGGGAATACGCGATCAGTTCCTACAAGTTACATTGGTCCCGTGCGAGGTGTTCGTGCCACTTACGGGATCGTTTGGGGGCCAATTTGGGTTTTCACCCTTTAACGGCATGTTTTTAACTAAGTGTGATTTTTGTAAATTATCATCATACTCTCAAATCTGGAGACCCGCGACTACGCGATCAGTTCCTCCAGGTTACATTGTACCCGTACGAGGTGTTCGTGCCTCCTACGGGGTCGATTGGGGGCCGATTTGGGTTTTCACCCTTTAACGGTATGTTTTTAATTCTAAATGTGATTTTTCCAAATTATCGTCATACTCTCAAATTGAGAGACCCGGGACGACGCGGTCAGTTCCTACAGTTACATTGGACCCGTGCGAGGTGTTCATGCCTCCTACGGGGTCGTTTTGTGGCCGGTTTTGGTTTTCACCCTTTAACGACATGTTTTTAAGTTTAAGTGTTTATTTTTGCAAATTAACATCCTATTCACAAATCGAGAGACCCGGGACTACGCTGTCAGTTCCTATGAGTTACATTGGTCCCCTGTGAGGTTTTCGTGCCTCGTATGGGGTCGATTGGGAGCCGAATTGGGTTTTCATTCTTTAACGGCCTATTTTTAATTCTAAGTGTGATTTTTGCAAATTATCATCATACTCTCAAACTGGGAGACACGGGACAACGCGATCAATTCCTACAAGTTACATTGGTCCCGTGCGAGGTGTTCGTGCCTCCTACGGGGTCGTTTGGGGGCCGATTTGGGTATTCACCCTTAAACGACATGTTTTTAACTAAGTGTGATTTTTGTAAATTATCATAATACTCTCATATCGGGAGACCCGGGACTACGTGATCAGTTCCACAAGTAACATTGGTCCCGTGCGAGGTGTTCGTGCCTCCTACGGGGTCGTTTGGGGGCCGGTTTTGGTTTTCACCCTTTAACGGCGTGTTTTTAACTAAGTGTGAATTTTGCAAATAATAGTCATACTCTCAAATCGGGAGACTCGGGACTACGCGGTCAGTTCCTACAAGTTACATTGATCCCGTGTGGGGTGTTCGTGCCTCCTACGGGGTCGATAGGGGGTCGATTTGGGTTTTCACCCTTTAACGGCCTGTTTTTAACTCTAAGTGTGATTTTTGTAAATTATCGTCATACTCTCAAATCGAGAGACCCGAGACTACGTGATCAATTCCTACAAGTTACATTGGTCCCGCGCGAGGTGTCCGTGCCTCCTACAGGGTCATTACCCTTTAACGACATGTTTTTAACTAAGTGTGATTTTTGTAAATTATCATAATACTCTCATACTGGGAGACCCGGGACTACGCGTCAGTTCCACAAGTAACATTGGTCCCGTGCGAGGTGGTCGTGCCTCCTACGGGCTCGTTTGGGGGTTGGTTTGGATTTTCACCCTTTGACGACTTGTTTTTAAGTCTAAGTGTGATTTTTACAAATTATCATCATATTCTCAAACTGGGAGACTCGGGAATACGCGATCAGTTCCTACAAGTTACATTGGTCCCGTGCGAGGTGTTCGTGCCACTTACGGGATCGTTTGGGGGCCGATTTGGGTTTTCACCCTTTAACGGCATGTTTTTAACTAAGTGTGATTTTTGTAAATTATCGTCATACTCTCAAATTTGGAGACCCGCGACTACGCGGTCAGTTCCTACAAGTTACATTGTACCCGTGCGAGGTGTTCGTGCCTCCTACGGGGTCGATTGGGGGCCGATTTTGGTTTTCACCCTTTAACGGCATGTTTTTAACTAAGTGTGATTTTTGTAAGTTATCTTCATACTCTCAAACCGGGAGATCCGGGACTACGCGATCAGTTCCTAGAAGTTAAATTGGTCCCGTGCGAGGTGTCCGTGCCTCCTACGGGGTCAATTGGGGGTCGGTTTGGGTTTTCAACCTTTAACGGACTGTTTTTAACTCTAAGTGTGATTTTTGCAAATTATCGTCATACTCTCAAATCGAGAGACCCGGGACTAGGCGGTCACTTCCTACAAGTTACATTGGTCCCGTGCGAGGTGTTCGTGCCTCCTACGGGGTCGTTTGGGGGCCGATTTGGGTATTCACCCTTTAACGACATGTTTTTAACTAAGTTTGATTTTTGTAAATTATCATAATACTCTCATATCGGGAGACCCGGGACTACGCGGTCAGTTCCAATGAGTTACATTGGTCCAATTCGAGGTGTTCGTGCCTCCTACGGGGTCGTTTGGGGGCCGGTTTGGGTTTTCACCCTTTAACGGCATGTTTTGAACTAAGTGTAATTTTTACAAATTATCGTCATACACTCAAATCGGGAGACCCGTGACTATGCGGTTAGTTCCTACAAGTTACATTGGTTCCGTGCGAGGTCTTCGTGCCTCCTATGGGGTCGTTTGGGGGTGGTTTGGGTTTTCACCCTTTAACGGCCTGTTTTTAACTCTAAGTGTGATTTTTGCAAATTATCGTCACACTCTCAAACCGGGAGACGCGGGACTATGCAGTCAGTTCCTACAAGTTACATTGGTCCCGTGCGAGGTGTTCGTGCCTCCTACGGGGTCGTTTGGGGGACGGTTTTTGTTTTCACCCTTTAACGGCTTGTTTTTAACTAAGTGTAAATTTTGCAAATTATCGTCATACTCTCAAATCGGGAGACTCGAGACTACGCGGTCAGTTCCTACAAGTTAAATTGTTCCCGTGCGAGGTATTGGTGCCTCCTACGGGGTCGATAGGGGGCCGGTTTGGGTTTTCACCCTTTAACGGTCTATTTTTAACTCTAAGTGGGATTTTTGCAAATTATCGTCTCACTCTCAAACCGGGAGACCCGGGACTATGCGGTCAGTTCCTACAAGTTACATCGGTCCCGTGCGAGGTGTTCGTGCCTCCTACGGGGTCGTTTGGGGGCCGATTTTGGTTTTCACCCTTTAACGGCATGTTTTTAAGTTTAAGTGTTGATTTTTGCAAATTAACATCCTATTCACAAACCGAGAGACCCGGGACTACGCTGTCAGTTCCTATAAGTTACATCGGTCCCCTGCGAGATTTTCGTTCCTCGTACGGGGTCGATTGGGGGCCGGATTGGGTTTTCATTCTTTAACGGCCTATTTTTAACTCTAAGTGTGATTATTGCAAATTATCATCATACTCTCAAACTGGGAGACCCGGGACAACGCGATCAGTTCCTACAATTTACATTGGTCCCGTGCGAGGTGTTCGTGCCTCCTACGGGGTCGGTTGGGGGCCGATTTGGGTATTCACCCTTTAACAACATGTTTTTAACTAAGTGTGATTTTTGTAAATTATCATAATACTCTCATATCGGGAGACCCGGGACTGTGCGATCAGTTCGACAAGTAACATTGGTCCCTTGCGAGGTGTTCGTGCCTCCTACGGGGTCGTTTGGGGGCCGATTTGGGTTTTCACCCTTTAACGACATATTTTTAGCTAAGTATGAATTTTGTAAATTATCGTCATACTCTCAAACTGGGAGACCCGGGACTACACGGTCAGTTCCTACAAGTTACATTGGTCCCGTGCGAGGTGTTCGTGCCTCCTACGGGGTCGATTGGGGGCCGGTTTGGGTTTTCACCCTTTAACGGCCTGTTCTTAACTCTAACTGTGATTTTTGCAAATTATCGTCATACTCTCAAATTGGGAGACCCGGGACTATGCAGTCAGTTCCTATAAGTTACATAAGTTCTGTGCGAGGCGGTTTTGATTTTCACCCTTTAACGGCATGTTTTTAAGTTTAAGTGTTGATTTTTGTAAATTAACGTCCTATTCACAAATCAGGAGACCCGGGACTACGCTGTCAGTTCCTACAAGTTACATTGGTCCCATGCGAGGTGTTCGTGCCTCGTACGGGGTCGTTTTGGGTTTTAACCCATTAACGGCTTATTTTTAACTCTAAGTGTGATTTTTGCAAATTATCGTCATACTCTCAAACCGGGAGACCCGAGACTACGCGATCAATTCCTACAAGTTACATTGGTCCCGCGCGAGGTGTTTATACCTCCTACGGAGTCATTTGGGGGTCGGTTTGGGTATTCAACCTTTAACGACATGTTTTTAACTAAGTGTGATTTTTGTAAATTATCACAATACTCTCGTACTGGGAGACCCGGGACTACGCGGTCAGTTCCACAAGTAACATTGGTCCCGTGCGAGGTGGTCGTGCCTCCTACGGGGTCGTTTGGGGATTGGTTTGGGTTTTCACCCTTTGACGGCCTGTTTTTAACTCTAAGTGTGATTTTTGCAAATTATCGTCACACTCTCAAATCGGGAGACCCGGGACTATGCGGTCAGTTCCTACAAGTTTCATTGGTTCCGTGCGAGGTGTTCGTGCCTTCTACGGGGTCGTTTGGGGACCGGTTTTGGTTTTCACCCTTTAACGGCGTCTTTTTAACTAAGTGAGAATTATGCAAATAATCGTCATACTCTCAAATCGGGAGACTCGGGACTACGCGGTCAGTTCCTACAAGTTACATTTGTCCCGTGCGAGGTGTTCGTGCCTCCTACGGGATCGATAGGGGGTCGGTTTGGGTTTTCACCCTTTAACGGCCTGTTTTTAACTCTAAGTGTGATTTTTGCAAATTATCATCACACTCTCAATTCGGGAGACTCGGGACTATGCAGTGAGTTCCTACAAGTTACATTGGTCCCGAGCGAGGTGTTCGTGCCTCCTACGGGGTCGTTTGGGGGCCGGTTTTGGTTTTCACCCTTTAACGGTATGTTTTTGAGTTTAACTGTTGATTTTTGCAAATTAACATCCTATTCACAAACCGAGAGACCCGGGACTACGCTGTCAGTTCCTACAAGTTACATTGGTCCCCTACGAGGTTTTCGTGCCTCGTACGGGGTCATTGGGGGCCGGATTGGGTTTTCATTCTTTAACGGCCTATTTTTAACTCTAAGTGTGATTTTCGCAAATTATCGTCATACTCTCAAACTGGGAGACCCGGGACAACGCGATCAATTCCTACATGTTACATTGGTCCCGTGCGAGGTGTTCGTGCGTCCTACGGGGTCGTTTGGGGGCCGATTTGGGTATTCACCCTTTAACGACATGTTTTTGACTAAGTGTGATTTTGGTAAATTATCCTAATACTCTCATATCGGGTGACTCGGGACTACGCAATCAGTTCCACAAGTAACATTGGTCCCATCCCAGGTGTTCGTGCCTCCTACGGGGTCGTTTGGGGGTTGGTTTGGCTTTTCACCCTTTGACGGCTTGTTTTTAAGTCTAAGTGTGATTTTTGCAAATTATCTCCATATTCTCAAACCGGGAGACCCGGGAGTACGCGGTCAGTTCCTACAAGTTACATTGGTCCCGTGCGAGGTGTTCGTGCCTCCTACGGTGTCGATTGGGGGCCGGTTTGGGTTTTCACCCTTTAACGGCCTGTTTTTAATTCTAAGTGTAATTTTTCAAAATATTCGTCATACTCTCAAACCGGGAGACCCAGGACTACGCGGTCATTCCTATAATTTTCATTGGTCCCGTGCGAGGTGTTCGTGCCTCCTACGGGGTCGTTTGGGGGCCGATTTGGGTTTTCACCCTTTAACGGCATATTTTTAACTAAGAATGAATTTTGTAAATTATCGTCATACTCTCAAACTGGGAGACCCGGGACTACGCGGTCAGTTCCTACAAGTTACATTGGTCCCGTGCGAGGTGTTCGTGTCTCCTACGGGGTCAATTGGGGTCCGGTTTGGGTTTTCACCCTTTAACGGCTTGTTCTTAACTCTAAGTGTGATTTTTGTAAATTATCGTCATACTCTCAAACTGGGAGACCCGGGACTATGCGATCAGTTCCTATAAGTTACATAGGTCCCGTGGGAGGCGGTTTTGGTTTTCACCCTTTAACGACATGTTTTTAACTAAGTGTGATTTTTGTAAATTATCATAATACTCTCATACTGGGAGACCCGGGACTATGCGATCAGTTCCACAAGTTACATTGGTCCCGTGCGAGGTGGTCGTGCCTCCTACGGGGTCGTTTGGGGGTTGGTTTGGATTTTCACCCTTTGACGGCTTGTTTTTAAGTCTAAGTGTGATTTTTACAAATTATCATCATATTCTCAAACTGGGAGACCCGGGAATACGCGATCAGTTCCTACAAGTTACATTGATCCCGTGCGAGGTGTTCGTGCCACTTACGGGATCGTTTGGGGGCCGATTTGGGTTTTCACCCTTTAACGGCATGTTTTTAACTAAGTGTGATTTTTGTAAATTATCGTCATACTCTCAAATCTGGAGACCCGCGACTACGTGGTCAGTTCCTACAAGTTACATTGGATCCGTGCGAGGTGTTCGTGCCTCCTACGGGGTCGATTGGGGGCCGATTTGGGTTTTCACCCTTTAACAGTATGTTTTTAATTCTAAATGTGATTTTTCCAAATTATCATCATACTCTCAAACTGAGAGACCCGGGACGACGCGGTCAGTTCCTACAGTTACATTGGACCCGTGCGAGGTGTTCATGCCTCCTACGGGGTCGTTTTGTGGCCGGTTTTGGTTTTCACCCTTTAACGGCATGTTTTTAACTAAGTGTGATTTTTGTAACTTATCATCATACTCTCAAACTGTGAGACCTGGGACTACGCGGTCAGTTCTTACGAGTTACATTGGTCCCGTGCGAGGTGTTCGTGCCTCCTACCGGGTCGTTTGGGGGCCGGTTTGGGTTTTCACCCTTTAACGGCCTGTTCTTAACTCTAAGTGTAATTTTTGCAAATTATCGTCATACTCTCAAACTGGGAGACCCGGGACTATGCGGTCAGTTCCTATAAGTTACATAGGTCCCGTGCGAGGCGGTTTTGGTTTTCACCCTTTAACGGCATGTTTTTAAGTTTAAGTGTTGATTTTTGTAAATTAACGTCCTATTCACAAATCGGGAGACCCGGGACTAGGCATGATTTTAACTCTAAGTGTTATTTTTGCAAATTATCATCATACTCTCCAACCGAGAGAACCGGGACTACGCGTTCAGTTCCTACAAGTTACATTGGTCACGTACGTGGTGTTTGTGCCTCCTACGGGGTCGTTTGGGGGTTGGTTTTTGTTTTCACCCTTTAACGGTCTGTTTTTCACTCTAAGTGTGATTTTTCCAAATTATCGTCACACTCTGAAACTGAGAGACCTGGGATGACGCGGTCAGTTCCTACAGTTACATTGGACCCGTGCGAGGTGTTCGTGCCTCCTACGGGGTCATTTGGGGGCCGGTTTGGGTTTTCACCCTTTAACGGCATGTTTTTAACTAAGAGTGATTTTTAACTACGGGGTCGTGTAGGGGCCGGTTTTGGTTTTCACCCTTTAACGGCATGTTTTTAACTAAGTGTAAATTTTGCAAATTATCATCATACTCACAAATTGGGAGACTCAAGACTACGCGGTCAGTTCCTACAAGTTACATTGGTCACGTGCGAGGTGTTCATGCCTGCTACGGGGTCAATTGGGGGTCGGTTTGGGTTTTCACCCTTTAACGGCCTATTTTTAACTCTACGTGTGATTTTTACAAATTATCATCATACTCTCAAACCGGTAGACCTGGGACTATGCGGTCAGTTCCTATAAGTTACATTGGTCCCGTGCGAGGTGTTCGTGCCTCCTACGGAGTCATTTGTGGGCCGGTTTTGGTTTTCACCCTTTAACGACATGTTTTTAAGTTTAAGTGTTGATTTTTGCAAATTAACGTCCTATTCACAAACCGGGAGACCCAGGACTACGCTTTCAGTTCCTACAAGTTACATTGGTCCCGTGAGAGGTGTTCGTGCCTCGTACGGGGTCGGTTTGGGTTTTCACCCTTTAACGGCCTATTTTTAACTCTAAGTGTGATTTTTACAAATTATCGTCATACTCTAAAACCAGGAGACCCGGGACTACGCGATGAGTTCGTACAAGTTACATTGGTCACGTGCGAGGTGTTCGTGCCTCCTATGGGGTCGTTTGGGGGTCGGTTTGGGTATTCACCCTTTAACGGCATGTTTTTAACTAAGTGTGATTTTTGCAAATTATTATCATACTCTCATACTGGGAGACCCGGGACTATGCGGTCAGTTCCACAAGATACATTGGTCCCGTACGAGGTGTTCGTGCCTCCTATGGGGTCGTTTGGGGGTTGGTTTGGGTTTTCACCCTTTGACGGCTTATTTTTAAGTCTAAGTGTGATTTTTCTAAATTATCATCATATTCTCAAATCGGGAGACCCGGGACTACGCGGTCAGTTCCAACAAGTTACATTAGTCCCGTGCGAGGTGTTTGTGCCCGCTACGGGGTTGTTTAGTGGGTGGTTCGGGTTTTCACCCTTTAACGGCTTGTTTTTAAGTTTAAGATATGATTTTTAGAAATTATCATCATATTCTAAAATCGGTAGACCCGGGACTAAGTTGTCAGTTCCTACAAATTACATTGGTCCCGTGTGAGGTGTTCATCCTTCGTACGGGGTCGATTGGGGGCCGGTTTGGGTTTTCACCCTTTAACGGCCTGTTTTTAACTCTAAGTGTGATTTTTACAAATTATCATCATACCCTCAAATCGGGAGACCCAGAACTACGCGGTCAGTTCCTACAAATTATATTGGTCTCGTGCGAGGTGTTCGGGCCTCCTACGGGGTCGTTTGGGTTTTCACCCTTTAACGACATGTTTTTAACTAAGTGTGATTTTTGTGAGTTATCTTCATACTCTCAAACCGGGAGATCCGGGACTACGCGATCAGTTCCTAGAAGTTAAATTGGTCCCGTGCGAGGTGTTCGTGCCTCCTACGGGGTCAATTGGGGGTCGGTTTGGGTTTTCAACCTTTAACGGACTGTTTTTAACTCAAAGTGTGATTTTTTCAAATTATCGTCATACTCTCAAATCGAGAGACCCGGGACTAGGCGGTCACTAACTACAAGTTACATTGGTCCCGTGCGAGGTGTCCGTGCCTCCTACGGGGTTGTTTGGGGGTCGGTTTGGGTTTTCACCCTTTAACGGCATGTTTTTAGCTCAGTGTAATTTTTCCAAATTATCGTCATACTCTTAAACCGCGATACCCGAGACTACGCGGTTTGTTCCTACAAGTTACATTGGTCCCGTGCGAGGTGTTCGTGCCTCTTACGGGGTCGATTGGGGGCCAATTTGGGTTTTCACCCTTTAACGGCCTGTTTTTAACTCTAAGTGTGATTTTTCTAAATTATCGTCATACTCTCAAACTGGGAGACCCGTGATTACGCGGTTAAGTCCAACAAGTTACATTGGTCCAGTGCAAAGTGTTCGTGCCTCCTACGGGGTCGGTTTGGGTTTTCACCATTTAACTGCGTGTTTTTAACTCAGTGTGATTTTTGCAAATTATCGTTATACTCTCAAACTGAGAGACCCGAGACTACGCGGTCTATTCCTACAAGTTACATTGGTCCCAAACGAGGTGTTCGTGCCTCCTACGGGGTCGATTGGGGGCCGATTTGGGTTTTCACCCTTTAACGGTCTATTTTTAACCCAAAGTGTGATTGTTGCAAATTATCGTCATACTCTCTAATCGAGAGACCCGGGACTACGCGATCAGTTCCTGTAAGTTACATTGGTTCCGTGCAAGGTGTTCGTGCCTCCTACGGGGTCGTTTGGGGGTTGGTTTGAGTTTTCACCCTTTGACAACTTGTTTTTAAGTCTTAGTGTAATTTTTGTGAATTATCGTCATATACTCAAATCGGGAGACCCGGGACAATGCGGTCAGTTCAAATAAGTTACATTGGTCCCAAGCGAGGTGTTCGTGCCCCCTATGGGGTCATTTGGTGGGTGGTTTGGGTTTTCACCCTTTAACGGCTTGTTTTTAAGTTTAAGTGTTGATTTTTATAAATTATCGTCATATTCTCAAACCGGAAGACCCAGCACCACGCGGTCAGTTCCTACAAGTTACATTGGTCCCGTGCGAGGTGTTCGTGCCTCCTACGGGGTCGATTGGGGGTCGGTTTGGGTTTTCAACCTTTAACGACCAGTTTTTAACTCTAAGTGTGATTTTTCCAAATTATCGTCATACTCTCAAACTGGGAGACCCGGGGTTACGCGGTCAATTCCAACAAGTTACATTGGTCCCGTACGATGTGTTCGTGCCTCCTAGGGGTCGTTTGGGGGTCGGTTTGGGTTTTCACCCTTCAACGGCATGTTTTTAACCCAGAGTGGTTTTTACAAATTATCATCATACTCTCAAGCTGGAAGACCCGAGACCACGCGGTCAGTTCCTACAAGTTACATTGGTCCCGTGCGAGGTGTTCGTGCCTCCTACGGGGTCGATTGGGGGCTGGTTTGGGTTTTCACCCTTTAACGGCCAGTTTTTAACTCTAAGTGTGATTTTTCCAAATTATCATCATACTCTCAAACCGGGAGACCCGGGACTACGCGGTCAGTTCCAACAAGTTACATTGGTCCCGTGCAAGGTGTTCGTGCCTCCTACGGGGTCGTTTGGGGGTCGGTTTGGGTTTTCACCCTTTAACGGCATGTTTTTGACTGAGTGTGATTTTTGCATATTATCATCATACTATAAAACCGGGAGACTCGAGACTACGCGGTCTGTTCCTACAAGTTACATTGGTCCCGTGCGAGGAGTTCGTGCCTCCTACGGGGTCGATTGGGGGCAGGTTTGGGTTTTCACCCTTTAACGGCATGTTTTTAACTCTAAGTGTGATTTTTGTAAATCATCGTCACACTCTTAAATCGGGAAACCCGGGACTATGCGATCAGTTCCTAAAAGTTACATTGGTCCCGTGCGAGGTGTTCGTACCTCCTACGGGGTCATTTGGGGGCCGGTTTGGGTATTTACCCTTTAACGACATATTTTTAACTAGGTGTGATTTTTGCAAATTATCATCATACTCTCATACCGGGAGACCCTGGACTACACGGTCAGTTCTTACAAGTTACATTGGTCCCGTACGAGGTTTTCGTGCCTCCTACGGGGTCGTTTGGGGATTAGTTTGGGTTTTCACCCTTTAACGGCTTGTTTTTAAGTCTAAGTGTGATTTTTGCAAATTATCATCATATTCCCAAATCGGGAGACCCGGGACTACGCGGTCAGTTCCAAGAAGTTACATTGGTCCCGTACGAGGTGTTCGTGCCCCCTATGCGGTCGTTTGGTGGGTGGTTTTGGTATTTACCCTTTAACAAGTTGTTTTCAAGTTTAAGTGTTGATTTTTACAAATTATTATCGTATTCTCAAACCGGGAGATCCGGGACTATGCGGTCAGTTCCAACACGTTACATTGGTCCCGTGCGAGGTGTTCTTGCCCCCTACGGGGTCGTTTGGGGGGTGGTTTGGGTTTTCACCCTTTAACGGCTTGTTTTTAAGTTTAAGTGCTAATTTTTGCAAATTATCGTCATACTCTCAAATCGGGAGACCCGGGACTACGCGATCTGTTCCTAACAGTTATGTTGGTCCCGTGCGAGGTGTTCGTGCCTCCTACAGGGTCGTTTGGGGGTTGGTTTGGGTTTTCACCCTTTGACGGCTTGTTTTTAAGTCTAAGTGTGATTTTTGCAAATTATCATCATATTCTCAAACTGGGAGACCCGGGACTATGCGATCAGTTCCAACAAGTTATATTGGTCCTGTGCGAGGTGTTCGTGCCCCCTACGGGGTCGTTTGGGGGGTGGTTTGGGTTTTCACCCTTTAACGGCTTGTTTTTTAGTTAAGGTGTTGATTTTTGTAAATTATTATCATATTCTCAAACTGGGAGACCCGGGACTACGCGGTAGTTTCCTACAAGTTACATTAGTCCCGTGCGAGGTGTACGTGCCTCCTACAGGGTCGTTTGGGGGCTGGTTTTGGTTTTCAACGTTTAACAGCATGTTTTTAAGTTTAATTGTTGATTTTTGTAAATTGTCATCCTATTCACAAACCGGGAGACCCGGGACTACGATGTCAGTTCCAACAAGTTACATTGGTCCCGTACGAGGTGTTCGTGCCTCGTACGGGGTCGATTGGGTCCCGTTTGGGTTTTCACCCTTTAACGGCCTATTTTTAACTCTAAGTTTGATTTTTCAAATTATCGTCATACTCTCAAATCAGGAGACCCGGGACTACACGATGACTTCCTACAAGTTACATTGGTCCCGTAAGAGGTGTTCGTGTCTCCTACGGGGTCGTTTCGGGATTGGTTTGGGTTTTCACCCTTTGACGGCTTGTTTTTAAGTCTAAGTGTGATTTTTGCAAATTATCCTCATATTCTCAAACCGGGAGACCCGGGACTATGCAATCAGTTCCAACAAGTTATATTGGTCCTGTGCGAGGTGTTCGTGCCCCCTATGGGGTCGTTTGGTGGGTAGTTTGGGTTTTCCCCCTTTAACAGCTTGTTTTTAAGTTTAAGTGTTGATTTTTACAAATTATTGTCATATTCTCAAATCGGGAGACCTAGGACTATGCGATTAGTTCCAACAAGTTACATTGGTCCCGTGCGAGGTGTTTGTGCCCCCTACGGGGTCGTTTGGGGGGTGGTATGGGTTTTCACCCTTTAACGGCTTGTTTTTAAGTTTTAGTGCTGATTTTTGTAAATTGTCATCATACTCTCAAACTGGGAGACCGGGGACTACGCGGTCAGTTCCTACAAGTTACATTGGTCCCGTGCGAGGTGTTCATGCCTCCTATGGGGTCGTTTGGGGGTTGTTTGAGTTTTTACCCTTTGACGGCTTATTTTTTTAGTCTAAGTGTGATTTTTACAAATTATCGTCATATTCTCAAATCAGGAGACCCGGGACTATGCGGTCAGTTCAAACAAGTTATATTGTAACCGTGCGAGGTGTTCGTGACCCCTACGGGGTCATTTGGTGGTTGGTTTGGGTTTTCACCCTTTAAGGGCTTGTCTTTAAGTTTAAGCGTTGATTTTTGCAAATTATCATCATATTCTCAAACTGGGAGATCCGGGACTACGCGGTCAGTTCCAACAAGTTACATTGGTCCCGTGCGCGGTGTTCGTGCCCCCTACGGGGTCGTTTGATGGGTGGTTTGGGTTTTCACCCTATAACGGCTTGTTTTTAAGTTTAAGTGTTGATTTTTGCAAATTATCATCTTATTCTCAAACTGGGAGACACGAGACTACGCGGTCTGTCCCAACAAGTTGCATTGGTCCCATGCGAGGTATTCAGCCCCCCTACGGGTTCGTTTGGGGGGTGGGTAGGGTTTTCACCCTTTAACGGCTTGTTTTTAAGTTTAAGTGTTGATTATTGTAAATTATCGTCCTATTCTCAAACCGGGAGACCCGGGACTATGCGGTAGGTTCCTACAAGTTACATTGGTCCCGTACGAGGTGTTCGTGCCTCCTACGGGGTCGTTTGGGCGCTGGTTTTGGTTTTCACCCTTTAACGGTATTTTTTTATGTTTACGTGTTGATTTTTGTAAATTATCATCCTATTTACAAATCGGGAGACCCGGGACTATGCTGTCAGTTCCTACAAGTTACATTAGTCCCGTACGAGGTGTTCGTGCCTCGTACGGGGTCGATTGGGGGCCGGTTTGGGTTTTCACCCTTTAACGGCCTGTTTTTAACTCTAAGTGTGATTTTTCAAATTATTTCCATACACTAAAAATGGGAGACCCGAGACTACGCGATCAGTTCCAACAAGTTACATTGGTCCCGTGCGAGGTGTTCATGCCTCCTACGGGGTCATTCGGGGGCCGGTTTGGGTATTCACCATTTAACGGAATGTTTTTAACTAAGTGTGATTTTTGCAAATTATCATCATACTCTCATACCGGGACTACGCATTTAGTTCCCACAAGGTACATTGGTCCCGTACGAGGTGTTCGTGCCTCCTACGGGGTCGTTTGGGGGTTGGTTTGGGTTTTCACCCTTTGACGGCTTGTTATTAAGTCTAAGTGTAACGTTTGCAAATTATCATCATATTCTCAAACCGGGAGACCCGGGACTACGCGGTCAGTTCCAACAAGTTACATTGGTCCCGTGCGAGGTGTGCGTGCCCCCTATGGGTTCGTTTGGTGGTTGGTTTGGGTTTTCACCCTTTAACGGCTTGTTTTTAAGTTTAAGTGTTGATTTCTACAAATTATCGTCATATTCTCAAATCGGAAGAACCGGGACTACACGGTCAGTTCCAACAAGTTACATTGGTCCCGTACGAGGTGTTCGTGCCCCCTACGGAGTCGTTTGGGGGTTGGTTTGGGTTTTCACCCCTTGATGGCTTGTTTTTAAGTCTAAGTGTGATTTTTGTAAATTATCATCATATTTTCAAATCCGGAGACCCGGGACTACGCAGTCAGTTCCAAAAAGTTACATGGGTCTCGTGCGAGGTGTTCGTTCCCCCTACGGGGTCATTTGGTTGTTGGTTTGGGTTTTCACCCTTTAACGGCTTGTTTTTAAGTGTAAATATTGATTTTTGCAAATTATCGTCATATTCTCAAATCGGAAAATTCGGGACTACGCGGTCAGTTCAAACAAGTTACATTGGTCCCGGGCGCGATGTTCGTGCCCCCTACGGAGTCGTTTTGTGGGTGGTTTGGTTTTCACCCTTTAACGGCTTATTTTTAAGTTTAAGTGTTGATTTTTTCAAATTATCGTCATATTCTCAAACCGGGAGACCCGAGGCTACGCGGTTAGTTCCAACAAGTTACATTGGTCCCGTGCGAGATGTTCGTGCCTCCAACGGGGTCATTTGGGGCGTGGTTTTTTTTTCACTCTTTAACTACTTGTTTTTAAGTTTAAGTGTTGATTTTTGTAAATTATCGTCATATTCTCAAACCGGGAGACCCGGGACTACGCGGTAGATTCCTACAAGTTACACTGGTCCCGTGCGAGGTGTTCATGCCTCCTACGAGTTCGTTTGGGGGGGCGTTGGGTTTTCACACTTTAACAGCTTGTTTTTAAGTTTAAGAGTTAGTTTTTGCAAATTATCGTCATATTCTCAAATCGGGAGACCCGGGACTATGCGATCAATTCCTACATGTTATCAGTGTTGTAGAATAAAATGTGTTGTGTTATTCTTAAACTGGAAATAGATTTTGTTAAATTAAAATTTGGAAAGTTTTTAACACCAGCTTAATTGGGTATTGGGTGAGATGTTAATGTTTTTGACAGTGATGCTAAGAATGAGCCAACTGTATATTATGTTTTAATTTGGTATGGGACTGACCACCCGGTATTTAATTAGGCGGGGTGTTACAGGTGGTATCAGAGCATCAGGTTCTAGTGTCCTTTAGGATCTGTACGGCTCATGTTGTAGGTAGTTAGTAATCCAAGAAATATTCATCAATCTGTGGAAGAAATTCTGAAAATCATTTTGTGTTCTTGAAGATAATAAGTTGATAATTTTCTAGAAAAAGAGGCAAAAACGAGTGGAATGAGAAGAGCCAATTTCGAATGTTTAGATCTCCTTTTCGAGTGCATTTGGATGAGATTTAAGAAAAACTCAAAACACATACCTGACTCAATTTTTCGTGTAGAATCCAAATCTGAAGTCGGATTGATGATTCAAATAATTTTTAGATCTGATTTTTCTGAGTATTTAAAATATGAGAATTCATGATGTTGTTTCTTTTTAATGTTGGTTCTTATCCCAAAACTTTTGTGGATCTTTGGTGAATATTAATTGGATATTATGGGACTTGGAAAATATCAGTAGACCCTTGATAAGATTTGAATTAATTTGATTGGGATTTAAATTGATTAGAATGACGATAATTAAATTAAAGAAATTTCGGTTGTTAGATTCATTTGTTGGATTATAATTGGTTTGCTTGAGGTTTAAGGATAGGTCCAGTAGTGGTGATTGAATGTAACACCTGGGTAGCCTTAGGATTACAATATGAACATCAAGGACTGAGTTTAAGCTCATTATTGATTGTGCAAGGACTAAGTGTAATACGAGCGCTTAGCAGTATGACTCCTGGATAGAGATGGGAGTTTAGAACACATTTGGTTGAAAGAGGGTATGAGGTTATCCCAATAACGTATTTAAAGTTGATGGACCTCCTCGATCGACAAAGTTAAGTAGTAGTGTATTGGAGGGGTTCCTTTTTTGGATTTCGCTTTGCGAGACGCTCCGCGCATGAACCTTAATGACGTCAGGAGTGGAGAGATGTTATAGGATGCGAGGATAATTAAATTATGAAGTAAATATATGATATTTTAATACGTGGAATTTAAAAGAGATATAATGCTACGTATGGGAATTATCTTAGGGTAATGATATTACCTTATTGATATTATATTATAGGTATGATAATACCTATTTGATTTATTGATGATTTATGTGTATGACATACCTAGCTTACTTGCTATCGGTGGGAGGTTTGTGCGTGAGGGCTCCATGGGATCTTTGATTTGTCGCTCGAGAACATAGGTCTATGAAAGACTTATCGGGGAGTTGATAAGTCCGCTGACTATGGGTACGTAGGTATGTGAGTGACCCGTGGGTATGAGAACTATGTTCGCCTCCAATGATTGTGTTGTTGTTTGTGGTTCGAGAAATCCTTACCGAACCTTTTGTCTCTTATTCGGTGACCAGCGATATTGGGACATGATAGCAGAGTAATGCATTGCACCGCAGCTATGACTCGGGGTGCCATATTATATATATATAATGAATTAAATGATTGAATGGTTATATTCTGGTTAAGTCATCTACTGTGTGATAATTGTAGATAAAGGCGAATTGAGAAAAGAATGGAATTAAGTTAATGAATGTTTATTCTTATAGAATTGAAAAGATTAATTCATATTAATGAGAAATGATTCATGTTAATGAACAACGATTCATATAAATGAAAAATGTATAAGAATGATTATATAACGTATGGTATGGGACATACGGGGTTATGATATGGGAATGTAATTATATTATGGAATTGTTAAAGAGGAACCATTAACTAGGAGGTTAATAGGAAACATTAAGTGTGCACTCTAGTTGAGAGGTGAGAATGGCAAGTGAGAGTTGGGTCTAACATGTACATAATAAAAGATTCATTGCACTTGTTAAATACTTGCTGTTTTAAAAATCATTTTTACAATCGGGCTCTGACCCGTTTCCTTGCATATTTTCTTTTCTATTGTATCTTCTATATCAGGTGTCCAGCAACAGGGACGCCAACCTTAGCGGATTATGACGAGCTATGGAGCTATGGAGTTTTGCTTAGACGCCTATAATCATTTGATTCATAGTATTCTCTTAGTAGGGAATGTCGCCCAAAGGATTCAGTTATCTTTTCTATCGAGGTCAAATACTATTGTATTCGGGTATTTTTAATACAGTTATTATTGATGGGATTACTATAATGGATTTATATTATATGAGAATGTTTATTCCAGTTGCATTTAAATTCTTTTGTGTTATCTACTTGGTTATCAGTGTTGTAGAATAAAATGTGTTGTGTTATTCTTAAACTGGAAATGGATTTTGTTAAATTAAAATTTGGAAAGTTTTTAACACCAGCTTAATTGGGTATTGGGTGAGCTGTAAATGTTTTCGACAGTGATGCTAAGAATGAGCCAACTGTATATTCTGTTTTAATTTGGTATGGGACTGGCCACCCGGTATTTAATTAGGCGGGGTGTTACAAGTGGTATCAGAGCATCAGGTTCTAGTGTCCTTTAGGAGCTGTACGGCTCACTGTGTTTTTAGCTTAGCGTTCTTTGATATAGAGACCTATGTTTAGGATTGTTGATCTCTTTGGTAAGATTCAGTATATATCAGTGAATCTTATTTACGTTCAGGAGTGATCGAACAAAGAAGTATGGCAGATGAGGGCCATTGAATGGATAGCGGAGATCGTACTTAGGAGGTTATGAAGTATGTTCGAGTATGATGACAGTAGTCGAGGTCACCCCTATCATGGAAAATTGAGGTGAGACATTAGTAGAAGTTCTTGAAATACGGGAATTATGTGTGTTACCTAACGAAGGCAATATATTCAAAGGCATGGGCATATAGTGGAGTGTGGTGAACTAGAACTGAAAATTTGGGGGTAAAATTTTTCTTGACTCATTGGAGAAAAGTTATAATTGTGGGATTCAACAACCACCACCCACGAATGAGGGTATGTTCTCTACCTAAGGAATTATAAGGCGTATATTGATTTTTGTAGCGATTAATATTATATGGAAAAATGGGTTGCTAAACTTTGACAATAGCACTATTATTTACGTAGACTCACCGACGAGTGTAGGATACCTATATTTTCATGTCATCACGTGGGTTTGATTTTTATCATGGGATTACTTCATTTGGGCATGTCCGAGCATGATGTGACTATCGGCATGAATTGACTTGTGGTATACAAGAGCGTATCTACTACTATAGCTAGCATCTTGTTTTTTATAAGAGAGTAGATGAGTAGACTTTATTCGAATTAATAAAACATGTAGAGAGGTTATAAACTATTGACTAAAGACCTGAGGAGTTTCGATGACCGACTACTTTAGGTAGTAGTGTATCGGGGGGGTTCCTTGTTTGGATTTCGCTTGCGAGACACCCCACGCATGAAACTATTAACCGTTGGGAGTCGAAATAAGATAGGTCTTTAGGATATGAGTTTATAACCTTTGCTATTATAATAAAAGTTGTACGATAGGGTGTATGGGCGCCCTGGATGATTGGATTGTAGTAGTTTTCAAAATTGTGAAACAGTAAGTAGTTGTGACTTCAGGATTTATTTGTTTAATGAGTGAGGATCATTTTCCCCAAACTTTGTCACGAGGACGGTATAGGGAAGATTGGGTATAATTTAAATTTGATTCAGTTGGAACTATATGGTGAGACTTAGTGTAACATCGATGGGGATTTTCGTTAATGTACTGTATGGGCGGTACTACTTAGATTTCTTGCGATGTGAGATTTATACTCGGAGTTGACCTTATCAGTATGGTTCATATTTCTGAATTTCGGGACGAAATTCTATTATAAGGGGGGAAGTATGTAATACCCCGTAATTTTAATGACTTTTAAAATGGGTTATATTTTAAATTAATGGATTAATTGGATCTTATTATAAATTAATTCATTTGGGTTTTATCCGAATTGTGGATATTAAAATGGATGATTCTGAATATTACTTAAAGATATTTAGGTAATATATGAATGTGATGTCATTGATATGACGGTATGATATAAATTCGGTAATTTGAATTTTTAGTCAGACGCGGTATGGGACGTGTCGGGACTAATTTATTAAATTAAAAAGGAAATTTATTTTCTATCGACCTTATAGTCATTTTGACTGCGTCGTTGCGTCCGGAAGGTTCGAAATAGTCAGAAAAGTCTATTTGGATGTTAATTTTGAGTCTCGGGTCATTTGGAAATGAAAAGACAACCCAAAAGGGCATTTTGGTTATTTTTACAAGGGGATGAATAGTGATTTCGGGTTTTTGTCTTATTATAAGTATTTGGAGATTAGTGTATGTAGGTTCATTTCATCTGTTTTACACAAAATTGAAAAGTCATCTTCTTAGAGAGAGTGGAAGGTTGCTTGGAAAGAAAAAGAAGTTTGCTTGGGAAGGAGGAGAACCAAAGGTCAAAGGTCACCACCACCATCACCACATGTGTTATTCAACTCCAAAGGGTCAGATCTTCATTAGAGGCAAGTGTTTGATATTTGCAATTTAAGTTCGTATATTGTCCATTTTAGGATAGTTATAAAAAGAGATGATTTTCATGCTTGGAAGATGAAAGGATATAGTTGTTAATGGATTTTTGGAATCTAAAAATATATAGGAATTAAACTCATGTTGTAGGTAGTTAGTAATCCAATAAATATTCATCAATCTGTGGAAGAAATTCTGAAAATAATTTAGTGTTCTTGAAGATAATATGTTGATAATTTTCTGGAAAAAGAGGCAAAAACGAGTGGAATGAGAAGAGCCAATTTGGAATGTTTAGATCTTCTTTTTTAGTGCATTTGGATGAGATTTAAGAAAAACTCAAAACACATACCTGACTCAATTTTTCGTGTAGAATCCAAATCTGAAGTCGGATTGATGATTTGAATAATTTTTAGATCTGATTTTTCTGAGTATTTAAAATATGAGAATTCATGATGTTGTTTCTTTTTAATATTGGTTCTTATCCCAAAACTTTTGTAGATCTTTGGTGATTATTAATTGGATATTATGGGACTTAGAAAATATCAGTAGACCCTTGATAAGATTTGAATTAATTTTATTGGGATTTAAATTGATTAGAATGATGATAATTAAATTAAAGAAATTTCGGTTGCTAGATTCATTTGTTGGATTATAATTGGTTTGCTTGAGGATTAAGGATAGGTCCAGTGGTGGTGATTGAATGTAACACCTGGGTAGCCTTAGGATTACAATATGAACATCAAGGACTGAGTTTAAGCTCATTATTTATTGTGCAAGGACTAAGTGTAATACGAGCGCTTAGCAGTATGACTCCTGGATAGAGATGGGAGTTTGGAACACATTTGGTTGAAAGAGGGGATGAGGTTATTCCGATCGCATATTTGAAGTTAACGAACCTCCTCGATCGACAAAGTTAAGTAGTAGTGTATTGGAGGGGTTCCTTGTTTGGATTTCGCTTTGCGAGACGCTCCGCGCATGAACCTTAACGACGTCGGGAGTGGAGAGATGTTATAGGATGCGAGTAAAAATAAAATTATGAAGCAAAGATATGATATTTTAATACGTGAATTTTTTAAAGAGATATAATGCTACGTATGGGAATTATCTTAGGGTAGTGATATTACCTTATTGATATTATATTATAGGTATGATAATACTTATTTGATTGATTGATGATCTATGTGTATGACATACCTAGATTACTTGCTATCGGTGGGAGGTTTGCGCGTGAGGGAAGTCATATCCTGATGAATCCATGGGATCTTTGATTTGTCGCTCGAGAACATAGGTCTATGAAAGACTTATCGGGGAGTTGATAAGTCCGCTGACTATGGGTATGTAGGTATGTACGTGACCCATGGATACGAGAACTATGTTCGCTTCCAATGATTGTGTTGTTGTTTGTGGTTCGAGGAATCTTAACGAACCTTTAGTCCCTTTTTCGGCGACCAGCGATATTGGGACATGATAGCAGAGTAATGCATTGCACCGCAGCTGTGACTCGGGGTGCCGTATTATATATGAATATATATATATATATATATATATATAGTGAATTAAATGATTAAATGGTTATATTGTGTTTAAGTCATCTACCGTGTGATAATTGTAGATAAAGGCGAATTGAGAAAAGAATGGAATTAAGTAAATGAATGTTTATTCTTATAGAATTGAAAAGCTTAATTCATATTAATGTGAAATGATTCATGTTAATGAGCAACGATTCATATAAATGAAAAATGTATAAGAATGATTATATAACGTATGGTATGGGACATACGGGGTTATCATATGGGAATGTAATTATATTATGGACTTGTTAAAGAGGAACCATTAACTAGGAGGTTAATAGGAAACGTTAAGTGTGCACTCTAGTTGAGAGGTGAGAATGGAAAGTGAGATTTAGGTCTAACATGTACATAATAAAAGATTTATTGCACTTGTTAAATACTTGTTGTATTAAAAATCATTTTCACAATCGGGCTCTGACCCGTTTCCTTGCATATTTTCTTTTCTATTGTATCTTCTATATCAGGTGTCCAGCAACAGGGACGCCAACCTTAGCGGATTACGACGAGCTATGGAGCTATGGTGTTTTGCTTAGACGCCTATAATCATTTGATTCACAGTATTCTCTTAGTAGGGCATGTCGCCCAAAGGATTCAGTTATCTTTTCTAACGAGGTCAAATACTATTGTATTCGGGTCTTTTTAATACAGTTGTTATTGATGGGATTACTGTAATGGATTTATATTATATGGGAATGTTTATTCCAATTGCATTTAAATTCTTTTGTGTTATCTACTTGGTTATCAGTGTTGTAGAATAAAATGTGTTGTGTTATTCTTAAACTGGAAATGGATTTTATTAAATTAAAATTTGGAAAGTTTTTAACACGAGCTTAATTGGGTATTGGGTGAGTTGTAAATGTTTTCGACAGTGATGCTAAGAATGAGCCAACTGTATATTCTGTTTTAATTTGGTATGGGACTGGCCACCCGGTATTTAATTAGGCGGGGTGTTACAGTTTTCACCCTTTGACGGCATTTTTTAAGTCTAAGTGTGATTTTTATAAATTATCGTCATATTCTCAAACCGTGAGACCCGGGACTACGCGATCAGTTCCAACAAGTTACATTGGTCCCGTGCGAGGTGTTCGTGCCCCCTACTCCCCGGCATATAAAGAAAATAAGTGACCCACTCCCCAATGGTTAGTCTACACACGTCACTGTGCTCTCTGCTGTAGCTAACAACCCTAAAGCTTTCGCAAAATGCGTAGCTATAAAACAATGCGTTGCCCCCGTATCAAACAAAACCCGACCCATAGTAACATGGATAGGAAACATACCCTCAATAGCGGGTGATGCCTGTGGAGCTGCTGCCTGGTGGATGTTATAGACACGTCCATACTGTAACTGCCCCTGCTGCACAGGAACGGCTGGAATGGATGAAAGAGTTGGCACTTGGGCTGGAGCTGGAAGAGTAGGTGGAAAAAGTGGCCTCTGTGGCTCATATCGAGCACCCTACTGCTGCTGCGGGGCCCTGCCCCTATCAGGACAGTCCTGGCGTTTATGGCCAGTCTTGCCACAAACGAAACACTTCCCCGGGAAGTTTCCCCCTCTCTGTCCCTGCTGCCCCCGGCCCTGGTGGCCGTTACCGTTCTTCCACTGGCCCTGCTGAAACTGCTGTTGACCATTCTGACCCTGCTGGTTCTGATGGCCGTTCGGACCCTGATGGCCCTGTCGGAAACCTCCCTGTCCGTGCCTAAAATTTCCCGACCTGAACCTCTTGTTATCTCCCTGCTAGGAACCCTATTCACCCTGTCTCTGCCCCTGAATAGATTGTGCCCCACTGGCACCATGTCCTCCAGTCCTGCCCTGTTGGCTGGACTCTCCCGATCACTTGCCCTCAGCCATGTGAAAGCGGTGATCCTGACAATGGAGCAATGCAGCGTTAACCACATCAGAATAAGTGGCCAACGATAGGTTCCCCAACAAATGCTGACGGATCCTCCAAGTCAACCCGTCCGTAAATTTCTGTATCTTCTTCTCCTCTGTCGGTATCTCATCCGGAACAATGTTAAGAAGATCAGTGAATTTGGCCTCATACTCGGCCACAGTCTTACCCTCCTGTCGAAAGCTCATCAACTTCTAATGACACCTCTAAGATTTTTGAGTTATGAAACCTAATCCCCAATTCTAATTATCATATATAGGACTCTAATTTTCGTAGGTCCTTTAACCTCTATTTTTAGAATGACCAAATTACCCCCGTAAGGTGTCGGTTTGGCCCAAAATTGACTAGTGACTCAATTAACATCCCCGGGTATATTATTTTGACTAATTCGCCCCTCCCGGGCTCATCCCTGACCTCTAAATTATCATCCGAGTCACTTAAAATATTTTTCTCATTTCTCACCTCAAAAATAATCTACACACGACTCTCGGTGAGGTAACATAAATTATGCCCATATCACACGCTATGGCGTAAACATCACATCCATATTAATCAGTATCTATCTCTCGATTAATATTTAATAACTACAATTATTATTAACTCACTTAATAACCATAATTATTATTAAATCAGATTAAATTACTCTACTCACATAATTTAAATTAAAACGTATTTTCTATTTAATTAGTCAATTAATTAAATTCTAATACGCCAGAAATTATGGGGTATTACATAGACCTCCTATAGAACTTTGCTACTGATTTTGAGGTGGTGTAGACTGATTTTTATGGTGATTGAATAGTGGTGGAGTAATGGTAAAATAGGTGGAAATTTTGGGTTAATGTGATATAACAAAAGTGGGGAGAATGTTTAGAAAATGGAATTTTTAGGATGACGACGTACTGATTTCGAGGCAGAGAAGGTTCTGGATTTCGAAAAGGTCCCCCTGAGAATGAGGTCATGGCCTCCTTAAATAGCAAAAATTAGGGTTGGGGTGTGCCGATCAATATAGGCCCTAGCCTGTCTATGGGCATACCCTAGCTTGCTGGCAAAGTAAAGTACCCTTCTACCGATAAGAGGATCACGGGTGCCTATAGGCCGTCCAAAATGGACTTTTAGATAAACTGGGCATAAATTGCAAACCATAAGTCCGAATCATGCATGTCCAGATCGTTGAAAAGTGTATTCAGAGCCCTATATAAGTATATCAGGCCATTATCGATTTTGATAGTTTACCAAAGTCAAACGAGACTCGTAAGCATCCGATAGGCTCTAGACGGGGGTTCTCAGAGTAAAAAGGCAAGTATGCATGAATCGTAAGACCAATTCATACATGGTAGGGACCGTCAGAAATTATATTTAGAGCCCTATGGAAGTGCAATGAGCCCTGGGGTCTTAGGGTGAAAGGAAAAGTTTTAGGGACTTAAGGAGGTATTTGGGTGGCACTAGGATGGGGTGTCTATAGTACTTTCCTAGATTCTCTTACAAGCTTGGGTGAGAATATGTAAGTGGGTTAAACTTCACTTTGTAAAAGAGTAGTGAAAGTGTGATTTTGTGATTTCTTGGTAGACAAAATATTTTTGCTAAATCTTTCTTTACACAATAATCATCTTTCAAGGAGAGAAATGTTTTTTGATAAAAACTTTTTTTGAATATTGTATTCATCCAAGTTTTAATTTTTGTTTTTCTCTTCTATATATTCTTAAGATATTTTAAGCTTAAATACTTTTGAAATCTATAAATATTTTGAAGTAAACTTCTTTATTTTAAAATCTTTTCAAAATCGTAAACAAATCTCTTTCGAATTTTTTTCAAGTTATTTTTAGATTTCATGTCTCAAAAATATATTTTGTTAGTTAATCCATAATTTGTACAAAACATTTTTACCTTAGCTCATCACACACCTAGAAAGTGGTACCACACTCCAAGGAGGATTCTCACATTTATTCCAAGCGGTAGAACACATACTTCTCTTCAAACGCAAAATAAAGAAGTGGATTCTACTTTAAAGAAGATTGTTTTTTACACGAGGACATGATGACATTGTTTGAGGACCAAAACTTTTCGGATCTGTGTATCATTCTCCTGATGTTGGCACTCTCTATGGAGGATATCTTAGGAAAGAGTGTCCAATCGATTATAGTACTGTGAGGGTTCTAAGTCTATTTTTTCTAGTTGTAAAATTCTACCATAATATATTTTTCATTATGTTGGCTCGATATTTTTCTCTTTATGGGTTTTTCCTCGTATGCCTTGGTATTGTGCTATATTGTTTACATATTCCGCACTTAGATTAAATTGCCTAATATTTAAGATAAATTTAGTTTAATCTATTTGGTAAATAATTGATCACATAGACCTTAGGAATTGTTTTTTATATCCCAACTTTAACTTAAAAACAAAACCTTGTTACAACTTGATAAGAAATTTTAATTGGGTATCTTCGATCCATCTTAGTTTCGATCACACGCTCCTCACATGTATTTTTATATCCCAGTACTAATTTTATTTCATAATACATCTAAAATCCCAATGGTAATATTATCAATTATCATTTATTCTGTCTCAATTTGAGGTTTTAGTGTTTAAGGACTGTTGACATATTTGGAAAAGTCTATTCGCGTAGAAAAATTAGGAGTAAAATACTCCTAATTTTTCTACTTTGGGAGTAGCAAAATTGGGTCTTTTGCAACAAATTAAATGCTACCACAGAGACACCCATGCCATTTGGTTTCCCTAGGAGGCCCTTCTATTTATTTTTATTTTTTTAATCATACTTTTATTTTATGTTACAATTCTTAATGACTTGATTTCGGAATGCAATCATACAATAAACATAAATTAAAAGATTGTATTGATGAAACCGTGCGATTAATAAAAACCCGGGACTTAAGAAAATAAAAAATGCACTCGTCCATGTAAATTGCATAAATTCTCTTTGTAAATCATGGTGTAAACCCACATTCATTGAGGTGTTGTGGAGTCAGACTTATGCAAACACTCCGTCCGCTTCAGTCATGTCGCGGGGGTTAAGAAATTCCATGGAATCTTTCGCACTTTTATGATGATTGGGTCACTATGGATCGAGATCTGGTTCGTCCAACTCATCTTCTATGATTATATTATTATGTATGATACAAGTCATCATGATGCGTGTTAGGTCACACCGTAACTAGAAACGCATGGTCCCCTTAATAATGGCGAAGCGATATTGCAATACACCAAATGTACATTCTACATCCTAACGAGCCCCCTCTTGACACTGCGCAAAGTGTTTTTGGTTTTCTATTTCCAGTTGTGAGATTATTTGAACAAAAGCGAACCATTTTTGGGTATATACCATTAGTAAGGTAATACCCAATACTAGGTGATCGACCGTTGATAATGTAATTGCACTTGGGGACCTACCTTTTATTGATTCCTTAAAAGGTTTAATTACTCCAACACATTCAAATCGTTATTCGAAGCTAACATGCTAAAAAATGCATCTCAAAACAAGAGGTCATTATCCATTTTAGACATGAGTATTATCATTATTTTCTTTTGAAGACCTCGGTGTGTCCCTTACCAAGACAGTGGATAATTTTTCCATTCCCATTGCATGCAGTTTATACTACCTAACATGCGAGAAAGTGTTGTACATCTTGGGGCATAGGTGTCTTTAAGTAATGCGTCAAATATAGGGTGTATACATCGTCTCAAAATATCTTTAGCGTCTCTATGGATCTGTTTTTCATAATTCTTACATACTCGTCCATTGAATCAACGGGTTACCCATATGCGAGCATTTGAAGAGCCATGGTAATTTTTTGCTCACCAAAATAACTCTAATTTCTCCCTATGTCTCTCTTCCTTATGAAATAATCATTGTAAGAACTTATTTCATCAAGGATACAAAGGAATAACAAGCATCACATGCGAAATTGAACCCTTTATATATATCATCATTATATGTCGAATCTGCATCAAAATCATCTTTAATCTTCGATGCCCCTCTCCATATCTCTATCCACAAACCACTGCCCTAGCATAGATCCTCGATGGCATGAGAACATTTATTTCCCGTCAATCTCTAAAGGTGTGGAACTACATTGGGCATCAATTGTCGAATTTGTTTGTCCATATCAAACGAAAATGATAATTCATCAACGAATTTGTCAAGGGAATCAACTAATGAAGAAGAAATCAAAATTGAAATTATTGATCACAATTGATGAAGGTGATGGTTTAAAAATTGAAATGATGTAAAAATATACAAAATTATGCGGGGAAATTGTGGAAAACTAGTCGTTTGGCTTCCGTTTTTAAAAAATATTTTCTTTTTTATTCATTTAAAAAGAACTGTAAATGAAAAGGTTAAACAGAATTGCGTCAATTTATGCATGAAAACAATAATATAACATTATTAAATTTTAGGTTCCTTTAGCATGCCAGGATTTTCATATTTGATATTGTGAGATTGCACAGTGTACCAATCGGTATTATGTCCGACATGGACAAGGAACTTATGTCCTAATTTTGGAGGAGTCAACAATAGGCGTTAGGGAATGATTTCAAGTTGAGTAACTCATACAACCCACACACAGATGAACAGACTGAATGGGTTAACTTGGTATTAGATGATATGATATGGGCATGTATACTGGACTTTCAAGGTTTTTGTACCTATCATTAATGGAGTTTGCTAACAACAACAGTTATAAGCATACAATTGACATGGCACCATTTGAGGCCTTGTCATTCTCCCACTTGTTGGATGGAGGTGAGGGAAAATAAGCTTCCTGGACCCGAGTCCATTCAATACACCTCACACTAGGTGGATTTTACCATAAAGAGGATGAATATTGCCCATAGTAGGCAAAAAAGCCATGCAAAATTGGAGAGGACGACCTAGAGTTTTTTTTATTAGGGACGAGATGTTACTTAAGGTGTCTCCTACGAAGCGAGTGATGAGGTTTAGGAAGAAGGGGAAGTTAGATCTCGATATCTGGGGACATTAACTTTCACTGATTTTATAAGACCAATCATGTATCTTTTAGCCTTTCCATATCATTTGCACCAGGTGATGATATTCCTTAGGGACATCTTGGCATACCAGCACAATGATCTCGAGAAGATAGAGATTCAACCCGACGTGATTTATGAGGAGAAGTCGATTGCTATCCTGGATTATAGGGAGCAGACTCTTTGTTACAAGTTTATTACTTTAGTGCATGTCTAGTGGTGGCACAACAATGAGGCAGAGTCAATGTAGTTGATTCCTAGATTAGGTTGTTATTTCTAGTTCAGTCATTTTAGTTCAGACTATTATTTAAGATTTGTCTGGACCATGTTGGTCCCACTTATGTACTTAGTTAGTTTTATTTATTAGAGTTGATATTATTTCATTTATGGATGCTGGATATTGTGACATTTGGCTTTTTAAAAAAAAATTATTTGATCATTATCGCATGTTGTGGATCATTTAAATTCACTTTAGTTATTATTAATTATTGGTTATCCTAAGAATAATATTAATTAATTAGCACCCCTATCTTTGTCATATCGTAATGGCCAATCATCATGTGAGAAAGATGGGATGTTACAATTATTTTGAAGTTTGTAAGTCTATGTTCATTATTTAGATATATGTTTGAGTTTTCTTAATAATATCGATTTTATAAATCTTAGTAAAAATTACACCAAACCCCCTGCACTATCTTGAGTTTACAAGTTGTTAGCCCAACTTAATACTAAAAGTGTGAAATCATAGGCATTAACCATAATTCTAGTTGAATGCAAGTAAGGATGAACTCCACTTTATGAACATTTAAAGCTCTGAAAGACTACAATGACAAGAGTTATAATAGATATTGATGTACTATCTATTCGATTTGATTTAAGTGGGCCTTATCCTGACTGATGGAAAATTTATTTGCCTCGGTCCTTGTTGGTAGTCAAGGCTCTAATCATGCTTCTTCTACTTTTAATGTGATTGAGAATATCACTCCTTAATTCTCAGATCTACCACAACCGACTCTTCACGAAAACATTCCACACATTAAAATATCTTCAGATATATACAAACAATCCATTCAACTATGCCAATCCAGATTGTTAGGTAGACTTATTCTAGCTAAAGGAAGACAATCAATTACAACAGAGAGACTTAAGGGTCTCCTCACAAATTCATGGAAAACTCACCACTTCGTGGAGGATTACACCAAAAGGAAAAGGTTTTTTCAGCTTAATTTTTTAATCAATGGTTGATATGAAGAAAGCTTGGACGCTTGGTTCTTTGAATATTGAGGTAGGTTATTTTAAACCCATGAAATTATGTCCAAAAAATTTCCCCAACAAAATATGTTTCTTATACATCACATATATGGGTGAAATTTTTAGGTTTACCAGGTGAATATTGGCATAGGTGTGGGTTTGCCTATAAGAATTGATCTTTTTACGCTTGAAAAAATTTGGTCTTTAGGAAAGAGTGTTAATTGAGTTTTATTTTACCTACTCTATTCCAAAATTCGTAGTCAATGGGGGAGAGTCTACTGCTATTACTGTAAATATTAAATTTGAGAAACTACCATTATTTTGTGATTATTGTGGTTATGTGTGTCATGCTATTTGTAATTGTAAAATGATTATGAAGAATGTGAGAACTTATTCATCCCATCCTCGTCATAAGGTTAAGGATTCTTTTGATAATCAAGTTTTAAGAAATAAAGTCACCGAAAGTCAACACCAGCTAGATTTCAAAAATGATCCAAATTTCCAATCTATAGTTGCTTCCCACTTAGAGCCTGGAATTCAACGATTTCAAAAATCCAATAATCCACTTGTTATGAACTCATTTGAATTAGCTAATTTTGATGAAAGGAGGGTTGTTTCTCAATTTGCAGATGAGATTTTCATCCAAAAGTGTTCGTTGGTTCCTTCTTTTAAGGAAGTCAATACTAATAAGGGGATAATAATCGACTCATATTAGCAGGTAGTTGGCATTAATCTTGATTGTTTAGGACTGAGTCACGATGATGTTGAAATTGTAAACCAAATGGTCACAAGTCTTAATTTGTAGGATGCTAACTCCAAACAACATGTTTTGGTTAGCCCACAGCGAGGTGATGTTGCAAACTCAAACCAAAAGGTTGGTCAAAGCTATGAAGATGGGGTTAAAGGTAATAGCTTAAATTCTCTTAACTGAGATCAGGTAGGTGGAGAATATCTAGCAAAGTCCACATTTCTACCAATCACTTAACATGCTAAGGATTTAGAACATTCAAATTTTACAGGGGTAGTGTCATTACTCAAAATAACGAGTCACGCATTTATGATGAGATGCCCCTTTAGAGGACATTCCAAATTTAAATGAGGTTATTTCTGCACATCCAAATGATTCATTACGGGAAGAAGTGAATGGAACTAGTCCTGGTGTAAATGTATATGTCGAGATTCCTAAGTATGATTTAGGATTGTCTAATAATTTTGCCCAAGCTTATGCTTTTCTAGAAGACTCAGTTGGTAAAAAAATGTGGTAAAAATCAATATCAAATTTCCAATACACAAGTCAGTAATTACTTTGAACTCTTAGGAAACATTGAATATTCAACATTCATCAGTTAAGACATGGTGGTTAGTGTTAAACATAAGGGAGTAACTAAAAAGTCCACCGAATCATCTCCTCAATTGGACACTTTTTTTACTTTAACTTATGAAGAGAAATCGGTCATTTGACATAATTTATGGTCTTTCGCCTCGCGTTCAAAACCATGTAAAATTTCATAGTTTTGTAGATTTCTTTCATTATATCTTTATTTTTCTTTAATGCATGTAGGATACCCCTAGGAGAGGATATTTGTCCTATTTATTTGTAAATAAATTTCTATTTTTGGCCCAAAAAATACCAAAAGGGGGTGAATTGGGACACTATCTCTGGTTCAGTTAAGACGGAACAAATTCCTCACAAGGATTTATCACACCTTGCAAAACTACAACCAATAAGATACCAAATTTTCCATGTCCCAAATGATACACACGCAAGAGCCCAAGGTCTTGAAACACCTTGAAGGATACAATGAAGTTCACCATAACTAGCAATAATAACATTTGTAACCAAAATATAAAGCGAAGTTGCGTTACTAAAACAATGGTGAAATAGGTTTACGTTCTCTCTCTAGAAATGTAACCAAACAAGCGGTAACAACTATGTTGCTCAAGGGGGTGTTTGGTTTTGGATCTGTCTTAGTAGATTAGGATTTTAATCTTTAAGAACACATGATCATTTGGGTACCTTGGTTCCAGAGATATTTTGTAAGTGAAGCTCAAGTGTTTTTTTGGGTTTGGATCTTTGTCTTAGAAAATTGATGTTTTAATCTATAAGCACAATTGATGCTTTGAGTATCTTGGTTCAAGAGATATTTTGTGTTTAAATGACTTTAAAGTTCAAGTGGATTTTAGGGTTTACGAATTTTCTCTTTTGAAATGGGCATTGATTTCTCTTTCTAGAAATATCAATGGTTTGATGGTTGATTTTGATTCCTTGGAAAACATGGTACCTGGGTGTGATTCTTTAGCTTAATTGGGTGTTGGATTTGGAACTTGGCTAAAGAGAGGTTTTTTGTTTTGAAGATTTTCTTCAATGTTGTTTTTGCTTCAATCGAAATTCGAGTTTGAATCTCAAATTTATGAAAATGTGTTTAAGAAATTGGTTTCTCTTATAGAAAGCTCAAATAGGATAACACAAGTTTGGGACTAGGCTGGGTGGTTTGGATTAAAATTTAAAAGGCCTATTTATAAGCTTAAGCAGAAACTAGCCGTTAGAGGTATTTGGATAAATTTTTGGGCTTTTGTAATTTGAAAATTTAAACTAAACATTATAATTTTGAGTTTTCAAACACCTATAGTCGACTATACAATGGTATAGTCAACTATACCACCTTTCCACCAAGTGGGGCTTTTATTTTTGAGAAGTCATTCCCATTGCTTTTAAATTAGTCGATTATACCTCAATGTATATTCATCTATACTTTGAGTTATAGTCGACTATACTGTTGATGTAAAAAACTAGATTCGATCTAATTATTTTAATCATAGATAAAAGTGAATGAGTAAATAAGACAATAAATTTTTAAAGTGGTTCAGCCTTAATAAAATGGCCTACGTCCACTATTTTTTTGTATTGCTGATTGCTTGTCAGGAATTCTCGATAAGTGATTTACCAAGAAATTCCGAATCCCCTCTAATGAGGATGTTACAACGTATTTATAGCCTTGAGGTTGTACATGTGAAAGAATAATGTGATGTCTTCTAGCAGCCGTATACATCTGTATGATAATAAATGTACATTTAATGCCTAGTTATCTTCTGTTATACTTGACGCGTACGCCACAAGTATTTGAGTTTCTCGGACCGCCTTAGTTGCTCGGCCCTCTTGAGTTGCTCGGACCTTTGGAGTTGCTCGGACCTTATTCGTCCAAAGTCTTCATATTCACCATGTAAATATACACGTGTATTTATATGATTGATCCATGTCAGCAGATTAAATTTGGTATCAACATATACCTTGTTTGTTTGGCTCACTATGATGTTGTGGTTTGGTTCTATCTTTTTGTAAGGTTTAGGTAGGTTGAATTTGAGCATATAGATGATGAAACAAGTTCACTTACATTTATGCAAATATTCCTAAAGATTTTCAAATTTCTAAAGAGGTTTTCTGGAGTTTGATAAACTTCTCGATTGCATGGAACATGTGATGCTGCTTTGTGTGAGACGATCATGAGAGCTCCTTGTATGATTAGTTTGAAGTGAATTTCTCTGTTTGATATTGTCATTTGATTTTCTAATGCTTGTGAATGTATTTGATCTTGCTAAGGATGACTGCATTTCTTGGGTGTTGATTATGATTAAGAATTTGTTCTTGTTGGTTCATGATGCATGCTTGAGTATATGTTGGGCTTTCTTTATCTTAGTTGAATGTTTTGTAGCTTCATTTTAATACTTGGTCACTTGATGTCCTCGCTTAATGGTTGATATAATTATTGTAGTATGTCGCATCGTATATTGAGTGCTTTTTTTTTATCTAAAATACATTTCAGATAAGATAGTGAAGTATCATAACATATCAATTGTGTTATTATCACACAAAATCTTTCTCTTGGAATATTTTATGTTTCACAAACTCCCCCCTTTTGATGATGACAATACAATTGATAAGGTTTGATAAAATGGTTTCATTAATATGTGGAACTCCCCCTTTGTTGTAAATTCCCCCTTGATTGTAGATTCATTATTTTTCTCACTTGAAACTCTATTTTCTCTCCCCCTTTTTCATCAGCAAAAAGGTGGGGTGTTTTTAGAATAGTATGTTATTTGTTAAAGACACAAGGTAATCTTCGTGTGGATGCATACCAGCTACAATGATGGTTAATACGATATGCTAATAGATTAGTCATATGTAGTTAATGTAGTAGAGTTGGATAAGTTGTCGAACATTATCACTTAGAGTTGTGATGTCAAAGTCATGGTGGACAGTGAAAATCCTATCTTTAGAAAGATATTTGGTAAAGATATCGGTGACGCTATTTTTCTTGGATGGACCTGTGGAAAAGGTTTTTATTTTTTTTATCACTTGGTTGTAATCTTAGATAGGCTTAATTATTTATGAGTAATCCAAGACGATTTCTTTATTGAATTTAGGACTAGGCTAAAAAAATTCTGACCATTTTGAATATAACATTTCCACCGAAAAATTTGTATATACCCAATGTGTTGTTTTCTTCCTCTCAAAAGCATATAGGGGTTTGGTTAATTACTTTCCACATTATTATGTAGCATGAAATATGCAAAAATTATGCCTAAAATGTATTCCAAAAACATATTAATATGTTTTCTTAAGTTATAAACAAGTGTGATAATATAAATGTTTAATTTCAAGGATTCGAGTATTAGGTATGTAGGAAAATTGTGAATTTTCTAGATTTCATTTTGCGAAAGACACGTGTGAGTAATTTAGTGTACATAAATCTTCATCTCGTTTTAAAAATATGTGTACATGAAAAATGCATTTTAGGTACCTAGTCTTCATATTTTCCCCTTCTTCATTTGTTTTTGCTAAAAGATTGCATTCATGAGGATAAATTCTTAGAAAATTTCCACTTGACTTTGTATTTTCCTTCTTTGTTTTATATGTATCCCATTATCCTCTCTTTATTTACAATTTTTCTTCATTGATGCTTCATATTCCTATGTTCACATACACACTTTGAAAACTTTTCATTAGTAGCATAAATGTATGAAATTGCCAAGAATATCATATGTGCTCTTTTGGATTCACAATGTTACTTATAAGTCACATATCAAGTAATATTCGTCTCACGTATAGTTGATTATAAGTGTACTCTCACAACGTAATGACAAATATATCACTCATATTACTCACAAGCATTGTAATATACCATGTGTATATGTAAATAGGAATTCAATATTCTATCTTTTCAATTCAAATCCACGGTCTTACGATGTTGGAATTGCCATTATTTTCTCATCTAAGCACTAATATCATGTAAGCTCTATTTTGGGCAATATTGATGTAATTACCATCATATTTTAGACTAACTGAGAATGTATATTTTATTTAATCATGCTCTTATATAATAAAGGGATCGCCTTCTTCATCACAATTGTAGGATTGCTATCAGAATATCATAATGATAGGATTTCCATTCGATATTCACAAAGGTGGAATTGCCACCTTGATCTCATAAGTGGGATTGCCACTTAATTATCGCAATGATGGGAATATCGTTAAATTTCATATTATGTGAGAACGTTTGAAACATGACTTTAGTGTAGATCCAGTGTCTAACAACTTTTAACTTTTCATGACTAGTATGTCCAATCAAGCATTTTCTTGATCATGTGATTTTGAGTCACCAATGAGACTGTCTTTACTCAAGTTCTAATTAACTAGTATAAACATGAAAGCACATTGGAGAATGTTCGTCGTTGATCATGTGAGTATAAAGGTGTGAGCAAAATCATATTAATATGGTATTAAGTTCATTAAAGGTGACCTATGTGAGGATCATATCAAATGTATATCACTAAATGACTTTCAATAATTTTGAGATCAATGCCATAGAGTGTTATCACTTAATAATGGAAGAATTTGTTATAATGTACTAATGATAAACATGATCTACCCATGTAGCATGTGCCAAGGATATTTCAATTATAAGTTCAAACAAGAGGCATATATCATAACAATTATTATTCATATTTAAAGCATGTGTGGTAATGTTTATAACAGGCATTTATGTGACGTGTTAAGATCATAATTCCTTGAATTAAGTTTAAGAACTCTTGTTATTAGCATATTTCACATATCATGGTATTTAACATATAGGTATGTTTGAGAGCATTAAGGACAAGTTAAGGAAGCATGTATAATAAGGCGTGTGAAGCAACTTTTTTGCAAGTTTTTCCTGGTTCAAATATGTCATCATTTGGTGTTTCTTTACCAACGAATCAATAATTATGCAAAATTCTAGAATAAGGATTGATGAACTCTAAGTTTGTTTTACTCAACTATTGGGAACTAATTTTATGTAAGCTATATGGGTTATTATTTTCAAGTCACTTTTGCATGTGTGATGACGATGTGATGAGATTTGTCAAAAACTTAATTAATTGTGATATGTCCTAATGTGTTGGCTTTTACCATATGCAATTGTATAAGTGTGAATGTTAAACAATCAATGTTAACTACCAAGTAGGGATTATGATAAGGTTCAATATGTGTTAAAAATGATTCAATGTGTATGTGTTACAATTTGCTCACAAATAATCTTAAGTGAGTTATTAACATGTGTGAGATATGATCAAGATTAACAATAATCATATTAGAACAAGAAAGGCATATTTTCATACGAAGGTGGGTGTGTATGGCCTTTTTCTACAATAATAGTTTTATAGACTCATTTGTACCCAAATCATGTTTAACTAATTTTACTTTTAAAGACCTTTCCTTTGTATCAAGGTTACTTTTTTTAAACACATTTTTCTTTTTCACAAACGCCTTTTTAAAGATAAGAACCTTCCCATTCTTCTTTTGCAAATCAACATTTCAAAAAAAATTCTTCTGAAAATTCCTTTCCTCCATTCAAATACAATTTTCTTTCTCTATCACACCTTTTCTTTTCTCAACCTCATTTTCCCCTTTTTTCAAACAAAATTCATTATGTTTTAAATCTAGACAATTATCACTTTTCCAAAATCCCCTCATTTAGATTTGATCTTCAAACTCAAAATATAGTTTTTTTTAAAACAAGTATCCATGAGCTAGTCTATGATACCAATTGTTGGTCCGAAATTTATACCAAGAGGGAGGTGAATAGGTATTGTGACATTTATTAAACTTTTTTCAAATATTTATTACTTTCACAAATCATTTTATATTATTTTCAGCTTTGTTAAAATATTTTCTTAGTAGGTTGATAAAATGATTTCAATTTTCATTGTTGTCTAGTATCCATACACATTCATATTCACATTCTAATAATATATTTACTAATCATATTAAAGTAAATCATGAATATAAATATAGTAAGGGAGGATATAGGGTTTGAAAGAACTTCACAAACTGGGTTTTAACGTGGTCCGGCTCTGTCTACATCCATGATCGAGACAGTAATCAAGAAACTTCACTATCTTCGGTTCACTTAAAGAGGAACAAAATTCCTAACAAGGATTTATCATACCATGCAATACCACAACCAGCAAGATGCTAAATTCATCATTGAAAGATACCCACACAAGATCCCAAGGTCTTGAAATGACTTGACTCCCCGCAACAACAGAACTACCGATCGAGAAGATACAATGAAGTTCCCATAACTAACAATAACAAGATTTATAACCAAAACATAAAGAGAAGTTTATTTACTAAAATATTGGTGAAATAGGTTTACTCTCTCTATCTAGAAATATAAACATACAAGTGGTCACAATTATGTTGCTCAAGGGGATATTTGGTTTTAGGCCTTTGTCTTAGTAGATTGAGGTTTTAATCTCTAAGAACACATGATATTTTTTGGTATCTTGGTTCAAGAGAGATTTTGTGTTTAAATCACTTGAATCTTAAGTGGTTTTTTGGTTTTAGATCTTTGTCTTAGGAAATTTGTGTTTTAATCTTTAAGCACAAATAATGTTTTGAGTATCTTGGTTTAAGAGAGATTTTGTGTTTAAATCACTTTGAAGCTCAAATGGGTTTTTGGATTTGCAACTTTTCTCTTTTAAAATAGACATTGATTTCTCTTTCTAGAAATCGCAATGGTTTGATGGTTGATTTTGATACCAGGCACAAATGGTATCTAGGTATAATTCTTTATCTCAAGTGGGTGTTGGGTTTAGAACTTGGTTAAAGAGAGGTTTTTAGGCTTGAAGATTTGCTTCAATGCAGGTTTTGCTTTAATAGGGATTCGGGTTTGAATCTCACATTTATGAAAATGTGTTTAGGAACTTTGTTTAAGTTATAGAAATTTCAAGTAGGATAACACAAGCTCGGGATTAGGCTTTGTAGTTTAGAATTGAGGTTTGAAGGTCTACTTATAATCTTAAGAAGAAACTAGTTGTTGAAGGGTATTTAGGTAAATTCTATGGCTTTCGGAATTTGAAATTTGAAAACTAGAAGTTATAATTCCGAGTTATCATACAATAATAGTCGACTATACCACCCTTCCAGTAAGTAGGTTTTTTGGTTTTGAGAAGTCAGTCCCACTTGTCCTTACTGAATCGATTATAACTCGATGTACATTTAACTATACTTTGAGATGTAGTCAACTATACTTTATTTGTTTGGGTTATTATGATGTTGTGGTTTGGTTTCACATTTAGGTAGGGTTTAGGTAGGTTTAGGCAGGGTTTAAGTAGGTTTGATGAGCATATGCATGATTAAAAAAGTTCACTAACATTTGTACAAATGTTTATAAATATCTTCAAAATTCTAAAAAGGTCTTCTGGATTTTGATCATTTTTCTATATTGCATGGAACATGTGATGTTGCTTTGTGTGAGACAAGGAGGATATCTCATTGTATCAATGGTTTGAATTGAACTTATCTTGAAGTTTGTTTCATGAACTTGGTTTGATCTGTGTGGTTGATCTTCTGATGCTTGTGAATGTATTTGATCTTGCTAGGCATGATTCCATTGCTTGGGTGATGATGATGATCAAGACTTTGTTCTTCTTAGTTCATGGCACCTGCTTAAGTACATATTGGACTTTATATATCTTGGTTGAATGCTTTGTATCCTCATTGCAATGGTTGGGTACCTGATTTCTCGGTTGCATGGATGATATGATTTTTATAATATATCTCATTAAGTATGAGTGCCTAATTTTATCTCAAGTACCTATTAGAGAAGATAATAAAGTATCATCACATATCAATAGTGTTGTTATCATATGAAATCTTTGTTTATGAATATATCATGTTTCACATGGGTCACTCCCTCAACAAATATAATCGAAAAAATACATCATTAACTATCAACCCATTTCAAATGAACCCAAAAAATGAATTCTCGCTTTTTTAATACATAAATGCATAAAATTACCCTTGAACCTAATATTTTATTACATTAATTACCTTAATACCCTTACCACGTCACCCATCTAAAATTTCTCACTTTTAACCATACAAAACCCATCCCAATTCTCCCTCTCATAGCTATTCACACATCCCCCCAAGCAACATGTGGCCCCCAGTAGTTCCCCTCTCTTCCTTACATTTATCCCTTCTCCTTCATCTTAATCTAAGTATATCTCACTTTTTCAAGTCCTCAAACACAACCCAAAACTTCACAACTCACATTCTTTTTCCTTCTTTCACCAAAGTCTTCAAAATGGTACTCACCTCTCAAATCCATCTTCTCCATCCTCGATATCTCCCTAGCTCTATCCTAGACTAACCTTCGTGTCTAAGTTGGTCTTTCCGCCTGTTGTGGCAGTGTTGGTGGGTTCTACTGAGCCCGTGGTGGTGCAAAGTGCTGGAGCATGGTTGCCATCGCAATGGAAACTGCCTAGGTCACGATGGTAGCAATCTTTGCTAAAGTGATCAAATATGGGGCCGGTGGGACCTGACGTTGTTGTTATGGATCCTGCTGAGCCTCATCCTCTATAGCGGGTGAGACTACGCACGTAGGTCTACCCCTTCGTCCATTTTCTAACTGAAAGCAAATAAGGTTCGAATTCGTAAAAATCGCAAGAATTTAATAAATCATAAGCATTGGCTCTAGATATCTAAGAACAAAACGCAGAACGTAATGAACGCAACACAGATCCTAAGGACATTAGAACCTGGATGCTCTGATACCAACTATAACAACCCTTATTTTCTCACGTAAAGGTTGGCCAGACACGATAGGTCGAAGATGGGGCTTGTTGTTCGATTAATACCATTCTCAACATCAAACCATATAAAATATATTATCAATTATATTCCAAATGATAATAAAATTCAATATGCACCAAGTGTAAATGAAATCCAACATAATCGTAAATGTTTCAAACCAACATGAAATAAATAAACCCCGGGCTTATGCCCATACAGTCATCCAAAAGAAATAAATAAACTGAAGCGGAGTAGCACATAAACTAGAATCAACAAAAAGGAGACTGCAAGGTGTCACACCCTGCTAAATCCGACATATGGGGTGGCCAGTCGCCGTCACCGAACCGTGTCGGGCGTGAACTAAATTAAATACCATTCTTATCATGAGATAAATATGAGACATGGATAAATCAATCCACAAGATAAATAATTGAATCAATCCCAAATAATAATAAATAACTGAACAATAAGAGATCCATCAAGTGCTAAAACTCCAAATAAATCCAATCTCCAATAATGAATTAATTAAAATCTGAATAATAAACCAACTGTAAATATTCCAACTGAAATCTTAAACAACCTTGGAACCGAATGGCCTAATAAAAACCCATAAGAAGTCTCATAATGAGATATGACTGAAAGGGAAGCCTAACTAAATAAAGCAGTAGATAAATAACTCCAGCTGCACCTCCAAAAGATAATCTCCAAATATCCTATGCAGCTTCTCCAAACTTATCCTGAAAAGTTAGTCAACGCAAGAGGTCAGAGCCCCGAGCATGAATACATACTACTCCCCTCAAATAGGATTCGTAAATCCAGATAGTAGCATTATATGAGATAAATATCACAATAGAATATTTTAAATAATAATATAATGATTAAACGCGATAAAAATAAATCACTAACTACCCTCGGAAATTCTAATTCAATAATCCACACCAATATGATTTTAAGTATACAAGTCCCCTATTGTTAATTTAAATAAATTAACCCAATTTATTATTCTCCACAGTTTTTATCTTAATTATAGTTGTCCACCCGCCTCGGGCGGTAATCCACCAAAGTTTTTATACTTTTTCTTGTCAAATAGCCTCTGATCCGTTTAACTGTTGACCCCGCCCCATGACAAGGTTCCACACACGACACGACATAAATCTCTCGTTGACTGGTTTAAACTGTCGGTCCCTGACACATTATGTCGCCACAAATTTTAATACCCGTTTTTATCTTAGGCATTTATTCTCATTTTCTCAATTTCTAATTTATCAAAATTATCCCACCCTTATTATCGACGTGAGATCCTCAAAATACCCCTTAGTCCCAGACCGAAGGGTCCACAAAGTACACATACGTCCTACCCTATATATAGGATGGATTTCTAACATTTAACACGTCCTAGTATCATGCCTAGGCTAGCATAACGTCGATAAAACATAAAAATCTGCCCCACCCCGAAATATGAAATCCCCACAAATTTGCACTAAGTAGTCCCATACCTAGCAAGCATAAAAAAAATGGGGTGAACAATATACTACACGAGAGTCCATCGTCCCCGCGAAGGCAAAAGTGACTACTAATAAATCACACAACACATAATTTATATGAGAAACATAGAAATTCAAACGTAAAGACCCCCGATTAATTTAAACTCCAATAATAATATCGTCATCGATTTTCAACACAATTATTTCCAATAAATCATGTTAAATTAATCAACATGCCAAAAAAATATTCAACGCGTCATAATTGTCCTCTTTTATAAGTCACGTAATTTTTTTATAGGTGTATACACGTCCCACATATCATATAAATAAACCCATAAGAATTTTGCATGAGAACTTATACCCAAAACCATACTCAACTCAACTCAACTCAACAAAGCCTTTTCCCAATTATTTGGGGTCGGCTACATGAATCCTATTTTTCCATTCCATTCTGTCCACTGCAATATCTTCGGTTAAACCACATGATATCATGTCCTTTTTTATAATATCCCGCCAAGTTAATTTAGGCCTACCTCTACCCCTTGGGTTACCATTAATACTAACTAAATCACTCTTCCTTACAGGAGCATCCATTGGTCTACGCTTGACGTGTCCAAACCATCTAAGTCGATTTTCTCTCAATTTATCTTCTATAGGAGCTACTTTTACCGTTTCACGAATCTGTGTGATAGGCGTATACCTTTGAAGTTAAAAGGAAAATTTTATAGGACGGCCATTAGACCCGCCATGTTATATGGGACAGAGTGTTGGGCAACCAAGAAACAAAATGTGCAGAAAATGAGTGTGGCGGAGATGCGAATGCTAAGATGGATTTGTGGTAAAACTCAAAAGGATAAAATTAAAAATTAACAAAATGATAAAAGTAGCTCCTATAGAAGATAAATTGAGAGAAAATCGACTTAGATGATTTGGACACGTCAAGCGTAGACCAATGGATGCTCCTGTATAGAAGAGTGATTTAGTTAGTATTGATGGTAACCCAAGGGGTAGAGGTAGGCCTAAATCTAACTTATGCACCCAAGGGTTTCAAGGATTAAATCATATTTCAAATTTTCATAAAAATAGTCCCAGAAAATAGTGTCCACTTTATCTAATTAAGTTACTAATTGATTATAATAAAAAAAATGCATCATTAAAGGTTTAGGCGATACTTAAAACGCATAATACTAGAGGAAAGGAATAGAAATTCATACCTGTGAAAATTGTCGGTTGAAAGTTCTGAATGTTGGGTTGCGTTCGTTTCGCGAAAATCAGCAAGTTACATTCTAGGGCCTTCTGGAAAATACGTAGTTTAAACCTCCCAAAATATAATTGAAGTTTGGATTAATGGAGGTTTAGGGTTGAAATATAAGGGTCTGAGTATACTTTTTTGTGTATGGAAAAGAGAGCTTGAAAACAAAAGTGTCTTGACCTTTTTGAAAAAAATGGGTCAAGATGTTTTTTATAGGGTGAGATAAGTGTTCAACTTATTACCAACTCCCAAAAGATAAATACAAAAATTTAGTATCCACCCAAAAACTCCGTGATATGCAAATATTGAGGAGGCAGTCCCTTAAACTTGTGTGTCCAAACAAGTTGGAAGGCAGCAACAACTAATACAACTCCTCTCACACGGAAACCAAGGGAAAGTATAAAGTAAAAAAAAATGAATACCAAACCTAAGCCACACGCTAATAGGAATAGAACAACCAAGGCCTAATAAAACAAAATCTCATCAACTCCAAATCATAAGGTTCCATGCGCCAACAGGAAAAACATTTGGTTTATAAACTTAAAAATTTCATTTAATCAATTAATCAAAATTCATTTAAAAATACTTTCACTATAATCAAATTTCGACCAAAATAATCTTTTAATTTAATTAGTTCACTATTTAATTGACAAACATTTAATTTCACCAAAAAAAATATACGTTTTTTACTTTTAATTTAAAATGCACTGTGGTGACAATTATATTCAACACAAATAAATGACAGAAGCGCAATCACCAAGGAAAATAAAGAAGGATAAATGCCAATCACACAACACAGTATGTACATGGTTCAGCAAGAATGCCTACGTCCACGGTGGTCCAGTCAGTATTATTTCTATATACTCTGGGGAGCGTTTACAGAGAATACAGTGCGTGCCCTTTGCCCCAGGCTTAGGGTTTATTATATACATGTCTGTCCTCGGGGAGTGGGGGTGTTGGACTCCCCCACGTCCACCATCTTCTCCTGGAATGTCTCTATACGAGAACCTGGGAGGAGACTAAGTCGTAATTATTTTTAGTTAAGGCGAGGGGTCCGGATTTTGGGCCGTTTTTATTAGGCTACTCGTCCGAGCCCATAATGGTAAATTCGGGTACCCACAATTGCCTCTAAAGTTTTTGGGCCACAATTTGGGCTCAATAAATTTAAATGATTTGCCATAATGGCACTTTTGTGAATCGTGTAACTCTTCCCAAAGTCAAGAACTGATTTAGGTGGCAGTTGCTTCGTGTCCTGTGTGTGATTATTGGGAGCATTTAAAAGCTGTTTGGAGCAGCGTTCCATAGTTGTCGTTTCAAAATTTTTTGCGTTCACTCATCTTCTGCGAGTTTCAGTTGTTGTGTCTTCTTCTTCGGGCCTTCATTTTCTTCGCTTTCACTCTCTCTGGTCATCTAGGCTTGTGATATTTCATCTCGTAAGTCCTCTTTGCTCTTTCTTTGTGCTTTATTTGTTGAGTTTTCTCTGAATTTGCTATTTTAGGGTTTACAAATGTCAAAGATAGGTAATAGATCAGTGTCTGAGTTCAGAAATTTCTATAACATCCCAGAATGGGTAGAGATTGAGTGCGCCTCTCTCCCTAAGAATGTTAGAGAGATAGAGGGTGCTCATTGGATTCATGTCTTTTTGCTTTCTCAAGGGGGCTTAATTTTCCTTCAAATAATTTGTTCCTTCATTTCTTTGGTTATTTCAACATTGTCCATACACAGTGTTCGCCCAACGTATGGAAGATAATCAATGGTGTCCATAGAATAAATCAACTTTATGGCACTAAATTAGGGCTCGCCGATGTTTGTTTTTATTATTCCTTCTCTCGAACCAGCTCTGGTCTTCTTTACCTCAAGACCAGGAGTCCTGACAGGGTATTGGTAGTAAATTTACCTGATTCCCACAAGGACTACTGGCAAGATGGCTTTCTTGCTAGGAATTGGAAGTTCTCCCCCCAGGCTTAGGGGTCGAGGTCAGATAGATTCACTGTTCCCTTTTATGGGGAAGAGTACATAGGTAGCTTTTGCTCTGCCCTTTCGGTCTCTTTGTTAATGTGTGACTTTTCTGACACTTTCCTATTTTCTTTTCAGCGAGGACAAAGAACTTGGAGCCTGCCCTCAGCGAGGTTCGAACTTTCGAGTTGATTAAAGCTTGGAATATCAGGGAACCTTTGACTGACAGTGAACATCCCCGGTCTGCTGCTTTCCTACTCGAGTACAAGAATATTGGGTCTAGTTTTATTGCGAGGCCTGCGGATAGTATTCCTGAATTTGATACTTCTGAAGAAGCTGCTGCCGATCCCATTCAGTTGGACGAAGAAGAGAGCAGTTCCGAGAGTAATATCATAGGAGGTGCTGAAGGTGGTTTTGGCGAGGATAGCTCCAGCAGTGATAGTTCTTTTAGCTCAGAAGACGTTTTTGAAGCCTAAGAACCTTCGAGTTCATCCAGCAGCTCCAGCGAGGAAATGGTTACCCCAAGAAAAAACTTAATCTGTAATGATGATGATGATGTGCTTCTCTCCCAGAGGTCGAAGAAGCAAAAATCCAGCAGTGGGGCTGTTGCCACTGGTTCTCGGTCTGCTTCTTAGGAGCAAGAGAATAAGAGAAAGGAAGAATAGCAGGTGAGAGAGAGAGAGAGAGAGAGGAAGAGGAAGAGGGCAGAGGAGAAGAAGAAGACTAAGGAGAAGAAGAAGATTAAGGAGAGGAAGAGGGTAGAGAAGGAGAAGGAAAGGGAGGAGGAGAGGAGAAAAATGGAAGCGAGGATGAAGGCTCGGTAGGCCTTAGTACCTGTGTTCGTATTTCCAGAGGGGGCCTCGGATTACCATTTCTCCTCAGTTGGCCCCTACGTTGCTCGAGAGAGCAGTCCTTCCTGCTGATCGCCAAAGGGCGATGGGGACTGACCAGTTATCCTTGTAAGCGAGTCATAGGCTAGCCTTGGTAAGTCTGTTTCTCTTTTCTAATGCTCTTTAAATTTTATCTATTTCTTTCTTCTAATATCTTCTTTTATTTGCAGTTTGTGACTGACTTCTCCGTGCTCTATCGCTCTCGCGATGAGCTGGTGAACAAGAATGGCGAGCTAGATAAGCAAAATGTTGCTTTGAAAGTGAAGAGTGTCGAGCTTGATGCTAGATTGAAGGCCGCTGATGTTGCCCGAATGTCCTCTGACCTGGCCCTTGTTAAAGCCAATCGAGAGAGGAGGCAATGGTCAAAGAACTGAGCTAACTGTGGGAGGCCTACGATTTGGTTTGTTTGAGCAAGCTAGGATAGTGGAGGAGAACAAGGTTCTGACCGAAAAGATGAAGGAGAAGGAGTCTGAGGCAACCACTGTTAAGTAAGACTCATATAATTCAGGGTGGGCTACCGCGTATGAAGATGTTTAGGTTTAGATAGGCTACATCAGCCGTCTGAACTTCAAAAAGGGTTGGAACAAAGCCCTCTTAGCATCCGGGTTAGATGTTGCCTCTCCCTTGTTCGATGATCACGATCCAGGCCCAAAGCCTATCATGGATGAATCTCCTGCCCTAGTCATTAAAGGTGTCGACCCTTCTTCCCAGTCAGTTCCTGTTGATGCCCTTCCTGCTCGAGCGACAGAAGTTGTTCCTACTGAGGGTGGTGTTCCTACTGCTGCTGATAAGGGGAAGCAGCCAGCTTCTTCTGATCGACCCGAGGTCGACAGTTAATTTATCCTTAGGATTGATTTTTTATTTCTGTTTATAATATTCCTTTCTGTTTCTCAATGTACTCTGATCCTTTTATGTATTAATGAAATGAGAAGGTTTCTTCCCTCAGTGTACTGATTCATTTTATCCTTTACTACTCTTTTATGGCCTGTAGTTGATTGATGTAGATGATTATATACCAGCCACTTCTTAACTGGGAAGAATGCTTGGTCGTGATGTGAGTCCTGAAGTTCGTCATACTTTCGTGAGAATTTGCAAATCACTGCGATTGAGGAACAAGCGTTTCATAGAGAAAACTGAGCTCATTGCCAAACTGAAAGACAGGCTCCAGGAGATGGAAGAAGTTGGAGCTTCTGTTCAAGAGGAGGTGAATACGCTGAGAGCAAGACTCCTCGATGCTACCGAGATCAACCAAGTTGGACGAATTCTGCAATAGGAAAATGAGTCTTTGAGGAGGGAAGTTTTTCTCCTTAGAGAGCATGCGTTGAGCACTGCACCTCGCATTTTAAGGGGTTCCTCCTCATTGTGAGATGGCGCAGGACTGAGCGACGTTTCTCCTGTGATACGACGTTCTATCCCATCGACCGTTTTGCGAGCTGTTACAAATGCAAGAAACCCAGCTAGGGAAATGGATGAGCTTCGTGAGGATGTTCGTCGAGCGTACGTTATTATTGCTGGGCTTCAAAGGGATGTCACACGGCTAAGGCATCTATTTAAGAGAGTACCTCGGCGAGTATAGGCTGATGGTTACGACCAAGATTGGGTGAATGCTCCGATGAGGCTGACAGAATTTGAAGAGCTCGCCTTTATCAGGGGATGGTTGAGTGCCCTAAGGGAGCTACAAGTTCTAAGGAACTCAATACTCTAGTATCGTCATGAAATCTCTCCTTCCACTTTAAGACCTAACCCCTTCAGGAGGGATGATCAGTGGATCCCCATCGATGCCATCCCTCGGCAGCTATTGGAGTTAGATGCGAACGAGGTCGATGAGGAATTAGCTCCTCATCCGGATGACGGTCGAAGAGCACATGTAGATGATTATCGTGTTCAGATGCCCCAGCCTCATTAAGATTTTACCAGTTGTAACTCTGTACACATATGTAATGAAATAATGTAGTATCGATGCTTTGGGCAATCTCGCCGATTATACACGGGTTGTACATTTTTATTGTAAGGAAGTAATATAAAATTTATGTTTTGGGCGAACTCGCCGACTAAACAAGTGTTCCATATTTTTTGCATATATTCTTTGCTTAATAATCTTGGGCCTCTCTTGGCCGACTAGATTGGTAAGTTTGCATTGCCGAGTAAGTGTCCCTCCAGTCCAGTATGCTTATGAGATACCATTCTGCTTTACTTTACCTTTTAGGTCGTGTCGTTACACTCCCTTAGGCCTAAGCGTGGCAATTGGCGGGGACACACCTGGTGTTGGATGCTCTATCCGACCAGGGTTTTATTAACCAAACATTATTTGGCGACCAATTTGACTTGGCCGAATTGCCTAAGGATCTCCTGTAGGGTTTTATATATTACCAGGGGCAATGCTAAGAGGTTGTTCGTGCTTCATAAAGAAAACCTAAGGAGGGTGTTTTCCCTACTATCGTGTACTGAGTAGTGTGCCTGTCACTTGGAAAGGGTGTGCAAGTTATAAAGTCCATATATTAATTAACTAACATCTCATAGAATGCAACTGCTAAACAACTTTCATTAATCACAAGTAAATGAGTTGCCATTTGCATAAACTTGTAAAAAAGCGAAAGAAAAAACTAGAAATAGAATTTCTTAAGATTTGTCGCATTCCATGCTCGGGGTATCTCTCTGCCCTCCAGCAATTCTAAGTGATAGGCTCCTTGCAGATCATCTTTTGTTATCTTGAATGGTCCTTCCCAGTTTGGGCCCAATTTTCCATCTGATGGTTTTACTGCACTGCCAAGGACTTTCCTTAGGACATAGTCACCAATTTGGAATGCCCTTGGATTGACCTTCTTGTTATAGTGTTTTGCGAGCTGTTGCTGGTAGCTCGCTAATTTCACTAAGGCAAGTTATCTGCGTTCGTCGGCTAGATCGAGTTCAGCGAGCAATGCTGCATCATTCTGGCCCTAGTCGACAAGGGTGGACCTCATAGTTGGTAGGCCTGCTTCTAATGGGATGACCGCTTCCATTCCATATGTTAGTGAAAATGGGGTTTCCCCCGTTGCCCATCGTGGGGTAGTGAAATAAGCCCACGGAATATGTGGTAGTTCGTTCACCCATGCGCCTTTGGCTTGCTCTAATCATTTCTTTATCCCATCTATCACTGTCTTATTGGAAGCTTCAGCTTGACCGTTGCTCTAAGGATACGCCACTGAGCTGAAATAGTGCCTGATCCCGTGCTCATTGCAGAAACTCTGGAAAGGGCCACTTTTGAACTGTCTTTCGTTGTCAGTAATGATGGTTCTGGGGATTCCAAAATGGGTAATTATGTTTTTCCATATGAATCTCATCATATCTGCATCTTGGATGTTTGCCAGTGGCTCTGCCTCGATCCATTTAGTGAAGTAATCCGTTGTGACCAACAGATACTTTTGGTTGCCAGCGGCGGTAGGAAGTGGTCCTACGATGTCCATTCCCCATTGGGTGAAGGGACAGGGGCTGGTGAGTGATCTTAAGTCGTTGGCAGGTTGGTGAACCATAGGGGCGTGTAGTTGATATTTATTTCACTTGCGAGTGTACACTGCTGAATCTTTTTTCATATATGGCCACTATTAGCCTTCCTTCATAGCTAGAAAAGCTAGTGATCTTCCTCCTATATGGCTCCCACAGATTCCTTCATGGAGCTCGTGGAGAATCTGCTCGGCATTCCTCGGGTGAACACATTGTAGGTAAGGGCCAGAGAATGATCTTTTATACAGTTTGCCCTCAGGAGATAAGTGAAAGCGAGTATCTTTGACTCTTATCTGATGATCGATCTTCCTATCACTTGGAAGTGCGCCATCCTTCAAATATTCCTTTAAAGGGTCCATCCAACTGGGTGCTGATTCAATCTGGAGCATATGTTCCGCGCCTGGCAGCTCGTCACTTTGGTTGATGCTCGGGTGAGCGAGGAAGTCAATGGGGATCGCTCTCTTTAAGTCAAAATTAATTGCTGAACTCAGGGCTGCCAAGGCGTCAGCGTGGCTATTATGACCTCTGGGAAATTGCTGGATGCTGACTTCCTCGACGTTGGCCATTAGCCTTTTTTGCCAAGGCGAGATAGGCTGCCATTCTTTCATCTTTTACGTTGTAGTCCCCATTTATCTGGCAAGAAACTAATTGTGAGTCATCGAACACCTGTAACTGCTTTGCTCCTAAAGTGTGTGCCTTCTGGAGGCCGACTATCAAAGCTTCATATTCGGCCTCATTGTTAGAGGCTTTAAATCCAAGCCTGATTCCCTATTCGAGGGTTGCATCTTCTGGAGTAACAAGCACAATGCCCACTCCTGCCCCCTTTGAGTTGGAGGCTCTATTAATAAATAATTTCCAAACTCCTTCTGTTGCATGGTTCTCTCCCTGCATAATAAATGATTGCCTGTGAATTCAGCTATGAAATCAGTAAGTACTTGTCCCTTGATTGCATTCCTTGGTTGAAATTGGATGTCAAATTATCCGAGTTCGATTGACCATTTAGTCAGTCTGCCCAACAGGTCCACTTTCCTCAGGATTGCTTTAAGAGGGTGTGATGTAAGAACAACGATGGTGTGAGCTTCAAAATAGATCTTCAACTTTTTTGAAGCTACCACAAGTGCAAAGGCGAGATTCTCTAGTGGTAGGTACCGCTGCTCAGCCTCTAATAGAGTTTTGCTCGCATAATAAACGGGGTGCTGAATTCCTACTTTCTTGCATACCAGCGCAGAACTCACGGCGTGGTTGGAAACGGCGAGGTATAGGTACAGGGAATCTCTTTTTTGAGGTATGACGAGCAGGGGTGGTGATCTAAGGTAGTCCTTGAGCTCGTTCAATGCTTGCGAGCAATCTTGATTCCATTCTACTATCTTGTTCCCCTTCAAGAGATGGAAGAATGGTTTGCATTTCTCGGAAGAATTCGAGATGAAACGGTTCAAGGCAGCGAACATGCCGGTGAGTTTCTGTACATCGCGTATTGTGCGAGGGGGCTACACCCCATTGATTGCGTCGATCTGGTCTGAGTTAGCCTTGATGCCTCTCTTACTGACCAAGTACCCCAGAAATTTTCCTCACTGGACACCGAAAGAAAACTTGCTCGCGTTGAGCTTCATTCTATATTTTCTGAGGATCTCGAAGGTTCTCGATAGGTCTGAGAGGTGGTCTTCTTTATTTCTGCTCTTGAGGAGCATATCGTCGATGTAGGCCTCCATGGTGCCTCCCATTTGGTCTTTGAATATCTTGGTGACCAGCCGCTGGTAGGTTACCCTCGTATTTTTTAGCCCAAAGGGCATGACTTTGTTACAGTATAATTCGATGGTGGTGCTGAATGTTGTCTTATCCTGGTCTGGTGCATACAGAAGGATCTGATAATATCCCGAATATGCATCCAGAAAACTCATTCTTTCATTAGCTGTTGTGGCATCCACCAATTGGTAATTTTTGGGAGGGGAAACTGTCCTTTGGGAAAGCCCTGTTAAGGTCAGTGAAGTTGATGCAGACTCTCCATTTCCCGTTATTCTTTGGAACTACTACTGGGTTGGATAACCATTTGGGAAATTGGACCTCCCGTATGGATCCTGCATCCAGTAATTTTTTAACTTATTTTTCAACGGCTTTTGCTTTCTCGGGTGCAGTTCACTGTGCCTTCTGGGTGATAGGTTTAAAAGTGGGGTCGACATGCAATCGATGACAAACCACACTGGGATCAATTTCAGGCAGCTCGTATGGTTCCCATGCGAAAACGTCTACGTTGCTTTTCAACAAAATCGTCAATTCCTTTTTCTCTTGATCTGTGAGAGAAGCTCCAATCAAGAATACCCTGTCCTTCTTGCTACCACCAGCCATAACTTCCTCCAGGTTTTTTACGACTAGATCAGAAGGGAGGATCCTGGTCTCTTCCACTCCGATTCTTTCGTACCTTAACTGCTATTTTGAAGGTATCAGACCTTATTGTTCCTCGCCCTTCTCATTGGGTTTCTCATCCTTCTTCCCTGGTCTAGGGTGGATGGACCTTATGAAGCACCTTCTTGCCATAGCTTGGTCGCCATGGATCTCCATTACTCCTCGCTCGGTCACATATTTGAGTTTCTGATGGTAGGTCGAGGGGACTGCCTTCATCGTATATATCCATCCTCTGCCGAGGATGGCTTGGTATGGCGAGTCAATGTCGACTACCAAAAACTTAATCATCTTGGAGATACTTCCTACCCTTACCGGTAGCACAATCTTTCCCAGTAGGATAGTCACTTTTCTAGCGAAATCAACTAGAGGGACAGTGGCCTCCTTCAGTTCGACGATGCTCAACTTTAATTTCCTGAACAGATCGAGATACATTACCTCGGATGAACTTCCTTGGTCAACGAGCAACTTGTCGACGTCATAGTTGGCAATCCTGAGCGTAATGATCAAGGCGTCATGGTGTGAGGTTCTCACTCCCACCAGATCTTCATCTGTGAACACGATATGTTTGTTATAGTCGACGTCATCTGCTCGCCGACATTTTCCTGATTGGGTCTTTACTAGGTCGATCTGGAAAGCTTGCATAACTACTATAAGCTTTTTTACCTCCATTCGAGCTGAATTCCCCTGAATCTCCTTCACATCAGATGCCCCGTGAATTACTGCGAATTCATGGCCAGCATTATCCTCGAGGACGTTGTCACGTCTTGCTTCTCCATTGGTAGCGACTTTCTCTGCCTTCTTCTCTATAAACTCGTTCAGATGCCCAGATTAGGCCAGTTCTTCGAGGTGGGACTTAAGAGCTTTGCAATGCTCAGTCTTATGTCCTCCCTCTTTATGAAAAGCGCATCTCAGCGCGTTATTTCTTTTTGAGGGATCTCCTCCCGTCTTTGTGGGCCACTTAATAAATGGATCGTCTTTAATCTTTGCGTGAATTTTGTAAATTGGTTCTCAGAAGACAGTATTGACTGCCTGAAATAATTTTGACACATCGTTCTTGCCTCCGTTCTTGGAGCCATTTTTGCCCCCATTCTTTCCTCTTTTCTTCTGGTTCTCAGCTTTGTCATTGCCTTTGGCAGCGAGCTTGGTTTGTCCATTCTCCCCTGTGCTGGGGCGGGCCACGTCCTCTACCTTGGTGTATTTCTCGATGTGAGCTATCAGGTCATCGATGTTCGTGGCCTCTTTCTTCGTCAGGGACTGGTATAGAAAGGAAGAGTTGGGTAGCCCAATTTTGAAGGAGGCCACTGCCACCTGCTCCGAGCAGTCCTGGACCTCGTTGAATAACTCCCAGTGCCTTTTCGTGTAGTCTCGGAAGGTCTCTTGAGGTGTCTTTTTCATTATTAGCAAAGCATCCATCCTTTTGGGATGGGAACTACTAGTAATGAAGCGGGTCGTAAAGAGCTCGTCCAGGGACTCAAAGCTCCTGATAGACCTGTGAGGGAGACTTTTGAACTATTTCTGCGCCACGTCATGTAGGCTCGAGGGAAAAATCTGGCGCATCAGTGCATCTCGGTGGTTCCAGAGGGTCATGGCTTGCCTGTGCTGCCTAACGTGATCAATGGGATCAGTTTTTCCATCATAAATCTTAAATCTTGGAATAGTAAACTTCTTGGGGGCTTCCTCTTCTTCTATTTCCCTCGAGAAAGGGGATTTCATTTGGGTCTTGAAAGCTTGTCTAGCACGCTCCCTGGTCGATCTTGTGCCGCGATGTGCTAGGTGTTGTTCCATCTCCCTTTGGACCAAATTTCGTATATTCTCATTGCTGCGAGCTGGGCTCCTGTAACGTTGAGCCAGTCACTGGTTCTCGAGTGAGTCGCTACCTGACTCGTGCCTTTCACTCTTTTGGGATCCATGCCTAGGGCTCCTTCCTCGGCTGCGAGACTTGATCGCCTGAGGGATAGGAGTGCGGTACGAACGACGTCTAGTGCTGTAATGGAGCTCTTTCTCCATCTTCTCTAATTTCCTTTTTAGGCGAGCATTCTCAGCCTCCTGCTTGCGAGAGGACTCCCTTTTCTCTTAGAGCCTCTCCTCATAGGCATCAATCAACCTGGAGATTTGCGTGGACCACCCTGGTCCTTGGATTTCTTCTGAGGCTGGTCTCTCTGGGCGAGCCCTCTGATCTGAACGCCGAACTTCAGATCTGATCCTGCGAGGGGCAGGTTGTTCTTGGATATCTCCTACCTGTGGAGCACTACTGTTGTGACTAGATATTTCGAACTCCTTGGTTGGTGTGGGCTTTCTCAAGGAAGACAAATGTTCCCACATACAGCGCCAATTGTGGTGACAATTATATTCAACACAAATAAATGACAGAAGCGCAATCACCAAGGAAAATAAAGAAGGAGAAATGCCAATCACATAACACAGTATATACGTGATTCAGCAAGAATGCCTTTGTCCACGGTGGTGCAGTTAGTATTATTTCTATATACTCCGGTGAGCGTTTACAGAGAATACAGTGCGTGCCCTTTTCCCCAGGCTTAGGGTTTATTATATACATGTCTGTCCTCGGGGAGTGGGGGTGTTGGACTCCCCTGTAATACCCCGTATTTTTGTGATATTTATTTATGGGATTAATTGAATTAAATGCGTATTAATTGGAAATTAATCCGGATAAAAATACTAGAGAGATGCGAGTTAGTATTTGATATTAATGAGTATATATGTCTATATATGAATATGGAATTATTGATTTGTCGTGAGATAGAAATACGGCAATTTGGAAATCTTGTTGAGACGCGTGTGACAGTCGCGTCATGGAATATAATTATGATAATTAAAAAGTGAATTTTATTTCTATAAACCGTATGGTCATTTTGAGTGCGCCAACGCGTCCGGAAGGGTCGAAATAGTCAGAAAACACTAGCCGGGGGTTTAGTTTGGGTCCCGGGGAATTTTTAGGCCATACCGGCAACGTATAAGGGTAGTTTGGTAATTTTAGAATTTTGGGATTTTTGATTAACGAATTTTAGGAATTTTAAATGGAAAATTAAAAGACCCACTAACCCATTACCAGCCATTAACTGATTAGAGGGCTACGGGGGTTATTAGAATTAGCCCCAAAAGTTCCTAAGACAAACCCTAGCCTCCATTGCCACCATTAGAGAAGAGCTTGTAGAGGGAGAGAGAAGAGAGGAGAATTTTGCACAGAGAGAGAGAGAAACTCATCAATTCGTCATCAAATTCAGAGATACACATAAGGCAAGTGGTTTAATTTCATTATTTTGCAGAGAATGCTTCTTCCATGCGTAGGAAATTCAAATAAATTGTATTGTTCTTGGAGTATGATGAAAACCCATTTAATTGGATGTAGAGATTTAAGAATCTATTGAGGAAATTGCATGTAGAACGTTGATAGGATGATTAGTCAGATGAAAATACATCTTTTACATCATAAAAACGGATTTAGTTATGTCTATGAATGACTTGATTTTTCTAGGGTTCATGTTCTTGAGATTTGAAAAATAAATGTTGGAGATTTGATAATTTGATGTAGTTTAGGGTGATTTGAACCCATATAAATGTTGTAATACGGTTGAAACATGTTTAGTAAGGATTAGATACCTTGAAACATTGTTGGAATGACATTTAGGTGAGATTAGAGGTGAAGAGAAGTTGGAAAAACGAGTTAAGGAAAATCTGGGCTCGAATCTGGCCACTCGTTAGAAGACCTGCCCAGGTCGTTCGAACGAGCTTCTAACGAGTTGACAGTTTGACTTCTAACGATAGGGATGTTCGTTCGATGACTTTAGTTCGAACGAGATCTCGTTAGAAGGCCCAGTTCGTTCGAACGAACTCTCGTTCGAACAGCCTCGTTCGAACGAGACTTTTAACGAGCTGACAGTTTGGGCTTTTTAGCCTGTTTTGATCCCGAGTGTCCCGTAACCTTGCTTATATGTAGAGATGACACTTCCTTGTGGATTAATTGATATATTTGGGATGTTTGGGATATAATGAGGAGTAAAACCTAGAAGTGTAGTTTGAACCTAAGGGGAATTATGGAGTAGGACGTGAGTGTCTATTACGATGCGAGAACATTTACGGCCTAAATAATTATATTAACCGGGAACATATAAAGTGTAGCATTATATGTCGGTACGAGATTGAGAAGTGTACCACCAATATATTATGGTGATTACTAAGATGTGTACGTACTTAGTATATGTATTGCTTTTATGTGTATGACATACCTACCAGACTTGCTATCACGGGAGGTTTACGTTCTCTTAGGGCCCTCTAATCCTTGTGTTGCCCGGATTTAGACTGGTACCTCGATGAACATAGGTCAGAGAAGGACTTATTGGGATGTTAATAAGTCTGCTGATCGTGGGAGCGCAGGTATGTGCGTGGCCCATGTGATGTGACAGTGTTCGCCTCCATTATTTGTGATGTTGTTATCTGTGAACGATTCCTGAGAGATTCGGAATGCGTGATCCTTATGTACGTGATGTACCGGGATGGATAGCAGAGTATGTGTGCACCGCAGCTTAGTCTCGGGGTGCTTGTATTGTATATTTATGACATGAATAATATACTCTTAATTAATGGGAACTTTCATGTGATATTGTGTGTATAAATATGGAAACGTTTTGAGAAAACATAAAGGGACAACCTGAAATGAATTGTATTACTAATTGAAAATCTGAGTTTAAGTAAAGCCCTCTATTGATTTGATAACGCTAGAATGTAAAATGGAAATCGAGTAGTAAAGGGTAGAACTTATTACGGTTTGGTTAGATATGTATGTCATTTAGATGGGTACGGTACGTTTGGAGTGCACATGTAGTCGAGAGGTGAGAATTTCATGTGAGTGCACGTCCTAACATGTATTTTCCATTTAATGTTATTAAAACACTTGCTGTTTTTAAAATGATTTCCACTTTCGGGCTCTGACCCATTTGCTTTCAAATCTATTTTTTTTTTGTAAAAACCATTTTAGGTGCCCAGCCACAAGGACACCATGCTTAGGATCCTCATTCAGGTGACGAGCTGTAGCTGTTTGTGGAAGTTACAGGACTTTGCTTGTAGACGCTTCATCTATATTGACTCTATATTCAGTATTTATCAGTTGTAGGGCATGTCGCCCATTTCTTTAGAGGCATTTCACTTATTTCAGTTATTTAGACTTCGGGCATGTAATTAATTCAGGATTCAGACTTGTCATTTTACTTTCAGTTGTGGGATTGTTGTGAGGAGTTTTCCTCCGGACCTATTATTATTTGTTAGTTATTTCATTACTTCGTTATGGTGAATGGATTATGTTGTTCTTCCATTATTCTTCTATTGCATGTTAATCAGACTTAAAATAAAATTTGGCAACTTACTTTTTAAATACTAGGTGGTTAGTAATTATTAAAATGTTTTCGACAGTGATGCTATTAATTGAACCAACTTGGCATTTTGTATTGATTTAATAAAGGAGTAGTTATCCGGTATTTAATTAGTCAGGGTGTCACAGGTGGTATCAGAGCATCAGGTTCTAGTGTCCATTAGGATCTGTACGGCTTATTATGTTTTCGCTGAGCTTTCTTTGATGTAGAGCCCTATATTTTAGGACTGTTGTATTCTCTTGTTTATGCTACGTTCTTCAGCTATTTTAAGTTTATAACTGCGAACTTATAGACTTTATTCTTGTTTCAGAATGCCTCCACTACGTGCACAAAGGATTCCCAGGGATGCAACGCCAGAACCACAGCCCGCACCAGTTCAGGGCACGATGAATGCCGCCGAGGTTGCAGCCATTGTGGCCCAGGCCGTAAATGCCGCATTAGCCATAGTTCAGCAGGCACCACCTCAGGTGCCAGTAGCCGCACCAGTTCAGGCACATGCATTCCCGTCTGCTTGGGAACGTGTACGTGATGCTTTTCAGAAAGCACACCCTTCGGAATTCGCAGGTGGCTCCGATGTGGTGGTTTCGAGTCAGTGGAGGAAGGATATTCAGCAGCACTTGAGGATGTATGAGTGCATCGATGTCCAGAAGCAGATACTAGCTACCTTTAAGCTAGTGGGGTCTGCACTGCAGTGGTGGGAGTCTATTACCACCGTGGAGGAGAGAGATACTCTCACTATCCAGGAGTTTTGGGTGCGGTTTGACCGTAAGTACTTTCCGTCAGCTGTTCACACGGAGATGAGAAGGAAGTTGATGAGCCTCAAGCAGGAGGGTAAGACTTTGGCCAAGTATGAGGCCGAATTCACTGATCTTCTGAACATTGTTCCGAATGAGATACCGACAGAGGAGAAGAAAATACAGAAATTTACAGACGGGTTGACTTGGAGGATCCGTCAGCATTTGTTGGGGAACCTATCGTTGGCCACTTACTCTGATGTGATTAACGCTGCACTGTTACACTGCCAGGACCATCGCTTTCACTTGACTGAAGGCAAGAGATCAGGAGAGTCCAGCCATCAGGGCAGGACTGGGGGAAATGGTGCCAGTGGGGCACATTCTGTTCAAGGGCAGAGGCAGGGTGATCAGGATTCCCAGCAGGGGGATCACAAGAGGTTCAGGTCAGAAAATTTCAGGCACGGACAGGGAGGTTTTCGGCAGGGCCACCAGGGTCCCAACGGCGATCAGAACCAGCAGGGTCAGAATGGTCAACAGCAGTTTCAGCAGGGCCAGTGGAGGAACGGTAACGGCCACCAGGGCCGGGGGCAGCAGGTGCAGAGAGGGGGGAACTTCCCGGGTGAGTGTTTCGTTTGTGGAAAGACTGGCCATAATTGCCAGGACTGTCCTGATAGGGGCAGGGCCCCGCAGGAGCAGCAGGGTGCTCGACATGAACCACAGAGGCCACTTTTTCCACCTGCTCTCCCAGCTCCAGCCCAGGTGCCAGCACTACCAGCCATTCCAGCAGTTCCTGTGCAGCAGGGGCACTTACAGTATGGACGTGTCTATAACGTCCACCAGGCAGTAGCTCCACAGGCACCACCCGCGATTGAGGGTATGTTTCCTATCCATGGTACTATGGGTCGGGTTTTGTTTGATACGGGGGAAACGCATTGCTTTATAGCTACACATTTTGCGAAAGCCTTAGGGTTGTTAGCCACAGCAGAGAGCACAGTGACGTGTGTAGACTCACCATTGGGGAGTGGGTCGCTTATTTTCTTTATATGTCGGGGAGTGGGGGTAGAGATTGGTAGTTTGGTATTACCTGCAGACATGTTGGTATTAGATATGCATGTTCACGATGTGATCATCGGTATGGATTGGCTCGCGGATTATAGAGCCATGATTGATTGCTTCGGTGGGAGCATTGTTTTTGCCATTCCGGGGCAAGAGATGTTTGAAGTGGCGATGCCTCGCCCAGAGGGAGGTTCGACCGCTCATTTGTACTACATAGAGGAGGATACCTCTAAGGAGGTTGTGATTCCTTTAGATTCGATCCCAGTTGTCAGGGAGTATTCCGATGTGTTTCAGGAGATACCGGGCCTACCCCCCAGTCGAGAAATAGACTTTGTCATAGACTTATTGCCAGATATGAGACCTATAGCACGCGCACCGTACCGTATGGCTCCGGCTGAGATGCGAGAGCTACGAGATCAGATTGAGCAGTTGTTGGGTCAGGGGTTTATACGGAGGAGTACTTCGCCTTGGGGTGCCCCTGTGTTGTTCATGAAGAAGAGAGATGGTTCACTGAGACTGTGTGTGGACTACCGAGAGTTGAATAAGGTCACGATACGGAATAAGTATCCGTTGCCTCGAATCGATGACTTATTCGACCAGTTGAGAGGAGCTTCTTTCTTCTCGAAGATTGATTTGAGATCGGGATACCATCAGTTGCGTATCAGGGAGGAGGACGTCTCGAAGACTGCGTTCTTAACGATATATGGTTCTTACGAGTTTTGGGTTATGCCTTTTGGTTTGACCAATGCTCCAGCCATGTTTATGGACCTGATGAATAGGGTGTTCAGGGATTTCCTAGATCAGTTTGTCATTGTCTTCATAGATGATATTCTGGTTTACTCCCAGACAGAGGAGGAACACGCTGAGCATTTGAAGCAAGTTTTGCAGACGCTACGTCAGAACGAGCTGTATGCAAAATATGAGAAGTGCGGGTTTTGGCTGAAGGAGGTCCAGTTTTTGGGACATATTATTTCCGACCAGGGGATATCTGTTGATCCGGGGAAAGTATCCGCGGTGAGGGAGTGGGGACAGCCCACGACACCGTTGGAGATCCGTAGTTTCTTGGGATTAGCAGGATACTACAGGAGGTTCATTCGGGGATTTTCAAAGATAGCAGGTCCTTTGACACATCTGACTCGTAAGGGTATGCCATTCATCTGGAGTGATGCCTGTCAGTTGGCATTCGATGAGTTGAAGAATAAGTTGACCTCAGCACCTGTGTTAGCATTGCCGAGACCGGGAGTTGAGTATCTAGTCTACACCGATGCGTCCTTGCAAGGACTTGGAGGTGTATTACAGCAGGAGAGTCAGGCCATTACTTATGCATCCCGTAATCTAAAGCCTCACGAGAAGAATTACCCCACTCATGACTTGGAGTTGGCGGCAGTTGTATTTGCCCTTCGTAATTGGAGACATTACCTTTTGGGAGAAAAGTTTCGATTGTTCACGGACCACAAGTCCCTACAGTACCTATTCACACAAAAGGAGTTGATTATGCGGCAGCGAAGGTGGCTTGAGTTTGTGAAGGACTATCAGTTTGATATCCAGTATCACCCGGGGAAGGCTAACGTGGTAGCAAACGCGTTGAGCCGTAGGCCATTAGATGAGGTGGCAGGGGTGTAGAAGGCCAAGTGGAAGGAGTTGGGACACCAGGATGCAGTGGCCCGATCATTCATGTATGTGATGACCGTTACGCCGCAGATTGTCACGAAGGTGGTAAAGGCACAGTCAAATGACTCGTTCTGTCAGGAGCAGATAGTTCAATTACTAGCAGAGGGAGCTGAGTCCTATACCGTTAGCTCAGACGGGGGATTACGCTTCAATGGGAGATTGGTAGTTCCGGAAGGGGAGGAATTGCGGCACGAGGTGATGGCAGAGTCACACGGCTCACGGTTCGCAGTACATCCCGGTGGGGACAAAATGTACCAAGACATGAGACGACAGTATTGGTGGAGCGGGATGAAGAGAGATATTGTCGTTTTTGTTTCTAAATGCGCCACTTGTCAGCTAGTAAAAGTGGATCATCAGAGATCGGCAGGACTGCTACAGCCGTTGGAGGTTCCCGTGTGGATGTGGGAGAGCATATCCATGGACTTTATCACGGGGTTGACTACGTCACAGAGAGGTCACGACTCCATTTGGGTAATTATGGACAGGTTGACCAAAGTCGCTCATTTTTTACCCGTAAGGACAGACTACACTACGGGACAGTATGCCCAGCTCTTTATTGCAGAGATAGTGAGACTTCACGGTGTGCCCCTAAATATCGTGTCTGACAGAGACAAGATATTCGTTTCACGGTTTTGGGAGAGTTTTCAGGAGGCCATGGGCACGGAATTATGGTTGAGTACGGCGTATCACCCGCAGACTGATGGGCAGACCGAGCGTACAAACCAGATGTTGGAGGACATGTTGCGTATGTGCATCATTGATTTCGAAGGTGGATGGGAGCAGTATCTTCCACTGGTGGAGTTTGCATATAATAACTCCTACCAGTTCACCATTGGCATGGCTCCATTTGAGGCGTTGTACGGTAGACCTTGTCGTTCCCCAGCATGTTGGTTGGAGGTGGGGGACAACAAACTACTTGGGTCGGAAGTGATTCAGGATACTTCGGCGAGGATAGAATTGATTCGGAGTCGCATTCGAGTAGCTCAGGATCGGCAGAAGAGCTATGCTGATGTGAAGAGGTTCTTCAGAGAGTTCCAAGTGGGGGACCAGGTTTTGCTCAGAGTATCTCCTATGAAGGGGATTATGCGTTTCGGGAAGAAAGGGAAGTTGGCACCGAGATATGTGGGGCCCTTTCCTATTATTGAGCGGATTGGACCGGTTGCGTATAGACTTGGGTTACCGGAGCATTTGCATCGGATTCACGATGTATTTCATATTTCCTCGCTAAGGAAATATCTTAGAGACGATTTGGCTCATTCTCATATTGCTTTGGAGGACATCGATCTCCAGCCTGATAGCTCCTACGAGGAGGGGCAGATCGCTATTTTGGACCGAAGTGAGGGGAAACTACGGTCAAAGATAGTTCCGTTAGTGCGTGTTCAGTGGCGACATCATAATGTCGAGGAGTCCACATGGGAGCGCGAGGATGAGATGCAAGAACGTTATCCAGAGTTGTTCTTACCAGGTACTTTCTAGTTCCGAATTTCGGGACGAAATTCAGTTATTAGGGGGGAAGTATGTAATACCCCGTATTTTTGTGATATTTATTTATGGGATTAATTGAATTAAATGCGTATTAATTGGAAATTAATCCGGATAAAAATACTAGCGAGATGCGAGTTAGTATTTGATATTAATGAGTATATATGTCTATATATGAATATGGAATTATTGATTTGTCGTGAGATAGAAATACGGCAATTTGGAAATCTTGTTGAGACGCGTATGACAGTCGCGTCAAGGAATATAATTATGATAATTAAAAAGTGAATTTTATTTCTATAAACCGTATGGTCATTTTGAGTGCGCCAACGCGTCCGGAAGGGTCGAAATAGTCAAAAACACTAGCCAGGGGTTTAGTTTGGGTCCCGGGGAATTTTTAGGCCATACCGGCAACGTATAAGGGTAGTTTGGTAATTTTATAATTTTGGGATTTTTTATTAACGAATTTTAGGAATTTTAAATGGAAAATTAAAAGACCCACTAACCCATTACCAGCCATTAACTGATTAGAGGGCTACGGGGGTTATTAGAATTAGCCCCAAAAGTTCCTAAGACAAATCCTAGCCTCCATTGCCACCATTAGAGAAGAGCTTGTAGAGGGAGAGAGAAGAGAGGAGAATTTTGCAGAGAGAGAGAGAGAAACTCGTCAATTCGTCATCAAATTCAGAGATACACATAAGGCAAGTGGTTTAATTTCATTATTTTGCAGAGAATGCTTCTTCCATGCGTAGGAAATTCAAATAAATTGTATTGTTCTTAGAGTATGATGAAAACCCATTTAATTGGATGTAGAGATTTAAGAATCTATTGAGGAAATTGCATGTAGAACGTTGATAGGATGATTAGTCAGATGAAAATACATCTTTTACATCATAAAAACGGATATAGTTATGTCTATGAATGACTTGATTTTTCTAGGGTTCATGTTCTTGAGATTTGAAAAATAAATGTTGGAGATTTGATAATTTGATGTAGTTTAGGGTGATTTGAACCCATATAAATGTTGTAATACGGTTGAAACATGTTTAGTAAGGATTAGATACCTTGAAACATTGTTGGAATGACATTTAGGTGAGATTAGAGGTGAAGAGAAGTTGGAAAAACGAGTTAAGGAAAATCTGGGCTCGAATCTGGCCACTCGTTAGAAGACCTACCCAGGTCGTTCGAACGAGCTCGTTCGAACGAGCTTCTAACGAGTTGACAGTTTGACTTCTAACGAGAGGGATGTTCGTTCGATGACTTTCGTTCGAACGAGATCTCGTTAGAAGGCCCAGTTCATTCGAACGAACTCTCGTTCGAATAGCCTCGTTCGAACGACACTTCTAACGAGCTGACAGTTTGGGCTTTTTAGCCTATTTTGATCCCGAGTGTCCCGTAACCTTGCTTATATGTAGAGATGACACTTCCTTGTGGATTAATTGATATATTTGGGATGTTTGGGATATAATGAGGAGTAAAACCTAGAAGTGTAGTTTGAACCTAAGGGGAATTATGGAGTAGGACGTGAGTGTCTATTACGATGCGAGAACATTTACGGCCTAAATAATTATATTAACCGGGAACATATAAAGTGTAGCATTATATGTCGGTACGAGATTGAGAAGTGTACCACCAATATATTATGGTGATTACTAAGATGTGTACGTACTTAGTATATGTATTGCTTTTATATGTATGACATACCTACCATACTTGCTATCACGGGAGGTTTACGTTCGCTTAGGGCCCTCTAATCCTTATGTTGCCCGGATTTAGACTGGTACCTCGATGAACATAGGTCAGAGAAGGACTTATTGGTATGTTAATAAGTCTGTTGATCGTGGGAGCGCAGGTATGTGCGTGGCCCATGTGATGTGACTGTGTTTGCCTCCATTATTTGTGATGTTGTTATCTGTGAACGATTCCTGAGAGATTCGGAATGCGTGATCCTTATGTACGTGATGTACCGGGATGGATAGCAGAGTATGTGTGCATCGCAGCTTAGTCTCGGGGTGCTTGTATTGTATATTTATGACGTGAATAATATACTCTTAATTAATGGGAACTTTCATGTGATATTGTGTGTATAAATATGGAAACGTTTTGAGAAAACATAAAGGGATAACCTGAAATGAATTGTATTACTAATTGAAAATCTGAGTTTAAGTAAAGCCCTCTATTGATTTGATAACGCTAGAATGTAAAATGGAAATCGAGTAGTAAAGGGTAGAACTTATTATGGTTTGGTTAGATATGTATGTCATTTAGATGGGTACGGTACGTTAGGAGTGCACATGTAGTCGAGAGGTGAGAATTTCATGTGAGTGCACGTCCTAACATGTATTTTGCATTTAATGTTATTAAAACACTTGCTGTTTTTAAAATGATTTCCACTTTCGGGCTCTAACCCATTTGCTTTCAAATCTATTTTTTTTTTTTAAAAACCATTTAGGTGCCCATCCACAAGGACACCATGCTTAGGATCCTCATTCAGGTGACGAGCTATAGCTATTTGTGGAAGTTACAGGACTTTGCTTGTAGACGCTTCAGCTATATTGACTCTATATTCAGTATTTATCAGTTGTAGGGCATGTCGCCCATTTCTTTAGAGGCATTTCACTTATTTCAGTTAATCAGACTTCGGGCACGTAATTAATTCAGGATTCAGACTTGTCATTTTACTTTCAGTTGTGGGATTGTTGTGAGGAGTTTTCCTCCGGACCTATTATTATTTGTTAGTTATTTCATTACTTCGTTATGGTGAATGGATTATGTTGTTATTCCATTATTCTTCTATTGCATGTTAATCAGACTTAAATTAAAATTTGGCAACTTACTTTTTAAATACTAGGTGGTTAGTAATTATTAAAATGTTTTCGACAGTGATGCTATTAACTGAACCAACTTGGCATTTTGTATTGATTTAATAAAGGAGTAGCTACCCGGTATTTAATTAGTCGGGGTGTCACATCCCCCACGTCCACCATCTTCTCCTGGAATGTCTCTATACGAGAACCTGGGAGGAGACATGGTCGTAATTGTTTTTAGTTAAGGCGAGGGATCCGGATTTTGGGACATTTTTATTAGGCTACTCGTTCGTGCCCATAGTGGTAAATTTGGGTACCCACGCGCACTATTAAAGTTTTAAAATTATGGGGTGTTATACACGGCTAATCCATCAACAATCCCACTATACCTGTCTAGGAGCACCTAGGGGAGAACATTTATAATTTTGGGTCAGCGACCTAGAGTTGCAAGAATTAACTTATTTAATTTAAAATGCAATAAATAAAATCGATTCCAAATAAATATTCCCCATCGTCGCTCACATACAATAAGTACCTCACCCTTTATCTAAGAGTGATATCACCCGTATCCAAACAAGTCCTGAAATAATAAATGATAATTGTGACAATTTATTATCCAACGTATTAAATATAATCAACATACTGAAACGTAACCAACTATACCTAGCGGTGACAAAGGTATGTCCACACAAATAAATATAAGTAGATATTGTCCTTATATAATTTGCATAGGTAATTACTCTATAATTACCTAAGGTATCCCACATGTTTACCCATAAATATTCACCCATTAATAATTGAACATCTAGTTAAATATAATTTCCCATTTAAAATTTGTGCTACAAGCGTAATTTTAATAAAAACATCATTGACCCAAACATCGTCCCACCAACTCATATGGTTTTCTAAAAATACCCCAGATCCATCCCCGATCCCAACTCATCCAGCACCAGGGGCCGAATCGATTCGCATCCTTAGCCGAACCGATTCACCCATCAGCCGAACCGATTCGCCTTCATGGCCGAATCGATTCATATTTGGACATCTGTTACATTTATTCAATATGGAATTTCCCAATTTCATCCCAAGATTCATTCTAATTGTAAATTTCTTTTCTGTAACATATGAACAGGTCCCTATGACTTATTTCTTCATCTTAGAATGGTTAATTTCATAAATTAACATCAAATTTCCTCCCCCAAATTTTAGAATTTACATCATTTGGTCAAGACACTTAACCCAATTTTTTTTACCATAAACCCATTTAGATTCAAATCATGTCTTAACATATGCATGGATCAAAAGTCACTAAATTTCCAGATCTTAACATGTATCCAAATCCTCTACATATGAATCAAATTTTCCAATTTACCTAAAAATCCTAAGGCATGAATTCTATCATCCAATTTAAGATTATAATCATCCTAGATTTCTAGGTTAAACCACCAAATATCCAATTAGTCTCCTCTGCATGCATAAGATTAAATCCTACCATTTTATCAGCAATTTCATACTAAAACCCAAAAATCACGTGGGGTTTATTACGATGAATCAAGAAGCACATTGGACATTAAATTGAGCAAGAAAATTCTTGCCTAGATATGGTGATTGATGATTTCCTCTTTAATCCCTTGTTTCCTCGCCTCTTTGTCCTTTGTTCCTTTCTCTCTTGAAGTGGGGCTGCTAGGGTTATGTTTTGTATTAAGTCTGGGGAGTATTAGTCTTTCCCTTAGTCTTATAGTAATCCCGAAACTCGAGTTAAGCCTAATTTTCCAATTTTGGACCCCCAAATGGGCCCGAACCCATAATTTAACAAGCCCAAAAACTTTTCAACTTATATACCTATACCCCGGGACCATTTTTATAGGTTTAAAACACCAAAACGATCCCATAAAGCCTCTTAGAATGCATCCCAATTATTTTTATTCCATGATTATATTTACGATCGAGTCACGCATCATATAGTAATTATCCACTGCACAAGCAATTATTTTCTATTGTAATTATTCACATAAAAATCAATCTCAAATGATTATGACATAATAAAAAATTAATTGTTCGCAATTACTAAATTTAAATTCATCGGTTAAATTAATTTCCACAAATTTATTTTATTACAAAAAATGGTTTAATTTATTTTAGAAATATACGGGGTATTACATTCTTCCCCCTAATATCGGGATTTCGACCTTAGAATCTAGAAGAATACGTACCTATATATTAGGGTTCAAGATATTTCATTCGCATGTCGTCTTCCCTCTCCCAAGTCGACTCGTCCTCCCGATGGTGTCCCCACTGCACCCGAAACAAAGGAACAACCTTGGATCGGAGCTCCCGATGGTCTAGAATAACTACTGGTCTCCCCTCGTATGTAGCGTCTTCCTGGAGCTTTTTTTCGTCAATGTCAATATGCTAGTATGCTACCTCCTCTCTAAGGAACCTTCACAATGTAGATATGTGGAAGACGTCATGCATCCACTGCAAGTGGTTTGGTAATCCCAACCGATACACTAAGAGCCCAATCCTCTCACGGGTAGGGAATGGTCCCACATACCGGGAAGACATCTTCCATTTCTTCCCAAAACTCATCACTCCCGTCATGGGAGACACTTTAATCAATAATTGGTCCCCAACATTAAAGTCTAAGTGTCTCCGACCCACATCTACATAGCTCTTTTATCTATCTTGGGCAATATGTATCTTAGCCTGAATCATCTCTACCTTCTCGGAGGTGTCCTAAATGAAATCTAGCCCAAGTAATTTTTTATACCCCACCTCAAACCACCATTACGATGAACAGCAAGGTCTCCCGTAAAGCACCTCAAATGGTGCCATCCCAATCGTGAACTGGTAGTTGTTGTTATACGCAAATTCCACCAAAGGAAAATATTGCACTCAGCTTCCCTTAAAGTCTAGTATGCACATTGGTAGCATGTCCTCTAACTTCAAGTTCACCTCTTCATCTTTCCATCGGTCTAAGGATGATATGAGGCGCTTAATCTCAACTCTGCTCCTAAATCATGACAAAAGCTCCTCCCAAAATTGGACACAAATGTCTTGTCCCTGTCTAACACAATGTTGAGCGGTACCCCATGCAATTTCACAATTTCTGTGAAGAAAAGTCTAGCGTAATACTCTAAGATATAATATGTTTGGACCGATAAGAAGTGAGTCACCTTCGTCAATCTGTAGATAATCACCCAGATGGAATCGTGCCCCCTCTGTGATGTAGGTATCCAAGTGATGAAGTCCATGGAGATGTTATCCTATTTCCACATAGGGATCTCTAAAGGCTGTAACACACCAGCCAGACGTTGATGGTCCACCTTCACCAAGTGACATGTAGCATACTTGGACACAAAATCTGTTATATCCCTCTTCATCCCGGCCCATCAATATTGACGTCGCGTGTCATGGTACATCTAATCCCATCTGAGATATATCATAAAGCATGAACCGTGAGCCTCATACATAACGACTCGCCTCAACTCCTCGTCATCTGGGATAACTAGTTTGTCCTGAAATCTCAATTCACCATCTGACCCAATAGAATAGTGCTTTGTCCCCCGATAAATAAATGTCCAATTCTCTCCTAGAAAAGCTGATCTCCTGTCTGTGCCATCAAGATCCAAATAATGACCTCGGGTGCGATGGTGCGAACTACCATAAGTGCACGGGTCAAGTCATCATCCACATAAAGTGATTTCCACTTTGCCTTCCTCACTGCCTCTAGCTCCAACAGTGGCTTGCGGCTAAAAGTATTCGTTATGACATTCGCCTTCCCCGGGTGGTATTAAATGTTGAACTGGTAGTCCTTTACAAACTTTAGCCATCTACCCTACCTCATGTTCAGCTCCCATTATTTGAAAAAATACCATAGTCTCTTATGGTTTGTGAATAGTTGAATATTCTCCCCTATGAGATAATGCCTCCACGCTCGAATTGCAAAAACCACATTTGTTAACTCTAAGTCATTAGTGGGGTAATGTCCCTCGTGAGGATTTAGCTTCCATGAAGCATAAGCTATCGGCCTCTCCTCCTGCATCCATACCCCTCCAAGTCCCCTAAAGGATGCATCTGTGAAGACCTTATAGTTTATCCTTGCCTGAGCTAAAGCCATAACCGATGTTGTAGTCAATTTGGTCTTTAGCTTATCAAATGTATGCTGGAACACATCGTCCCATATATATGGAACTTCCTTCCTTTTAAAATTCATTAGGGTCCCGACTATCTTGGAGAACTCCTGAATGAATCGAAGGTCGTACCCGGTTAATCCCAAAGAGCTGCGTACCTCAGTGGGTATAGTGGGTTGTCCCCACTCCAATACTACAGAAACCTTTCTTGGGTCCACTCATATCCCCCTCTTACACACAATGTGTCCCTATAACTGCACCTCCTTGTAATACCCAGTGATTTTAATGACTTTTAAAATGGTTTATATTTTAAATTAATGGATTAATTGGATTTTATTACAAATTAATTCATTTGGGTTTTATCCGAATTGTGGATATTAAAATGGATGATTCTGAATATTACTTGAAGATATTTAGGTAATATATGAATATGATGTCATTATTATGACGGTGTGATATAATTTTGGTAATTTGGATTTTTTAGTCAGACGCGGTATGGGACGTATCGGGACTAATTTATTAAATTAAAAAGGAAATTTATTTTCTATCGACCTTATAATCATTTGGACTGCGTCGTTGCGTCCGGAAGGGTTGAAATAGTCAGAAAAGTCTATTTGGATGTTGGATTTGGGTCTCGGGTCATTTGAAAATGAAAAGACAATCCAAAAGGGCATTTTGGTTATTTTTACAAGGAGGATGAATAGTGATTTCGGGTTTTGTCTTATTATAAGTATTTGGAGATTAGTTGAATATGGGTTCATTCATCTCTTCTACACAAAATTGAAAGGTCATCTTCTTAGAGAGAGTGAAAGGTTGCTTGGGAAGAGAAAAGCTTGCTTGGAAAGGAGGAGAACTAAAGACCAAAGGTCACCACGACCAACCACCACCGAAAGTGGCCGGAAAAAGGGAGAACCACCTATGTTATTCAACCCCAAAGGATCAGATCTTCATTAAAGGCAAGTGTTTGATATTTGCAACTTAAGTTCGTATATTGTCCATGTTAGAATAATTATGAAAAGAGATGATTTTCATGTTTGGAAGATAAAAATGGAGTAGTAATGAATTTCTGGAAGTATGAAATATATAGGAATTAAACTCATGTTGTAGGTAGTTAGTAATCCAAGAAATATTAATCAATCTGTGGGAGAAATTCTGAAAATCATTTTGTGTTCTTGAAGATAATATGTTGATAATTTTCTAGAAAAAGAGGCAAAAACGAGTGGAATGAGAAGAGCCAATTTCGAATGTTTAGATCTCCTTTTCGAGTACATTTGGATGAGATTTAAGAAAAACTCAAAACACATACCTGACTCAATTTTTCGTGTAGAATCCAAATCTGAAGTCGGATTGATGATTCGAATAATTTTTGGATCTGATTTTTCTGAGTATTTAAAATATGAGAATTCATGATGTTGTTTCTTTTTAATGTTGGTTCTTATCCCAAAACTTTTGTGAATCTTTGGTGATTATTAATTGGATATTATGGGACTTGGAAAATATCAGTAGACCCTTGATAAGATTTGAATTAATTTGATTGGGATTTAAATTGATTAGAATGACGATAATTAAATTAAAGAAATTTCGGTTGTTAAATTCATTTGTTGGATTATAATTGGTTTGCTTGAGGATTAAGGATAGGTCCAGTAGTGGTGATTGAATGTAACACCTGGGTAGCCTTAGGATTACAATATGAACATCAAGGACTGAGTTTAAGCTCATTATTGATTGTGCAAGGACTAAGTGTAATACGAGCGCTTAGCAGTATGACTCCTGGATAGAGATGGGAGTTTAGAACACATTTGGTTGAAAGAGGGTATGAGGTTATCCCAATAACGTATTTAAAGTTGACGGACCTCCTCGATCGACAAAGTTAAGTAGTAGTGTATTGGAGGGGTTCCTTGTTTGGATTTCGCTTTGCGAGACGCTCCGCGCATGAACCTTAATGACGTCGGGAGTGGAGAGATGTTATAGGATGCGAGGATAATTAAATTATGAAGTAAATATATGATATTTTAATACGTGGAATTTAAAAGAGATATAATGCTACGTATGGGAATTATCTTAGGGTAATGATATTACCTTATTGATATTATATTATAGGTATGATAATACCTATTTGATTTATTGATGATTTATGTGTATGACATACCTAGCTTACTTGTTATCGGTGGGAGGTTTGTGCGTGAGGGCAGTCATATCCTGATGAATCCATGGGATCTTTGATTTGTCGCTCGAGAACATAGGTCTATGAAAGACTTATCGGGGAGTTGATAAGTCCGTTGACTATGGGTACGTAGGTATGTGCGTGACCCGTGGGTATGAGAACTATGTTCGCCTCCAATGATTGTGTTGTTGTTTGTGGTTCGAGAAATCCTTACCGAACCTTTTGTCTCTTATTCGGTGACCAGCGATATTGGGACATGATAGCAGAGTAATGCATTGCACCGCAGCTATGACTCGGGGTGTCGTATTATATATGAATATATATATATATATATATATATATATATAATGGATGAAATGAACGAATGGATATTTATTATGGTTAAATCTATCTACGGTGATAATTGTAGATAACGGTGAATAGAGAAAGATAATGGAATTAAGTTAATGAATGTTTATTCTTAAAGAATTGAAAAGCTTAATTCATATTAATGAGAAATGATTCATGTTAATGAGAAACTAATCATATAAAGGAGAAATGTAAATGAATAATAATGTGACGTATGGTATGGGACATATGGGGATTATGATATGGGAATGGAATTATAATATGAAAACTGGAAAAGAGGAACCATTAACTAGGAAGTTAATAGGAAACGTTAAGTGTGCACTCTAGTTGAGAGGTGAGAATAGCAAGTGAGAGTTGGATCAAACATGTACATAATAAATGCTTTATTGCACTTGTTAAATACTTGTTGTTTTAAAAATCATTTTCACAATCGGGCTCTGACCCGTTTCCTTGCATATTTTCTTTTCTATTGTATTTTCTATATCAGGTGTGCAGCAACAGGGACGCCAACCTTAGCGGATTATGACAGTCTATGGATCTATGGAGTTTTGCTTAAACGCCTATCATCTTTTTGATTCACAGTATTCTTAGTCAGGGCATGTCACCCAAAGGATTCAGTTATCTCTTTTCTATCGGGATCAAATACTATTGTATTCGTGTCTTTTAATACATTTAACATTGTTGGGATTACTGTAATGGATTAATATTATGTGGGAATGTTTATTCCAAATGCTTTTAAATTCTTTTATGTTATCTATTTGGTTATCAGTGTTGTAGAATAAAATGTGTTGTGTTATTCTTAAACTAGAAATGAATTTTGTTGAATTAAAATTTGGAAAGTTTTTAACACTAGCTTAATTGGGTATTGGGTGAGTTGTAAATGTTTTTCGATAGTGATGCTAAGAATGAGCCAACTGTATAATCTGTTTTAATTTGGTATGGGGCTGGCCACCCGGTATTTAATTAGGCGGGGTGTTACAGGTGGTATCAGAGCATCAGGTTCTAGTGTCCTTTAGGGTCTGTACGGCTTACTGTGTTTTCAGCTTAGCGTTATTTGATGTAGAGCCCTATGTTTAGGATTGTTGATTTCTTTGGTAAGATTCCGTATATATTAGTGAATCTTATTTGCGTTCGGATGAGTTCGTACAAGAAGTATAGTAGATGAGGGCCATTGGATGGATAGCGGAGATCGTACTTAGGAGGTTATGAAGTATGTTCGAGTATGATGACCGTAGTCGAGGTCACCCCTATTATGGAAAAATTGAGGTGAGTCATTAGTAGAAGTTCTTGAAATGCGGGACTTATGTGTGTTACCTAACAAAGGCAATATATTCAAAGGCTTGGGAATATAGTGGAGTGTGGTGAACTAGAACTGAAAATTTGGGGGTAAAATTTTTCTTGACTCATTGGAGAAAAGTTATAATTGTGGGATTCAACAACCACCACCCACGAATGAGGGTATGTTTTCTATCTAAGGAATTATGAGGCGTATATTGATTTTTGTAGCGATTAATATTGTGTGGGCAAAAAGGATTGCTAAACTTAGCCTATAGCATCGTTATCTACGTAGACTCACTGAGGGGTGTGGGACACCTATATATTACATGTTATCACGTGGGTTTGATTTTTACCATGGGATTACTTACTTTGGGCATGTCTGAGCATGATGTGACTATTGGCATGCATTGACTTGTGGTATACGAGAGCGTATGTACTACTATTAGCCAGCATATTGTCTTCTAGAGAAAAGTAGATGAGTAGAGTCTATTTGAAATCAATAAAACCTAAAAAAAAAATTGTTTAAATTGATAAACCTGATATTTTTTTTTTATAAACCAAATTTTTATACACTATTGAATAAGGACCTTAGGAGTTTCGATGACCGACTACTTTAGGAAGTAGTGTATCGGGGTGGTTCCTTGTTTGGATTTCGCTTGCGAGACACCCCACGTATGAAACTAATAACTGTTAGGAGTCGAAATAAGTTAGGTCCTTAATATATGAGTTTGTAACCTTTGCGACAAATATTATAATGAAAGTGGTACGATAGGGTGTATGGGCGTCCTGGATGGTTGAATGGTAGTAGTTTTCATAATTGTGAAAGAGTGAGTAGTTGTGACTTCAGGATGTATTTACTTGATGATTGAGGATCATTTTTCTGAACTTGGTTACGTGAATGGTATAAGGAAGATTGGGTAAAGTTTAAATTCGATTCAGTTGAAACTATATGGTGAGGCTTGGCGTATAACATCGATAGGGATTTTCGTTAATGTACTGTATGGGCGGTACGTTTTAGGTTTCTTGCGATGTGAGATGTATACTCGGAGTTGACCTTACAGGTATGATTTCTATTCCTGAATTTCGGGACGGAATTCTATTATAAGGGGGGGAAGTATGTAATTCCCCGTGATTTTAATGACTTTTAAAATGGGTTATATTTTAAATTAATGGATTAATTGGATTTTATTATAAATTAATTCATTTGGGTTTTATCCGAATTGTGGATATTAAAATGGATGATTCTGAATATTACTTGAAGATATTTAAGTAATATATGAATATGATGTCATTATTATGACGGTGTGATATAATTTCGGTAATTTGGATTTTTTTAGTCAGACGCGGTATGGGACGTGTCGGGACTAATTTATTAAATTAAAAAGGAAATTTATTTTCTATCAACCTTATAGTCATTTTGACTGCGTCGTTGCGTCCGTAAGGGTTGAAATAGTCGGAAAAGTCTATTTGGATGTTGGATTTGGCTCTCGGGTCATTTGGAAATGAAAAGACAATCCAAAAGGGCATTTTGGTTATTTTTACAAGGAGGATGAATAGTGATTTCGGGTTTTGTCTTATTATAAGTAATTGGAGATTAGTTGAATGTGGGTTCATTCATCTCTTCTACACAAAATTGAAAGGTCATCTTCTTAGAGAGAGTGAAAGGTTTCTTGGGAAGAGAAAAGCTTGCTTGGAAAGGAGGAGAACTAAAGAACAAAGGTCACCACCACCAACCACCACCGAAATTGGCCGGAAAAAGGGAGAACCACCTATGTTATTCAACCCCAAAGGATCAGATCTCCATTAAAGGCAAGTGTTTGATATTTGCAACTTAAGTTCGTATATTGTCCATGTTAGAATAATTATGAAAATAAATGATTTTTCATGTTTGGAAGATAAAAATGGAGTAGTAATGGATTTCTGGAAGTATGAAATATATAGGAATTAAACTCATGTTGTAGGTAGTTAGTAATACAAGAAATATTCATCAATCTGTGGAAGAAATTCTGAAAATCATTTTGTGTTCTTGAAGATAATATGTTGATAATTTTCTGGAAAAAGAGGCAAAAACGAGTGGAATGAGAAGAGCCAATTTCGAATGTTTAGATCTCCTTTTCGAGTGCATTTGGATGAGATTTAAGAAAAACTCAAAACACATACCTAACTCAATTTTTCGTGTAGAATCCAAATCTGAAGTCGGATTGATGATTCGAATAATTTTTGGATCTGATCTTTCTGAGTATTTAAAATATGAGAATTCATGATGTTGTTTCTTTTTAATGTTGGTTCTTATCCCAAAACTTTTGTGGATCTTTGGTGATTATTAATTGGATATTATGGGACTTGGAAAATATCAGTAGACCCTTGATAAAATTTGAATTAATTTGATTGGGATTTAAATTGATTAGAATGATGATAATTAAATTAAAGAAATTTCGGTTGTTAGATTCAGTTGTTGGATTATAATTGGTTTGCTTGAGGATTAAGGATAGGTCCAGTAGTGGTGATTGAATGTAACACCTGGGTAGCCTTAGGATTACAATATGAACATCAAGGACTGAGTTTAAGCTCATTATTGATTGTGCAAGGACTAAGTGTAATACGAGCGCTTAGCAGTATGACTCCTGGATAGAGATGGGAGTTTAGAACACATTTGGTTAAAAGAGGGTATGAGGTTATCCCAATAACGTATTTAAAGTTGACGAACCTCCTCGATCGACAAAGTTAAGTAGTAGTGTATTGGAGGGGTTCCTTGTTTGGATTTCGCTTTGCGAGACGCTCCGCGCATGAACCTTAACGACGTCGGGAGTGGAGAGATGTTATAGGATGCGAGGATAATTAAATTATGAAGTAAATATATGATATTTTAATACGTGGAATTTAAAAGAGATATAATGCTACGTATGGGAATTATCTTAGGGTAGTGATATTACCTTATTGATATTATATTATGGTATGATAATACCTATTTGATTGATTGATGATTTATGTGTACGACATACCTGCTTACTTGCTATCGGTGGGAGGTTTGCACGTGAGGGCAGTCATATCCTGATGAATCCATGTGATCTTTGATTTGTCGCTCGAGAACATAGGGCTATGAAAGACTTATCGGGGAGTTGATAAGTCCGCTGACTATGGGTACGTAGGTATGTGCGTGACCCGTGGGTATGAGAACTATGTTCGCCTCCAATGATTGTGTTATTGTTTGTGGTTCGAGAAATCCTTACCGAACCTTTTGTCTCTTATTCGGTGACCAGCGATATTGGGACATGATAGCAGAGTAATGCATTGCACCGCAGCTATGACTCGGGGTGCCGTATTATATATGAATATATATATATAATGGATGAAATGAACGAATGGATATTTATTATGGTTAAATCTATCTACGGTGATAATTGTAGATAACAGTGAATAGAGAAAGATAATGGAATTAAGTTAATGAATATTTATTCTTAAAGAATTGAAAAACTTAATTCATATTAATGAGAAATGATTCATGTTAATGAGAAACTAATCATATAAAGGAGAAATGTAAATGAATAATAATGTGACGTATGGTATGGGACATACGGGGATTATGATATGGGAATGGAATTATAATATGGAAACTGGAAAAGAGGAACCATTAACTAGGAAGTTAATAGGAAACGTTAAGTGTGCACTCTAGTTGAGAGGTGAGAATAGAAAGTGAGAGTTGGATCTAACATGTACATAATAAATGCTTTATTGCACTTGTTAAATACTTGCTGTTTTAAAAATCATTTTCACAATCGGGCTCTGACCCGTTTCCTTGCATATTTTCTTTTCTATTGTATCTTCTATATCAGGTGTCCAGCAACAGGGACGCCAACCTTAGCGGATTATGACAGGCTATGGATCTATGGAGTTTTGCTTAAATGCTTATCATCTTTTTGATTCACAGTATTCTTAGTCAGGGCATGTCGCACAAAGGATTCAGTTATCTCTTTTCTATCGGGGTCAAATACTATTGTATTCGTGTCTTTTAATACATTTAACATTGTTGGGATTACTGTAATGGATTAATATTATGTGGGAATGTTTATTCCAAATGCTTTTAAATTCTTTTATGTTATCTATTTGGTTATCAGTGTTGTAGAATAAAATGTGTTGTGTTATTCTTAAAGTAGAAATGAATTTTGTTGAATTGAAATTTGGAAAGTTTTTAACACTAGCTTAATTGGGTATTGGGTGAGCTGTAAATGTTTTTCGACAGTGATGCTAAGAATGAGCCAACTGTATATTCTGTTTTAATTTGGTATGGGGTTGGCCACCCGATATTTAATTAGGCGGGGTGTTATACTCCCGTAACCAAAAGCCACATTTCTTAAACTTAGCATACAGTTGGTGGTCTCGTAGTGTCTGTAAAACTACCAGTAAATGTTATGCGTGCTCATTCGTAGTCTGGGAATAAATCAGAATGTCATCGATAAACACTATTATCTGATCCAGAAAGTCCCTAAATACCCGATCCGTCAAATCTATAAACACCGTCGGTGCGTTGGTTAGCCCAAAAGGCATAACCAAAAACTCATATGATCCATATCACATAAGAAATGTCGTTTTTAAGATATCTTACTCCCAGACTCTCAACTAATGATAGCCCGATCTCAATTCAATCTTTGAGAAATATGAAACACCCCTCAACTGGTCAAACAAATCGTCAGTGCGGAGCAACGAATATTATTATGTATGGTGACCTTGTTCAACCCCTTGTAATCAATACAAAGTCAGAACGATTCGTTCTTCTTCTTGTTGAATAAAGCTGGATCACCCCACGGCGAAGTACTCCTTATAATGAACCCCTGTCCCGATAACTGTGTAATTTGATCCTGAAGCTCCCTCATCTCTAGAGGAGCCATCCGATACGGTTTAGGTACAATAGATCTCATACCCATAATCAAAACAATCAAATTCGTGCAAGTATGCATTAAAGGAAATCATGAGACAAACATGTAGAAAGTAATCTCAAATCATATCTTAATGACTCCAAACATTATAAAGCACATGAATTTAATGATGTATCGTCTCAAAACACTATCAAATAGTCACATGGATATAGAATGATGTTGTGACTTGGTCATCCTAAATGTCCATCCATAAATGGTGTAAAAACAAATAAAAAAATCTTTTTGTAATTTTCAAAAAATTTATCAAAATAAAATATTTTTTGCTTTTTCAATTTTTTCTCAAAAAAATAGAAAATATTTTTGTATTTTTCCAAAAAATTTCAAAAGCAAAATCTTTTTGGGGTTTTCGAAAAATATATCAAAATGGAAAAAATAAATATAAAAGTGGTACATACTAGCAAAGGATTGATGGCCCTTTAGGATTTTTGTTGGTTTTTATCCCGAAATAGCCAAAGGGGGAGATTTGTAAGGACACAAATTTTCAATTGAGTCCTTTGTAGTTTTGGATCAATTCCGAACAAAAACGTTTGTGTCATAGGATAGAGTATATTGATCATCCACAAACCTACGATGTGTTTGTTGAAGACGTAGCGGCCAAGTGTATAAAGCTGCATCAAAATGCCAAGTTTAAGTGCCTCGTTTCTACGTCATCAATAGTGGTTACATGCTCCCAAGGTATGAATGCATTACATATATATATAGGAGTTTGGAACAATTTATATTGGGTGTTAGGTTTTTAAAACTGTGTTTTGTTTTCGGAATGTTTTCTATTAAAACTTTTATATAAAGTATATAAAATTTTATGGGCTTAAAAAGAATTTTTGAACATTCTGTGACTTCGTTCGAAGTGTCATTAGAACGAGATTGCCATTCGAACCACAAGTCGTTCGAACAAGATTGCCAATGACTTCCCATTATGGCATACTGGAACTTCGTTCGAAATGTCGTTCGAACGATATGGTCGTTCTAACGAGATTTCCGACGAGCTTCTAACGAGTTCATACTGGAACTTCGTTAGAAGACTCGTTCGAATGAGTATGTCATTCGAACGAAATGTCGTCCGAATGAGATTTGGCGAGAACGGGTTTTTTTGGCTGTTTTGCCCACTTTCCCACTTGTTTTACCCCACTATCTTTTTGCTGAATATCTATGTGCGGGAATAGATTTTTCTAACTTAACTTTTCATATCCTACCAACCTCTAGAGAGTTTTTTAGAGAAAAATTATTTTAGGGAAAAGTTCATTGTTTTAAAGTGTCAATTTTCAAGGAAAAATCATTATACACTTTAGTTTACACCCATAGTTTAGTTTATCTAAGTTCATATATATATACATCATGCTTGGAGTTTTGGCACCGGTTTTCTCTACACCATTGAAAAAGAGAAGTTTGGGTTTGCTTCTAAATTCCACAAAGAATAAGAGGTTTTCGTGATTTACCCACTTGGAGAAAGGCTCCTAGTTCGCGTGACGGTGACCACATAAAGTCCGATAGGTGGATTCCGAGATCGCGGTGGAGCTCCGGGGTTATTCGCTAAGTGGAGGTGTTTACAAGAAGGAGCGTCGAGGCTTGAGAGGGATCGAGTCGTGTGATGTAAGTCTTTTGTCTTGTAATTGTATATTTCATACTTAGTGGATTTGAGGCTAGGGTCGTCCGAGGTTGTTTCCCGTCTTGGGTTTTTTCTCGTACATCGCGGCGTAGTGTGATTGATTTACTTTTATCTTTCATAATAACTTAGAACGCATGCTTAGGATAATTCAAGATAAAATTGGTTTTAATTGTCATACTTAATTTAATTTGGTGCATAATTAAATTTGGGTAAAGTTTATTTAATTCAAGTCTTTTGTTAAAATTGGTTTGGCCTAGTTTGGAAACATTGATAAATATGACTTAGGCAAATTCTAGGACTTGGATGAATTACTTGTGTTTAAGTGAGAATGATTTAATGAATTAAGTTAATTTCACTTGGTATAATTTTAATTTGAAAAGGAAATAAAAATTTGGTGTCTGTTTGTTTTGTGAACCATCTTACGCTTACGCATCTATCTCATAAAAAGGAAATAATATTTCTTAAAGAAATTATAAAGGGGGTCCTTCGGGCGACTACAGATTGGTATCAGAGCCAAAGCGATAAATTATTTCGTTAAGATCCTTTAAATAATTTTTGGCTAAATGGAATTTTTCTCATTTTCAAAATTTCCTATTTTTGATGGTTCCAATTACGCGTACTGAAAAGTGCAAATGAAATCGGCACTAAAATCTATCGATGAGAGGTTTTGGATGTCTGTTGTTAACGGGTGGTCTCCACCAACTTATTTAGTATAAAATGAACGTGTTCCCAAACCGACCGATAGATGGACTGAAAATGAGTTTAAACTTTCAAATTTAATTCTCGAGGTTTAAATGCTTTGTTTAGCGCTGTCATACCGGATGAATTCCGGCGCATTATGACGTGTGAGACCGCTAAAGAAGCTTGGGATATTTTACAACTCACTTACGAAGGTACTAGTGTCGTTAAAGCTTCGAAACTCCAAAACCTCACCACTCAATTTGAAACCATCAAAATGAACGATAATGAAACTTTTGATGAATTTTATGCTAGACTTTCCGATATTGTCAATTCATCTTTTAATTTGGGAGAGAAAATTCCCGACAACCGAGTGGTAAAGAAAATTTTAAGGTCCCTACCCGAAAGATTTATTACAAAAGTGACCGTTTTAAATTCTTTACCAACTTTAGCCTCTACGAAATTAGAAGAGCTTGTAGATGATTTACAAACCTATGAACTAGACATGTTTCCCTCTAAAACTGAAAAGAATATAGAAAAGGGCGTTGCTTTAAAAGCCCGAAAAGAGGTTAAACAAGTAGTAGAGAGCGAGAGTGATAGTGACTCGGAAGATATGGCCTTGTTTGCTCGAAAATTTATAAAATTTCTTCAATTTAATAAAGATAAATTTAAAAATGATTGTAAGAAATTTGAAACTTGTAAGCATGACAAAGCCGAGAGGATCCCTAAACCTATTAATGGAAATTTAAATAGAGACGAGTCTAATAGGTGTTTTGGTTGTGAGGGTTATGGCCATAGGGCTTCTGAGTGCCCCACTAAACTAAGGAAAGAGGGTAAACGACCCATTTCGTATAATGCGACCCTTAGTGATAGTGATAAGGAAGAGGGACCCGATTCCCCCACTAAGCCCAACTTTGTGGCTTTTATGGCTAGTCATGTGAGTGATAGTGAGAACTCATCGATTGATGAAACTATAACACATGACACTTCCAAGGTCATAGTTTATGAATCCCCTATTTTTGATGGTAGTGAGAGTGAAGAAGAAAGAGAGAGTGAAAATGAAGAAGAGGTTAATGTGAGTGAACATCAAAATGCTTTTCAAGAATTATATGCAGAATCAATTAAATTAAAAAGAGCAAATTAGAAGTTAGAAGGTAGTTTAAGAGAGCCTGTTATGGTCGTTGATGATAGTATGTTGGTTGAAGACCTTAGGACACGTGAGAGGACTCTTCAAGAGAAGCTTGAATATGTAGAAGGCGAGAGAGATAGCCTTAGGGGTTTAATGGAATCCTTGAAAAAGGAGCTTCTTGCTTTTGAAGAGCGAAATGTTTTATTAGAGTCTAACATTTTAGAATTGCAAAGTAAATTAAAAGACTCTAGTAATGTCAGATTTGATTTGGAGTGTCGTTCGAAAAAATTAGATAAATCTTAGGAACGGTCCAAATTAAAAATGGCATGTGTGGTTTAGGCTTCAATAATTGTAATGAATCTACTCATAAAGTCAAAACCAACGCTTTAGGAGAATCTATTAGGAAAACATTTCGAGATCATTCCTTAGATAGCAAATTTCGACGTAATTTTACTTGTACACATTGTGGTCGAAAAGGGCATCTTAGGAAATTTTGTTTTGATCATAAACGAATTCCTAGAAAATCCCAACGTAACGTAACCAAGGTAGTTAAAGTTTCTACACCCCAACATAGTCATTCTTCATTAATTTGGGTTAGAAAATCCGACTTGGTTGCCTTGCAAAATAGGATGTTTGATTCTCATTTACTTTCACAGGCTTCCTCCCTTGCTAAATATAAAGGTTGAATGTGATAGTGTTTGCATACTCTAGCTTGTTGTGCTTCATATTATATATCATTGCTAGGTGTATGCATGTTTAGTCATTTTCTAGTCATTGCTTTATTTCATATCTAATGCTATAAATCTTGACTTGTTTATCTTTTGTATCATACTTCTTTTGTTTGCATTAAATGAAAAATACAAAAAGATTTTTGTTTATCATTTGGATTTTATCTCTTGACAATTTAAGCTTAATGAAAAATTCAAATGATTTTTGTTTGTCTTTTGAGTATATTTTTTTTTTTTTAATTAAAAATGTCAAAAACTCAAAAAGATTTTATTTTGTGTGTATTTTGGTTTGACACACTTTAAGTGGCATATACTTGTGCTTGAATCCCTTCTTTAACGCTCCCATGTGGCTAGAACTTTTGGTTTAGATTGTCAATCCTTAAAATGTTCTTTACCATATTTTTATGAAGTAGTTGGATTTTATATTGATTAAATGGATTCTATTTTTATATGCCTTTATTCACACATGCACGAGCTCTTTTGAAATTTTAAATGTCACATGTTATATTTAAGCTTTGTGAGATGTTCTCTTTCCAATCTAGCATCTACATATTTATGACCTAGGAGGACTAGTGCATGTCAAAATCCGTTGCACGTGAGATTTGTGTGAAAAATGAAAACATGATAAATATAAATGTGAACGGGGAAGGGCTCCGAAAGGACTTAGTGATCCTTTGCGATTGTAAGCCACCGTTTTGAATGGAACTAAAAGAAATACGTGGTCCAAATGTCTAAAAACAAAAAATATGGCATTAAAAAGAAAAACAATTTGCCAAGGCCTATGTTTGATTGATATATTCATTCAAAATTAATATATGCTTATTGAGGGAGATTGGATGGTATATCAACGGTTTGCATAATGTCCATTTATCCTAGTTGCGTATTTCATGTCATGACTCTATTGGTTTGTAGAATCATCAATATGCTTGGCTTGTATGCATTGTGTATGTTTGTTCGTTGAGTTCAATCTATATTATCACATGAGGTTATATTCAAATGTGATGAAGTTTGCAATCAAATGAGAACTCCGTGAACATGTTTGTAAGTGATTGGGTCTAAATTTAATCATTACTAGTTCACACCCCAACACTTTCGTTTCCATATGACACATTTTTGCCATACGAGTGTGAAAGACTCCTATTATATTTTGTGTGTGTCATTTGTGTGTTTATATCTATATATGTGTACTTGAGTTTCTTTGATATATATTATGTACACATATATTTGATATTTTTGTTTAGTCTTTGCTTTGATTTCTAATCCATATATGCTTTAATTCATAATTGGTATCCGTTATTATTTGTTAGATTAATTTTGCTTTTGTTGCTCATATGGTTTATTGGTATCACTTTATGCTCAATTACATGTTTTATTATTTAACCTTTGTCTATTCCTGAACAAAAAGGGGGAGAATGATAGAGGGAGAAAAATGGTATCTAATCCTATTATTATCGTATCTTAGTTTAAGGGAGATTTATCTTTGGGGGAGATGTCTTTCTAAGTTGATCATACTTGATAAAGGGAGAGAATTAATTTAGGGGGAGTAGTTACTTTACTTGCATTAAATATTTTGATATTCCCTATGCGTGTAATGTGTTTGCTTAAGTGTGCAGGAATTATTTTATAAAGCGGCAACTTACAACGGTAAAGATTGTTGATCCTTTGGGTTGTTTGAGTCAAGCATTGTAATTTTATTTTGGGTGGGACTTTTTATTAGTCTAGTAAAGCTTGATGGCCCTTTAGGATTTTTGTCGGTTTTTATCCCGAAATAGCCAAAGGGGGAGATTTGTAAGGACACAAATTTTCAATTGAGTCCTTTGTAGTTTTGGATCAATTCCGAACAAAAACGTTTGTGTCATAGGATAGAGTATATTGATCATCCACAAACCTATGATGTGTTTGTTGAAGACGTAGCGGCCAAGTGTATAAAGCTGCATCAAAATGCCAAGTTTAAGTGCCTCGTTTCTACGTCATCAATAGTGGTTCCATGCTCCCAAGGTATGAATGCATTACATATATATATAGGAGTTTGGAACAGTTTATATTGGGTGTTAGGTTTTTAAAACTGTGTTTTGTTTTCGGAATGTTTTCTATTAAAACTTATATATAAAGTATATAAAAGTTTATGGGCTTAAAAAGAATTTTTGAACATTCTGTGACTTCGTTCGAAGTGTCATTAGAACGAGATTTCCATTCGAACCACAAGTCGTTCGAACAAGATTGCTAATGACTTCCCATTATGGCATACTGGAACTTCGTTCGAAATGTCGTTCGAACGATATGGTCGTTCTAACGATATTTCCGACGAGCTTCTAACGAGTTCATACTGGAACTTCGTTAGAAGACTCGTTCGAATGAGTATGTCATTCGAACGAAATGTCGCTCGAATGAGATTTGGCGGGAACGGGTTTTTTTGGCAGTTTTGCCCACTTTCCCACTTGTTTTACCCCACTATCTTTTTGCTGAATATCTATGTGCGGGAATAGCTTTTTCTAACTTAACTTTTCATATCCTACCAACCTCTAGAGAGTTTTTTAGAGAAAAATTATTTTAGGGAAAAGTTCATTGTTTTAAAGTGTCAATTTTCAAGGAAAAATCATTATACACTTTAGTTTACACCCATAGTTTAGTTTATCTAAGTTCATATATATATACATCATGCTTGGAGTTTTGGCACCGGTTTTCTCTACACCATTGAAGAAGAGAAGTTTGGGTTTGCTTCTAAATTCCACAAAGAATAAGAGGTTTTCGTGATTTACCCACTTGGAGAAAGGCTCCTAGTTCGCGTGACGGTGACCACATAAAGTCCGATCGGTGGATTCCGAGATCGCGGTGGAGCTCCAGGGTTATTCGCTAAGTGGAGGTGTTTACAAGAAGGAGCGTCGAGGATTGAGAGGGATCGAGTCGTGTGATGTAAGTCTTTTGTCTTGTAATTGTAAATTTCATACTTAGTGGATTTGAGGCTAGGGTCGTCCGAGGTTGTTTCCCGTCTTGGGTTTTTCCTCGTACCTCGCGGCGTAGTGTGATTGATTTACTTTTATCTTTCCTAATAACTTAGAACGCATCCTTAGGATAATTCAAGATAAAATTGGTTTTAATTGTCACACTTAATTTAATTTGGTGCATAATTAAATTTGGGTAAAGTTTATTTAATTCAAATCTTTTGTTAAAATTGGTTTGGCCTAGTTTGGAAACATTGATAAATATGACTTAGGCAAATTCTAGGACTTGGATGAATTACTTGTGTTTAAGTGAGAATGATTTAATGAATTAAGTTAATTTCACTTGGTATAATTTTAATTTGAAAAGGAAATAAAAATTTGGTGTCTGTTTGTTTTGTGAACCATCTTATGCTTCCGCATCTGTCTCATAAAAAGGAAATAATATTTCTTAAAGAAATTATAAAGGGGGACCTTCGGGCAACTACAGGTAACCCTAATGAGCTTGTTCGTACAGGATCCCAATTACGAACTATTGCTCATTTTGCATGCTTTGTATCCCTAGCGGAACCAAAGAATGTGAATGAAGCACTAAGTGACTCTTTTTGGATTAATGATATCTAAGAGGATCTCGCTCAATTCAAGAGTCATGATGTGTGGTATCTAATACCTCAGCCAGAAAATAAAAGGGTTATCGGTACTAAATGGATTTTTAAAAATAAATAAGATGGATCTGGGATGATGGTTAGAAATAAAGCCAGATTAGTGGCTCAAGGTTACTCTCAGATTGAAGGAATAGACTTCGAGGAAACTTTTGCCCCCGTAACTCGCCTCGAGTATGTTGAATTACTCTTAGCAATAGCATGTCATTTACATTTCACACTTTCTCAAATGGATGTGAAATTCGGTTTTCTTAATGGTATTTTGACAGAGGAAACCTATATTGAACAACCGAAAGGCTTCATTGATCCTCGTTACCCGAACCACGTCTATAGATTGAAAAAGGCATTATATGGTTTAGAGAAAGCCCCTGGGGCCTGGTACGAACGCCTCTCGGCCTTTCTTACCAATAAAAGGTTTTCGACGAGGTGGTAATGACCAGACATTATTCGTTAAAATTTTTAATAAACATGTCTTAATCGCCCAGGTTTACGTCGATGACATCATTTTTGGATCGACATCCCCAACTGAAGTTAGAAACTTTTCAAATATTATGCATGGGGAGTTCGAAATGTCATTATTAGGGGAGCTACAATACTTTTTAGGTCTCCAAGTCAAACAACTGGCTGATGGGTTAATTATTTCGCAATCAAAATACGCTTTAAAGTTATAAAGAAATTTGGATTAGAAAATGCCAAAGACGCTAGGACACCCATGAGTACCTCAGTCAAATTATCGAAAGATGAACATGGAAAATCTATTGATCCTACCTTATATAGAAGCATGATAGGTAGCTTACTATACCTCGTTGCCTCACATCCTGATATAATGTATATTGTTTGTGTGTGTGCTCGCTATCAAAATGATCCTAAGGAAAGTCACTTACTGTGCGTCAAAAGGATTATAAAATAAGTAAAATGGACTATAAATCTTGGAATTTGGTAATGACACGTCTAGCACCATAATAGGATACACCGACGCTGATTGGACTGGTTGTTCCGATGACAGCAAAAGCACTTCAGGCGCATATTATTATATTGGTAATAACTTGGTAGGATGGAATAGTAAGAAACAAAATTGCACTTCACTTTCCACAGCTGAGTCAGAATGTATAGCCACAGATAGTTGTTGTGCTCAATTGATGTGGATAAAAGCAGATGTTAAGCGACTATGGCATTAATGAAGATAAGTTACATCTCTATTGCAATAATCAAAGTGCGATTAATATTTTCAAAATCATGTTCAACACTCGCACACAAAACACATAAAGATTCGACATCACTTTATACGCGAATTAGTAAAATCTAAGGAATTAGAAATTAACTATTTTCCCACAGAACTTCAATTGGAAGATTTTTTCACTGAGCCTTTAGATAATTTAATATTCGAATCTCTAAGGAAATCTATTAGCATGATACATCTTGATTAGTATCTATCTTCAGTTAATATATGCTTACTTGTGATTTTTCACCCTTTGTCCATTTGAGACAAAATGGGGGAGAGATATTTCAGTCCATCTTGGACATCGTTGTATAACACTAAAACTAAAATCCTTGATCTTAGTTGTTTAATTTTCAGGATCCAGTACCACTGTCTTCATTGGATATATTTAGGGTATTGGTTTGTATTTAGTTGAGTTATGTAGTTTTTCATCTAGGATATGGGGTAGATAGAACTTTTATATAGGATTAAGGTTTTCTTATTTTTATTGTATCCCTACGAGTCCTAGATGACTCAACGGAGATTTTGTCTCATATTTAAAAATGGGGAGATTGAAGCACACTATATATGTGACTTACTTGAGTCTAATATATAGGAGCTTGTCTAGTTTGGAAATAGAGACAAAATTTGTGTCATCCTTAGTTTTTCTCTAAGCCTCATTGCCTCTTCAAGATTCCAAAATCTCCACATCAACAATAATATGGTCCTACAGGTAGAAAGACAACACACAACACTCTAGGATTGCATAATTTGAGTTTCATATTACATATTTTAGGTGTGTGTGTGTGTTAAAATTGGATTAAAATGAATTTTTTGCATTTAATTGGATTTTTTAGGAATTTTTAAAAACATTTAAAATTTATGTTTAAGAAATTAAATTAGGGTTTTAAAATGTTTGTGGTTAATGTTGAATTTCCTAAACTTCCTAAAAATTGAGTTGGGTAGAATCTGAAAGCGCTTGAGACTATTGTGGGTGCAAATTAATTTTTTAAATCTTCAAAAACACGCGTGTGAGGAGAGATCTGAGGCATACACGTGTTGATCTTTTACCCATTGAGATTGTGTTTTCTCTCACATAAACCAGACTTAATCTTAGACATTCTATTACATTTATCAATGGTCCGCATGCTTCTTTGTTCGATCCTTGTGATAACAAAATGAACCAATCATAGTTGTTTTAAATGTGGTCCATTGTGAACCTTTGGATTAAATATTCAAACAGTTAAGTTAATCACAACTGTTGATTTGATTAAGGTTTCCAGATCCTTCCAAGAGCACTATAAATAATATTGTTCGTTCCCTCATTTCTAACTTTTGAATACCTTATGGTTTGAGAGAAAAGAGAGAGAAAGAGAGAGAGAAAACTGTGAAATCCAAACAAAACTCTTGGAAAATATTTTTAGAAATTAGTTTTGAGAGTTTGAGAGTTTTAGGGGTTTCTAATATTCGAAGTTCAAACCCTCTTTGGTTTTAATCTCTCTTCTTAACACCATCACTCAAATCAGAACTCATATATTTATATAGAAACTTATAGGTCTGATTCAAAGTGATACAATCACTGTGTAGAGTTGTTGTTTTGATTTCCTGTACTGGAAATCAACCTCTCTTATTAGATCCTAGTTTAAAATCTTTCTTATCAAATTTTATCCAACAAATCTCTTCTCTGTTTTACAAAACTGAAAAAGGATTTGCAAGTTTTCAGATATAAGTTTTTCACTTTGAAAAACTTGTATATAAATAATATTAGTATGGTCTTTCTTTTTTAAAGACTCTCAAGAAGACAGATCTGAAAGTTTAAAAGAGTTAAAGATCAAATCTATTTTCAGTAATGTGAAAAATAGCATTTCATACTTAGAAGCCTTTATAATTTGTAGGGATCGTTTATATAAGCGTGTGTGAGTACATGCATGTGTTAGTCGCCTCATTCACAACATTTCTCACACAACATCACATAAACCAGTGTGTTGATTGAGAGATTTCGACTTCAGAGTCGACATAAAGAAGGAGCTTAAGGAGACAAACTGCAAAACAACAAGGAACCAAATCAGAGTCTCGAGAGTTGAAGTTACCTAACCGAGCTGGTATAACTTCTTAACTTATATTTAGGTCACTATTGTGTGTTTAAGTTTCGTTGCTTGCTTGTAACCTAAACTCATTCTAGTGAATTTTTCATTTTGAGGTGTAGAGACCTCCGTGGATGTTTCCCAGTTTGGGTGGGGTGTTACCACATTAAAATCGCATATGCTTGTTTGTTAATCTCTCATATTTACTGATCTACTGCTGCCTTAACTAAATTTAGTTTTGTTTTTCAAAACTTGTTCACTAATATCTAAAATAACTCGTTCATAATATTTTTTAAACACGTCTTGTGTTCATTACTGTTTTGTTTTCTAAAAGAGTTCCTTCAATAAACAATTTCGAAACCCACTAGACTTTTTAAATTTGTATTAAACGACTTAGTGAGGTATTTTCAATAAACAACACATTTTTAGGGTAAAAAAATGGCACTTTTTAACAAGTCTAAAGTCCAAACTATAATTTCACGAAAGTTTGTAGTCAAAACCATTTATTACAAAGTTTAAGGGGTAAAAACATAATTTATAACACTATTTGTACCTAAATAATAATTAATCCAAAGTCAAATATTATATAAAACACAACCCTTAGTTTCATACACTTTTATTTTCACTTAAAATTTCTACCCATTTTAGCCAATACAAGAAATGACAAATACCTACAAATATATGTATATAACCCATGCATAATTTATTTACATTTGGAATATAATCTGAATTTTTTACAACAACCAAAAATATTCACATATAACTCAAACATCAATACAATTCCATTAAATGCCTTTTTATTATGCAAAATTACCAAATAATACAACTCCTACCTATTTGGAGATCAAATACACCAAGAGAGTACTTGGAGATCAAATACACCATGAGAGTATTTAGCCTCAGGGGGCTACTGAGCTTCCTAGCTTGAAAATACACTCTATATTACATTTTCATTGCATTTCTACTCCAAAACAACTCCTTATTACACCCTCAAACTCACTCATTTATTACTTTTCTACCCCCAAAAGTATTGTGCTTGCAGAAGAGGGTTTAGTGGGACAAATGAATTTTCCCTCCACTCACTGTTTAGCCTAGTGCTCCTATTTGGAGCCTAAACTCATTATTTAAACAAATTAGACACATGGGTTGGGGACACGCTTCGCACTGATAATGGTGCACTTGGATGTACTTAAAAACATAAAACTCTCTAATGTATTACACAATTAATTTTTATTTTTATTTCAATATAACTCATGTCATGCATTAGACTATTTTTCCTTCTCTTCTTCGTCATCAATCGGTGCATTCCGAAACACACTCCACCTACTATGTGCTTGTCGGATAGTTTAGATCGGTTACCCGTGGTTAGGTTGTTCTTTAGTTTTGTTTTAGATTTTTGACTTCTCGGCTCCATTTTCTTGGTTGACCTCAGACGTGAAAGATATATTAGGATAGCGCCTGTTTGGAATCGCGGGTCTTTGGTTCGCATCTTTCTTTTATTTTTAGTATTTTGTTGGTCAATAATTTATTCTTACAGATCTGCCGATCTCGTGTTGTGTATATCTTTTTTCTAGATTTGATGGTGTATTTTTTATTTGTTTGCAATTAATCTTCTCTATGGAATATCTTGTGTGTTTGTCACTTTTATACCACCCTTGTGGCTTGTTTTATGATATAGACGAATTTTTTTTTTGTTAAAAGAAAACCTTTAGATTTCGTTGTGTTAGTTGGTTTTAGCACAACTTGAGTATAAGTTATTCTCGCAATCAACCTATCTATTATACTAAAGAAAACTTGTCCAAAATATAAGTAAAAAAGCTATGGAAAAAGATATTTTTTTCTCGAGTCAAACTCGATAATTTAAAGCATATATAATTTGATACAATTTAAACTTAAATAACATTGTTGACTCCATTTAAATGTGTCGATCGACGAGCTAATGACTCGACATGTATCCCGCCCTAGTCAAAGCAAATACACTCACATTAATTGTGGCATTTTAATGTGTACCAAAAATATGCCAAAGTAGAATTACCTGATTGTTCACATTATACGTGCGAAAAATTCTACAATAACTCAATTCCTAACATGATTTAACTTATACACTACTGCGTTCGAGGCCATTGATTGGTTTTATAAAGGATGGTTTTATTTCAGCCTACTTATTTTTTCTAACCACCCCAATTTTATTAAACTCCTAATATCGGGTTGACAACCTATTTATTCACCCCACCCAACGAAGTGGTTTAAAAAAATTAATTAAACACTAAGGGACATGATTCACGAATAATCTTATTATCTTATCAATGAGAATCACGCCTTAATTTACTATTGCATCTCTTCGTTATGAGTATTACAAACACCAATATCAGCATCTTTACTATTGGAGCTATCACTACTTTAATATGATGCTAACAGTGATAATGAATTACAAAAAATAGAGTTTCTTATATTTTTAATGAAGAACAATATAAATTTATAGAACTAAAATAACAAAAACTACCGAAATAATGGAAAAAATGTAAAACAGTTTATTTACGTGAATCCGAAGATCGTGAACATAAGAAGTAAACTTACTGGACAACAATTAAGTTAAGGATCCCATTGAATTACATTAAAATCGGTATGAAGGGGTCATCAAGACCAAACACGACACTAATTGTAATTAAATAAATAAAGTTAAATTGTAGTCAAATATTTTATGTGTACGAGGAAAAGGTTATAAATGAATCTTCTTATTTTTTCAAGGATGTGAAATGAGTAACTCATTATGATTGAGAGTTATATTTAGCGTATGTGAAAATTATTATGGTTATGATATTTTACTCATATTATGAAAAGATGATTGTATAAACTTAAGTAAGTTTCCCACCTATGGTATTTTTAGAAATAATACCATTACGTTTTCTAAACATACTATATTCAATTTATACACCTTATGATCAGTGGGAATAAGTTTATATATTCAATTTATTGTAAAGTGGGGAAACAAAATGTTACATGAATTTTCAATATGTAATGGATGAAGTTATGAGATACTAAAAGATTATATGCTCACATTTAAGTTGACTGTTCATTTTTAGGACGATCAGTTAACTCAGATTTACTGATTTTATGAAAAGTATGAAGTTCACTCTTGTCTACTTATGTTTATTTTGGTTTAACAACCAATATGATGGAGTGCAATCCAATCCATTGACTATTATGGAAATCTGAATCTGTAGCATGCTTTGATGCTACAACTTATTGATTGTGGCAATGTAACTTAATTTTCGGGACTTGGAGCTGTCGACAATATTGCCAAGCCGCTAAAATATTACGATACTATCATTGCAATCTTCTTTATTAAGATACATTAGGTATTGTGTGAGTAACTAAGCACATTGAATGTAAATACCTTTTAAAGAAGAAATTCTGAAACAAGTGTCATTTAACACATTTGTACAAGTATAAACATAAAAAAATCCTCATGATTGGGTTATCATGAAAGACATTGATAAAGCATGCTTAAGATACGAGTCTTAAGTATAGCCGATAGAATCTTGATGTGGTGGATTTTTTAGTGCTTATTTTTACACTAGCATATGATATCATACGGTATTTCAGAATCATTTAATTATGTCGTTATTGTACACATGCATGTGAATGAAAGAATATGAGAGAGATAGCATTTTACAAAGACATTATTGGATCATTATTGAATAACCCTATTTATAGACCTTATTGGATGAGTTGTTAATGTTGTGGTACATGGAAGCGAGCATGCTCTTGAATTAGTATGTGAATGCCATAACTCGCATTAATGAGTTATTTGACCAAGGTGTTTATGGAAAATCATTTAAGGATGACTCAAAGATTATTGTACACTTTATGATAATTATGGATCAAAGGGGAGAGTGTTAGAATTATTTTACATAATTCTCCATTATATACACCATAATTATATTAATACTAAGAGTCACTTTAGTTAATGAAAGGATACTTCAAAAATCAAGAGTCAAAAGGACTCTTGGGCATTTTATGAATAAGTGACTGATTTTCGTCATTCCCACGCTACAAAAACAACATGAAAGGGAGAAAAATCTAAATTCTCAAGGAGGGTAAACTTTAAAATAGTGTTTTGTCTATATAGGTAAATCTAACAGTTGAAATTGGAGTATGTTCTTGACATATACAAGATGAAGCCATCTTCTGAAATTCAGTCCGATCGAACATCGTAAAGGTTGACTGCTCCATCAATCTTTCCAGTTGTGATATGACGGAGGTATGTTATTTTAATACTATTTTATGTTCCGCATAATGAATATATGTGATTATCATGAAGATCCAAAATCCTTTTATTAAGAATAATTATACGTGAGAACTTAATAAATAATGTATTCTTGATTAATATTATGATGTTCTTAAGAATCCCATGAACAAAAAGTTTTCACTTGGGCTTATGGTTTGGGTCGTAAGGAAGCCCTGCATTGAATTAGAAACATGAACGTTTGTACCAAAATCAATCCACCAAGTGTTAGGAGAAACACAAGTAAGATTTTATTTTAAAAAAATTACGAAACCCATAGGGTTACCTTTCTTTTCGAACCATTCTTTACGTTTAGGGCAGTCTTTCTGAAAGTGTCCAACTTTCTTGCAAAATTTGCACCTGTTGTCGTCCTTCTTTGCCTTCTTCATATTAGATTTGATTAGCATCATTATTTTTGGGCGGTGCTCTTTTATGACTTGAATTATGCATTTTCCTAGCTTTAGATGATCCAACTCCTTGGACAAGATGTGCAACCTTAATATCTTGTTGGTTCAACCTAGCCTCATCTCAAACTAGTTTGTTAGCCAACTCATTCACTGCCCACTTATCCTTAATGGCGTTGTAATTGAGATGGAAAGGTACATGCTGAGTAGGTAAAGAGTTCAAGATAAATTGGGCGAGAAATGAATCATACACTGTCATTCCCAAATTCTTTATAGCTTGGCAAGAAGGTTCGTCATCTCAATTACATGATCATGCATTGAGCGTGTGCCATCAACTTCATGGTTGTAAGATCTGCCATTAGTTTCCCAGCAAAGGATTTATCTACAGTCTTAAACCTTTCTTCTATTGCTTTCATGTAATCCTTAGCATTGTCAGGTTTAAGAAGTGATGTTTTGATATTGCTTGCAATTATCATTCGTAAAAACATGATGCTCAATCTGTCAGACTTCTCCCAAGCTTTATGGAGAATCTTTTCCTCATCAGTACTTGTTTCTGTAAGTGAAACTGATTTTTCAATGTGAAAAGTGAGATCTAAGTCAAGTACCCCTACGGTGAACTCAACTTGTTCTTTCTATTCTGAGAAGTTGGTTCCCGTGAGAATAGGGACAAATGAAGAATATGAAGTCAACTGAGCATAAAAATGGGCTGCAATTTTAAGATACAATAATTTTTAATAAGGCTTTAAAACTTTTATTAACACATAGTAAGATTTGAATATTTTACGCCATGAAAATAAGATGCTCCTGTGGATAGTCATCACAAATTTAACTTTATGCCATTAATAGTCGTAATATTCAACATGTATAATTGAGTGATGTATCTATTTAATTTTAATAAGGAATCTGTGGATATCCTTGGTTTACACATGTACAAGCACTCTTTAATTGTTGAATCAAAATATGATTATAATATACCTTTGGCAACTAATTGATATATGTTAAATAAACAAATTTAAACATTATAATGGTAATAAAGGGCTAATTTGGAATGGGTCATAATAAGGATCACTATGGTGATACCTAACCTTAATAATATAATTGCATTCATCAAACAACTTAATATGAATACTGATGTACATGTTATCATGAATCCCAAACGCCATAAAATTACATAATTGTAAAATTCTTATATAGCAAAATGTAAGTCTAGAATTTCAAAAACATAGAATTTTAAGAATCATAAATTTCGAGAATTTGAAAAGACATCATTTCTAGAATCCCAAAAGGTCATGAAATTTTGAAAATTGCAAAAAATGCATAATTTAAAGAATTCTAAAAAACATGGTAGCGTGAATTCTAATAAAAAATACTTCTAAAAAACATAATTTCAAGCAAGTGGCCAAGCCAAAACTTTTAGGATACTGCGTGAATAATTATTAAAAATAGAAAACACAAACTATTTTAATAGTTATGAAAAATAAATCAATACTGTTTCAACGAATTATGAAGAAACGAAAAATATAAACTGTTTATGAAAACAGATGATTTACAACAGTTTATCAACATTTATAAAACGATTCATATATAACCTATTTTATGGACAATCATGTGTTCTTAAACATCAGCTCTAATACCACATGTAAAATAGTTTATTTCAATGAATTTTAAGATCGTGAACATCATGATAATCACCAAATAAATATGTGAAAAGAGGGATAATGTAATACCTCCTTTCATCGTCATGAATATGATGCCACTGTTTGTCACCATTGATTATCGCCGACCGACCACCTTAGCAGTCTTTCAACGGAGAATTTTGGCTTCTCTCTCCTTGCCTATAAATTTTTATGTGTATTTCGTGAATACCTTTTAGATGGAAGAAGGGCATCTATTTATTGATGAAGAGAGAGCTAAACTCCAAAGATCAATTAATCCCAACCTTCCATCAAAGTAGAAGTTTAATTGAAATTTTAACTCCTTTCAATATCCATTTCATTTTAGAATATGAACCATATTATTAAGAACATAATTAAAGCCCAGAATACCAAAGAATGCTAATGACTGCATTTCGAGGAAGGAATTAAAACTATTAAGGAACCCAAAGGTTAATTAATAATTTTCTTACAAAAAACACTACTTGCAGAATAAAAACCAGTCAGCATTATATGTCAGTATATCGCAACTCCAAACTGACAAGGTAGCAAGGTATACATTGAATAGTATCTACTTTGTGGGTAGATATGCATAAATATTCACTTACCATTATTTTCAGCATGTGTCAGCCACGGAAGTTTTCTAAAGGGTTTCTTTCATCAACAGTATCCCATGTTGAGATCATAGATAGGTCGACTGTTATCAAACTTCATGTTCTGAGTTGTCATTGACAATTGATTTTTTCTTACACTGAAGATTAGGATTGAGTTTTTATGGTCTTCTATTCCTATTATAATCCAAACACTAGAGTAAGTACATGTTTAACTCAGGGTGATTTAATTGGATTGAACTCGTTCTATAAAGTAAATTAAATCGAGTTGGGGTGTGTAGACAAACTAATAGAGTTGAAATAAAACCTCCCTTTCATAAAAGGCATTACATTGAACATTTGCCACTTGGAAAGCAAAGAAACCCCCCCTGCAATACCCACTACTCCGGAAAAGTCAAAAAGAAACATTATATTCTGCATATTACACCCTTTTTATTACAAATTCGAATTGCAAATGCAGTGAAAATGGGGCATAAAGTTGTTTAAGAGAAACAACGAATCCATTGACATGCATGTTGTCTATAGCATTGCAATAAAAAGAAGATTATCTTCCCTAGTTTGGCAGGTTCAGGATATTCAGTAATATAAACTAGAGTGCAAACTTTACTTCCTAGCTGGTGATCAAGTTCAAAAAATCCGGACAACTATTAAGTGATACTATCTGGATAATTTATAAAATATCTAAGTAATAACTTAACATGCCTAGCAAACCGCAGAGTGATGCCTCACTAGATGAGCAAGACAAAAATTATGATTAACCCGGATACAAAAAAGGGAGCTAGAAAATCAGGACAGAACTTCTACATTATAGCTGCCAATCTATGGGAGGAATTCCCATCTTCTCTAAGATCTGATTTGTGCGAGAAAAATGCCTGTGCAAAAAAAAATTGAAAACAATTAATACCATGTATATATTAGTGTTTGTCGTTGTAAAGAATATGAAACTCTATACAATAATTTCACATGAAAACTACACATTTTTTGTCCATTAGGATCTGCTACAGAATTTGCAGATTCAGAATGTCAGAACTAAAGTGAGAAGAATCTGTACATTTCTAACTTGTGTATGAAAAGAACAGAATTATCAATTTGCAGAAGTGTACTTAATGATATTTAAATCGTCCGAGGGAAAATTCCAGGTCTAAAAGTAGTACCAGGTACATGTCAATGATAACATCCACAGTATTGCATACCGAGTAGGATACATCGCGCCAAAATTTGTCATTGTCATGTTTCACATATCCTCGTGTCCATGGGCGGAGCCACACACGCCCGAGAGGGTGCGGGCGCATGCACTGATTTTCGGGAATTTATTTTTTTATATATATATGTACATGTGTGTTATAGCTTAAATATTAAGAATAAAATTGATTATTTTTTAAACTTAAGTCAATATATATACAACAACTGACGACCCTTATTTTTCAACCCAACAAAAGTTGTCTTCTCTCTCTATTCAAGAACAAAACAAAAGGTAAGTCTCATTTCTCTCCTCCATTTACATATTTGTTAGTCTACAACACATTAACGGGTTCAAGATAAAAAATTCCTGAACGTGAACGACCATAGTTTACTGAAATTATTACTGAAAATTATTACGGACCCTAGTTCAAGATAAAAATTATTATTGAAAATTTTCTCCTCCATTACATTGATTTTATTACTGAAATTATTACTGAATTTATTACTAAAATTTACAAAATGATTAATCATGCAAAGTGATTAAAATTTTACTGAATTAATTTATTAAATAAATTCAATAATAAATTTCAACATCAATGGGTTAATCTTTTTCCAACAAATTTTATGTTAGATTAATTCTGATTTTTATGTTAGATTAATTATTATTCATTAATTCTATTAATTTTAAACTTGTTTAAGTTAGATTAAATTTGTTTGATTAATATATCGAAAGAGACGTGTTGGATGATATTGGCACTGAAATTTTTTCAGAAAATGAAGTCTAGGAAAGTTGCATTGTAATAACTATCCTATTTTAGTACTAGATTTATGCCCAAAATAGTACAAATAACCCCAAAAAAATCGCCTCGGGGGCTCCCGCCCCCGAACCCTCGGGGTACGTCAGACAATTTCGCACCCACTAACTCCGAATCCTGGCTCCGCCACTGCTCGTGTCTTTTTTTCCCCCTCAGTGGAGTCTATGGAGGGGTTATCAAAGAAATTTCAGCTAATGTAGATCTCCAGTTTCGGTGGTAGAGTGCTGAAACAAGAGTTCTTGGCTTGTTGAATCTCACAGATGGAGTGAATATGAAAAAAAAAATGAAGTTCAATATTAGTAGAAGCTGGACTAAAAGATGTCTTTTTCTCCATCCACGAATCAAGTTTCATTTGATATTTAGCCTGTATCACTTCAGTATTCTGTTTCCATATATGCAAGCTACCTAGTACTGCTAGAATGCACTAACATGAATTCAATTCTCGCTTCAAGATCATTCCTAGTATAAAATAAAACAAACTAGCAACTATGGAGTTTCTAGATTTATTCTTCTAGCCCCGCTTCTATTTTTCACCTTGAAAGAAATTCCAAAAGTAGACATTTACAGACATTTCCCTCTGGTTTAAAATAGTACACATGCTTTCCCTCTTATTTCAAACTGTACATTTGTTTCCCTTCTTCATCCATAATTTGTTGTAACACATGGTACCCCTGCGAAAGTAGTGGCTGACAATTACATATAGCAAAACAACAAGAGCTGCAGGTGTGATATTTAGGATAAGAGGGCGAGCATCTCTAAAATGCCCAACAAGAGAGGAAGTACGTGTAATTTACCTGCTTTAAACATGGTTCATTTGTCCTCAAAAAGGAAGTCCCAAAAAAACATGGTTTATTCACAATGCTTTATTTCATGCCAAGTACAATATCAATGCAATGAAATTGTTATGGCTGTTCAGACAAATTGAATAAATCTTATAGGCGAGTCTAAGGCTCTAAGCATTCTCTACCAACATTCCCACTCAACTCATGTAAAGTGTGAACACACAATTAGAGCAGGGACCTCATCAGCACTACATAATTTCTGGCTAGGATTTAGCTTCCCAAATTATTAATATGATAGCTGAAGTTAGTTATCTTTCTGATGTTGTATAATTTATATTTTTGTATATGCTTAAATACATATGGGATACGCCAGTCACATTTGAGAAAGTGCAGCATAGTAATTATGTTCACTATGGTGTAAACAAACCTGCATCCAAAGAAGCCTCTATTTGCAGATAAACCAGAAGGATGTGCTGCTTTGAGAACATGGTGCTTTGTCTCATCTATCAACCTGTATGAAATTCTCTATAAGGCTACAAGCAAACGAAGTGCTCAATTTCTTCATAAAAATATATTGCCCTTCTCAAATCTCCACAGGACCACAGAGCAAACAACTCAAAACTGACGTAAACTACACGTCAATGGCCAAAAAAATAAGCAAACACCAATTCTAGAGAGAGAAACTAAGAATTTCTTATATTCAAAAATAAAGGAATGTCCTCAAATGACGAATACATGGAGTATTTATATAGGGAAATTACTTGCTAACCAAGTAATTACGTATATGACTAAAACGGGAAAGCATTAACAAAAATATACCTAATTAGTCTCAAACATGCTTGGAGACCAATTAAAAGAAATCAAAGGAATAAAAGAACTAAATTAAATGGAAATAATAGAAATAGAAATAAAAGGAAAATGAAAAGGGATTCCGATAAAAAAAACACAGCTTGTTATTTAAGAACTTTGCACTTGTTACCCCCAAATTACGATAATCTCTCAAATCCAAATTCTACGAAGCACTGGTGCTTTCTAGACTTGCACTAAATATTCTTGGATCCATATGGAATATTTAAATAAATATAGACATGAAAGCTCGTGCTTTCTTACTAGAATGTGGCAAGTTTTGTATACATTCTTTAGAAGATACAAGTTTACAAATCCCCATCCACAGTGCTTTCGTTTAATACTTTAGGGAAATTTTCAGCTTTGACAACAACGTCTAAGGGAGATTTATTGTGAGGCCTGTAAACGGATCGGATTCGAACCGGATCAGGCAAATTCAAATCCATATCCGTTTATGTTAAATGAATTCGAATCCGATTCGTTTATTAATCGGATTGGATCAGGCAAATCCAAATCCATATCCGTTTATGTTAAACGGATTCAGATCCAATCCGATTATCCATTTATGTTAAACTTGATTTGCAACATTTTTATTTTCAACTCTTATTTCATAAATTTATTTTGCAAATGTTCCAAAAAATCAGATAATGAAATAAAGAACTATTATAATAAATATTTATAATATTATTAAATACAATATATACTAATTAAAAATATATTATACATAACTTATATATATATATATTAAAAATATTAATCGGATCGGATTACTAAAAGATCGGAGTATATGAATCCAAATCCGCTCCATTTAATAAACAGGTAATCGGATAATCGGATTTTAGGCATGGTCCATATCTGCTTTAAATGGATCGGATTCGGATTCGGATAAAATCCGATCCATTGACAGGCCAATATGGAACATATCTGGAGTTTATGGAGATGAACCCTATGGAGCACTTAATTAACAGGAAACTATTTCTTTGAGTTTAACTTATAAAATAATTTTAGGAGATATCTTTTATTTGTAGTAGTCATCCAATAGGTGCACTTCAGTCTTTTTATCTTCAGGGTTACTTGGAGTCTAAGATTCCCTTGATTATAAATATTATTGTGATCCTCTCATATTAGACAATTATTTAAATAGAATTGAGACAGAAATCCCTTTAGTTGACTGTGTGCAAGTCTTCTGTTGTGTAGTATACATAAAAAATACAAAAGTATAAAAAGCAGGTTCGCTATTGGTGTAGTATGTACTTCTGAGTAATAATTTTATTAATGTGTATTACAATGAGACGAATGTCCAATACAAGACTAGCATTCTATCGACCACGGTCTTTTAGGTCCCGTTTTTCAATCTCACTGTCGAACCACAATCAATGGAAATATAATTTCCAGAAATCCAAGCAATGTACAAGAAAATACCTGGATTTCACTTGAGCATAGTTTCCCCAAAGAAGAAATACAACTCCTTTTTTCTTCTTTGAAATTGTTTCAATGGCAGCATCAGTAAACTGCTCCCACCCCTTTTTGGCGTGAGAGTTCGCCTGATGTTGCCTAACTGCAAAGAAAAATTAAAAGGTTACAAAGATATATTAAGAGAGATAAAGTGACAGAGAAAGAGAGGCAGGACCTTGCTGGTTATAAGGTTATAAACATATACAAAGCATGGTTACTGGTAAAGACCATTATTTTTAAGTAAATAATTTGCTAAATATATATTTTCAATTTTATAGGCACCCCTTATCCCATGCCCACATTATGCATCTCACCCTTGCTACCAATTTGTTTTCTTCTCTCTCTTAACCAGTTGTCACCCATCCTAAGTCTTGCCCAAGCACTCATAATTGCGAAGGCCTGATGGTCAGTGCTGAGATATACAAATTTTCTGATTTCCTAATTTTTTTTAGCTTTTTTATTCATTTGTTTATTAAAAGGTCATGTGCAAGCTACATGACCGTCAACTCTAAAAGACCCTTAAAGAAAACTATAACAATCTCAAACTCAAATAGTAAAAGATACTAAACTCAAAACCAAATGCTTGTGGAGGCATTTCAGTAAAAAAAATATTAATATTAATATCTGAGTGAAAATCTAACAATTCAAATTTAATAAACCAATAATTAAAAATAAATAAATAAAATGATCACTTCATTCTTTCATTTCTTCATCCATTAAGAAAGCTGTTACTACAAAAGTAAAGTTCGCAAGACCATATCATCAAAAATCTATACTTTCATCATATCATTATCATATAGACTATATCGAGATTCCCAATATTCAATACAAATGTATACTTTTACCACCACCACCCGAAAATAAAAAAATAAATAAAAAAGGCAAGCTACTACACTAGTCGAACGAGTGACGAGTATCTCCAACAATATCCCACAGCCAGGGGCGAAGCATGGAATTTATTTTGCAGGGGGCCACAATCTACCAGGTTCAGGGGCGGGAGGCGCCGAGGCAATTTTTTTTAGGGTTATTTACACTTTTATGCAATATTTTAGCACTAAAAATATATTAACCATAAGCATTTTTTCCAACAATGTCTTATATATTCACCATCAAAATATAATAGTTGCACCACATATAAAACACATTTTTTGAACATTAGACTCGGGGGAAACCGGAGACTCGCCGACATTTTCACTTTCAGCATATTTTCTCTTGAAAAATGAATCAAGAGTCTTTGATTTCCCCTGTTTCTACAGCACAAAAATAAAACAATTGGAATTTGCCATTTTTCCTAAAAAAGTTAATTATCATATATTAATTGAACACTACAATATCATATAAAAATTAACAATTACAATGAATAAAATTAACTAACATTATTTCAGAATTAATTAACTAACTAAAATTAATTAACATTATAACATTATTTCGGAATAAAACTAATTAACATTATATCATTATTTCGGAATAAAATTAATTAACATTATAACATAACATGAATAAAATTAACTAATAAAGAGTAAAGACGGTTGGGAGAGAGAGATACCTCTTTCAAAGAGTAAAAATTCTCTATTTCGGCAGCTTTATTTTGTGTTGTGCTGAATGGTATTGCATAAAGGTTAGGTTAAAACTTTAAAGGTTAGGTTAAATATATGGGCTTGGGAAAGTTTTGGGCTGTCATATTGCTTGCTTGGGAAAGTTTTGGGCTGTCCTCTTTTTGGGCTTGCGTTTTAATCATAATTTATGGGCTGTTTTATCAGAATTCATGGGTTATTTTATCAGAGATATAATTTATGGGCTGTCATATAAAGGGGGACATAATATATATCATATATGGGCTGTTTTTCTTCAAAATGTTGGTGGGGGCCATGGCCCCCCTTTGCCACAACCTAGCTTCGCCCCTGCCCACAGCTTGCTCTCTCATAAATATTGTGGGGTTCTTGGAAGAAGACAGAGATTGGTATGAATAAAAACCAAAGTCAAGGTTGCACAAGTCGCTTCAAAGCCAAGGATTGAAGCATGGGTGCACATGGGCCATAAGCAGTTTTTAAAAGGGTCAGTCGACCAATAATCCCTCGAACATTTTTAATAAACGTTTAGTCCAACCCTTTTTATTTTGTTCCAAAAAGTCCCTCACCAAGTTCAAAACAAGGACACACACAAATCCATTTACCGACCTCCCTCCCCCCACCCCCTACACCTCCTCTCCCCACCCAACTGCCGGAGCTTTGGCAACCCCCACCGAAGTTATTATTTTTAGTTACTATTTGAAATTTCAGTTGTTATTTTTTCTTTTTACAAATTTTAGTTTAAGATGCTATTTTTTTCACAAATTTCAGTTTAACATGTTATTTCAATTTTAAATGTTTATTTTTTAACAAATTTCACTTTAACAAATAGAAATTAAAATTTTACCTTTTTTTTTGACAAATTTCAGTTTTCAAAATCTACTCTTTTCTTATTTTACAAATTTCAGTTTTAAATGTTACTTCAAAATAAATCACTTCAAAATATTACTTTCTTTTTTACAAATTTCAGTTTAAAATGTTCCTATTTTTATACAAATTTCAGTTAGAATTGTTACTTTTTTTTAGTTACAATTTCACTTTTAGATGTTACTTTAAAAAATCAGTTTAAAATGTTGCATTTTTCTTTGTTAAAAAAATCAATATGCTTCCTTTTTTATTTACAAATTTCATTTTAAAATTTTACGTTATTTACAAATTTCAGTTTAAAATGTCCTTTATTTTACAAACTCCATTTTACAATGTTATTTATTTATTTATTTTTATTTTTATTTGTAAATGTTTTCTAATCAAAAAACTGAAATGCATAAACTGCTTGCGCGATGCGACCACTATACCAAAATGCAACACCTTGCATGACCGCGATTTAAAACATTGATAATTTTGATGAAAGAAGCTTTCTCCTGAACGAATACGAACAAAAGGTTCTGATGGTAGCCCGAGTATGCGTACAAAACACTCATTCGCTCGTGGCTGACTGTGGCGTCGACCAATTGATCACTCTTTGGTAGGGGGAACTATCACTGGGGCATGCCTTGTTAAAGTCGTTAATGTCAATGCAAACCCTTCATTTTCCGTTACTCTTTTTTACCACAACTAGATCTGAAAGCTACTCGGAGAATTGAACTTCTTTGATGGACTTCGTCTCCAAAAGCTTCCCGACCTCTTCTACTACCTTTTCTTTTCAAGAGTTGTTCAACCCGCTTTCGGGGTTATTGGCGAGAACACTGGATTGACGCGAGGCTTGTGACACGTGACCTCCAAGTTTATGTCCGGCATATCATATGGCCGATTCTCTTTGAGGAAGGTAACCAACTCGTCTTTTTCCCTATCAGTGAGGGAGTTGCCGATGAGAAATTTCTTATTCAGATGATTATTGTCGAACGGAGCATCTAGGAGTGGTTCCATGACCCTGTCGGAGGGGGCCACCCTTGAGACCTTAAATCCTGGTCCCCCGTGCTTTACCTATTCGCGTTTGTCTCCACCTTTTCTTAATTTTTTTCAACGCGATCCTCAAGGGGGATGACTGCATGCAATGAAGGCAGTCCCATGTAGTTATCACCAAAAGCTCAGATACATTGTAGATCGAGGGTAATGGAGATACGTGGCAACCAAGCTTCTACTCGACAATGCTTTATCGCAACGATCAGAACGAATTTGGGAGCTTTGAAATGCTTATTTTCCGTACTGGTAAGACCATTTATTTTAGGGGCATTGTCATTTTCCCTGCGAACCCAACCAGAGGGATGGTCGCCTCCTTGAGGTCTTCCATCCGTAAATTGAGTTGGTTGAATAGTTTAAGATACATGACCTTCGAGGAATTTCCCTGGTCGACTAATATCTTATCCACATCCAATTTCGCGATTTTTAGTGTGATTACTAACGCATCACGGTGTGGGGTCATTATTCCAACCAGGTCTTCCTTATTGAAGACGATATGCTTGGCGTAGTCTACATCTTCTGTTCGACAACATTTGCCAATAGTGGGCTTGATCGAATCAATCTGGAAAGCCGCCACTACTGCAGTAATCCTCTTCATCTCCATTCCTGTAGCATTTCCTTTGATTTGATAGGATTAGAGGCCTCGTGACTGCAAATTCATGCCCCAATTCATCATCCTTAAGGACATTGTTTGGCTTCTAGTCACGCTCCGCTAGACTTTTGCCATTTTCTATATCCACGAAATCATCCAAATGACCAACCAGGGCTAGCTCCTCAAGGTGTGATTTCAACGCTTTGCAATTCTCCGTTTTGTGCCCATGTTCCTTGTGGTAGGAACACCTCAAGGCGAAGTTTCTCTTGGAAGGATCTCTCGCCATCTCTCCTGTGCCACTTAAAATCTTGTTGGTCCTTAATTTAGGCAAGAGTTTTTAAATTGGTTCCTTAAAGACCATATTGATAACGCGATAAACTTCACTTGGATCCGACTTCTCGTTCCCCTTTGAACTATCGTTCCGTTTTATACCTCCCTTTGCGGGGCAACGTCATTGTCCCCTCCCTGTTCTTGTTTGCTTTTGGTCGATCATTATCCTGGTTTGATCCTGTGACCAGGTTTTCAACTTTACACATTTTTCAATCCTCGGCATCAAGTCGTCGATAGTGGTCACTTCCTTTTTGGTGAAGGAGTGACGTAGCGTGGAGTTGTTCGGCCAACCAATCTTAAAGGAGGCTACTGCAACCTACTCAATACAGTCTTCCACCTCATTGTCGATTTCCCAATATCGTCGATCGTACTTGCGTAGAGTCTCCTGTGACTTTTTTTTAGCATAAGGAATGAATCTATCCTCTCAAAGTAGATATTGCTTGTGATGAATCTAGCAGTTAAATCCTCGACGAGCTGCTTGAAACAGGGTATAGACATGTGAGGCAGCTTCTCAAGCTACTTTTGTGCCATGTCTCCCTAGCTTGAGGAAATATCCAACATATTAGGGGTTCACTGTTGTTCTAGAGTGTAATGTCTTTGCGATAGTGACGAACATGGTCAGTGAGATCAGTTTTCCCATTATATATTTTGAACATGGGCGCGGTGAATTTCTTTGGCAGTTCGAAGTCTTGAATTGATCAAGTGAGTGACGATTTCATTTTACTGAGGGGCCCTTCCGGCCAGTTTCTTAGTGGTTCAGGTTCCACGATGAGTTGGGTGGTCATCCATCTATCTCCGTATAAGGTTACACAGGTCTTCTTTTTCGTGGCCAATGTTCTAACAAACGCTAAGCGATCCTCAGGCGATCAATGGTCTTCTAGCATGTGGGCCGCTAAGAGGCCTTCTAGGCGGCCTTCTAGGCGGCCTTCTAGACATTTTAAAAAATATATATATGTTTTTAATATAGCCACCCACTAGCAAGATTATTCGAGTACTAGTAATGTCTTATTAGGATTTAGAACAAATTAAGTCCACGTACTAAAAAAACTAGTAAGCAACCATTAATAACAATAATATGCAGCGATTATGGGGATTACAAGGATAATATAATTTAAAAACATTATAAAAAAATAGCTTAAAAAAAACGGTTGTAAAAAAAATTAAAAACAGCTTTTAAAAAAACTTTTGGCCTTCCGGCATATTAGACAGTCTTCCAGCATATTAAACAGCCGTTTAAATCCACCACATTTTTTCTAGCCTTTTCTCAATAAAACTACAAGGTATATCACCTTTTAACTTTTATGCGGCCTTCCAAATCCTTTTTTAGAACATTGGACCGTGGCAACTGCTAGGTCGAGTTTTCTTTCTTGTGACCTTCCTTGGGGGAGAGATTAAAATCACGCTATGAGTTCCTTCCTCGACTAAGAGTTTTACTCACATGGAGGCTAGGAGTGCGAGTGATCTGGTGATGTTTCCACTTCTCCCTTTGTATCTCTTGTTCCATTCCGTTTAGACGGTATTGGAGGTGAGCATTCTCTTCCTGTTGACGACAAGTAATTGCCTCTTGCTCACGAAGAGGTTGCTCATAAGCGTTTATTAGCCATGATATCTGACTGGACCGTGATGGCTCATTGCTATTTCATGTTTGCTCGTCCCGAGGATGATAACGAGAATTAGGGATAGCACAATCTTGATGGATCCTGGCCATAGATTTGACTTTGGGATGAACATATTTAACGTGATTTTGCAAATAATCACCGCGAGATTGCGAGTATTCATCGTGTGAATGAGACATGATACTATTACTATTGGCTGGTGAGACTGATAACACTAAAGAAATAAATTGCTTCCCACATACAGCACCAATTGTAGGTGGTTAAATAATACTGCTTTAGATTCAATGCATACGAGTCTAACAAATAATCAAAATAAGAGTCACACACACGAAGGCAGGATATACGTGGTTCGGCAACGTGCATACGTCCACGGGGCGTTTTCTTCTCTTGTTGATTTCACAACCTTTTGATAGTCATTCCACTTTCAATTACACATTCCCCTTTTCCCTAGGGCCTTTTCCCTAGGGGTAAGGTCTGCATTTATAAGAGAACCTCGAAGAGTTTTCGGGTATTCCTCCACTATCGTGGTTATGCTCCACTAATCGACTATATCCCTTCCTTGATTCTTGCAGGTTAATTTATCCGTAATGTTTATCCACGTAATGATGGGAGTTGATCGGGTGGGTCAGTCGCTCACGTGGCTCCCATCCATGTGTCACGAACTATTTTCCTTCGTAGGTAAACAGTTTAATTATGGGTTAGGTCGTCTGTATATTGTATATCATAATAGTTAAACCAGTGATTGGTACAATGTACCTGGATCTTGGCTAGTACCACAGTTAGTATGGTGATGAGCATTCTTTGCATGAGTGTTATCTGAGATGGTAGTTCGTATTGAGGGACTTGCCCTATTTGGAAATTATGAGATGTAAGGACACTAGGAGTTAGTATTAGCTTTAATATATGATTTTCAATGATGAGTTTATACCGTATTGTGAATTAAGAGTTACGTACGCTACATAGTTAGTCTTGTGACTTAGGTATTTACGTTGTTAGTTATGCCTATATAGGATGGGCACGTGTGGCTAAAATTACCTTAGCTAGGGGTGAGGTGATATACCATGAGGATGATTGTCGGCGGGACGGCATGAGACGTAAATGAGTCTCATTTAATATTATTAAAGTAAAGTAAGTTATTTCTTGCAATATGTGGGGTCTGAACACCTATTTTCATAAAACCCTTTTTCAGATATTCAGCAATTGCAAGAGCTTGGATAATCGGACCGATTGCAGGGTCAGCCTTATCCAACTATCAGAGTTGGAGATGTAGAGTTACCTCTTACTGCATTTCTTTTGCAGTTGGACTTTATACATTCAATTATTTATTTTATGGACCCATGGGGGTTCTAGAGTTGTTCATTAAAGTGTAGTTATTATTTATTCGTTGGACTCTTATTCAGGAATTATGGAGATTCATTTATTTAGTTATCCAACTACATTCAATTGTATCGCATTGTCTCGTCTTATATTGTTATTATTGCAATTGTGATCTTATCAATTATCCATTAATACTTATAATGACATAAATTGTTCGACGTCCCTTATCTTCGGCATATCTGGCTGGCCACCTTATGCGTGGCAGATGAGGGATGTTACAATTACATACTCTGTCACAAATTAAAAGTAAATGTTTGAAAGTCAAACATTTTAAGAAGAAAAAAATTACTTTCCAAATTTATCCTCCTAAAAATAATGTATACATTTGAATGCAAGACATGCACTTTAATCATTGTTCTCGAATGGGTATCGTCCAGATAGGTAACTTCGTAATCTAGCCTAGCTTTATATACTAATTTTAAAACAAACTACTAATTTCGGACAAAGTAAAAAGGAAAGCAAAACTATTAATTTGGGAAGGAGGGAGTAATACTTTTATATACAGTGAAAGAGATAATCATGCATAAACTAAATTAACCTGGAGATCAAACAACAGTTAAAAGAATAAAAATACAGTGAAAGAGATAATCATGCTAAAAGAATAAAAATAAAATAAAAAATAGATTTAACAGGTAAGATAAACTAAATTAACCTGCAAAATCAGGAAAGCAACATAATTACCATGAGATCAAACAACAGTTACAAGTTCTAAGAACTCATAAATTAATTAATAAAAGAGATTCTACGCTAAGGTGAGCTGAACTGGACAAAAGTTCAGTTCGATCTGGAAAATTATTGGCAGACAGAAAAATTCATAATAATATCAAGTAACAGATAAATAGACAAGAAATTGTATTTTAAAATGACGTTGCCATTATTCATCCCATGTCAACTACCGAAACACAATTACAAGAGCGACAAAGTTTTATGAACACTATCCCAGTTTAGTTTTACTAAGTAATACAGGACTAACATGAAAAGGAAACCAAATAGAAAAGATTCTAAAGGAATCAGTAATATAAAGTTAATAATCAATTCAAATGAGATTAGGAATCATACCAGTAAGGACAGAGTTGAGCAATAGAACACCCTGCAATATCATAGTACAAATTTTAGGGAATATTATGTAAGAAAGGACACTGGACCCTCAATGTCATGTGAAACAAATATATTGAAATGCAACAAAAATGATTTGCTAGATATAAGAATATAGTATATCAAAGAACAACTAGCAAGCAGCACACACTATTTTATTGTTTTTGAAATGCTGCACCAGTAATTGCTCCAAAATACCTGCTTCAGACAGAACTTAAAAAGAAAAGTATCCAGTTTAATAAATCTGGCACTTCTAGTATCAGAATTGGCAGTGAGAGTCATCTGTCATTTAATGGTTAAATCTCAGGTAGTCCACGCCATTTCTTGTGAAATAATACTGTACTTATTTTTCTTTTACAACATTGATATATTGCTAAGTTGGGATATTAGAATGTTCTCGTCTTTTATTTATTTTCTTCTCCCAATTTATTTCTTTCTTTTTTCTTCTCTTACTTCTCCATCGACTTAGTGTCAGGCAGATTTCTTGAGAGCTGTCTTGTTTTAGCTGTTATAAAAACCAAAACCTACCCTTTGGACTCTGTCTTCCTTCTGTCATTCCCCATTCTCCAACATCCACGACGCCGTCATCACAGCATTACCATTATCATAAATCGCATCATACAGCATCTCACAAAAATCATCAACTTTTACAACATTATAAGAGTATCACCATGACAACCATCCAACAGAGCCTTTGCTCCCACTCACCTAAACCACCAACATCATAAAACTAAAACCTTGATCACGCACATTGTTACATCGTCAACATCACTGAACAACACCCATAAACCATATAAGAAAGGAAGGAGAGGAAAATTGCTACTGCCAATCCCACATCTTTTTCACCAACTTTCTAAGTGCAAAAAAAATAAGGGCAAAATGGACAATTGAAGACAACAGAAAATATATGAGAATGTCTTTGCCATGGATGCAGAATATTCTGGACCAATGTCTTGAAATCGATGTGAGGCGCGGTGCTGAAGAAATGCCTTGAGGCTAAGCCTCATGGGACAGGATTGAGGCTTAAGCATCAATTGATCAAGGTATGCTCCTTGCCTCAAGGATGTTATCGAGGTGATTGAGGCTTATGCCTCAATTTAAGCTCAGTTACACTATTTTAGTTTATATATATATATAAATTAGTTATAAATTTATTTTTTTATAATATGTAATAATGCCATTTGTTATGTTATAATGTTTATTATTATTATTAGAACTATTATTATTAAAATTGTAATGTTGTATTTAATTATAATGATATACATATATATATAGAGAGAGAGAGAGAGATAGGGAGGCAGGCTCATGTGCACACCAAGTTTGCATACTTGTTGGCGCAAACCTATTTTTTTTTTTTTTTTTAAATATTTTTGAGTTGAATTTTTTTATGTGATATTTAAACATTTCAAGGGACCCATATAAAAAAAATCAGCTCAAAAAAACTTCTTTTGCTATTTTGAAATAATCGATCAAACTTTCGCAGCTTTTAAAGTGCTTTAAAAGCTGTGAAAGTTTGACCGATTTTTTTATTATAGCATAAATAGTTTTTTCAAACTTGGTGCGCAAATTTGGTACACAAACTTGGGTGTGCACAGGAGCCTGGCTCTCTCTCTCTCTCTCTCTCTCTCTCTCTCTCTATATATATATATATATATATGTATATATATATATATATATGTATATATATATATATATGTATATATATATATATATGCATAGGCTCAAATGAAGTCCTTATATGAGGTCCATAATAAGACAAAAGTAAGACATTTAGTAATATTCTATTTTAGACCCCAATACCTTTTAAATATAAGAAATCTCACCAAATTCCGACCAAAACCCTAATTGTGGTATCAGAGCCATAAGACGCTCCTTTTAGACTTATAGTAAAAAGGCTTTAATGCCCTTGGGATTGATCCCTCGCATTTACCAAGATATTTTTGGAACCAATCCAGACTACCATCCCATACCTATAACTGATTTAGACCCAGTAGGTTGCTTAACCTCACACATAGACGGTTGTTCACACATTGAACACATCCCAGCCAAACACGCAGATAGTAGACAAATTACTGCCAGTGCTATTAATAGCATAATAGACCAAAATAAGTGTATACTCCTTATATTAAGACAATTAATAAAAGACACTCAAACCCTAGAAACAGATATCAAAAATATCTCTAAAAGACTACTAGAAATAAATAATCAAATCCCAATAGACCTAGTACATGTTTTACAAGAAATAAATATTAAGACTAATCATATAGAAGTCCTTAACAATGACATTTTAGAAATTAAACTCTTAACTAAAAATCAAGACAGTGAGTTAATTAAACTTACTAAAGAACAAGCTAAGCTTATCCCTACATTAGATAGCTATCTTCCTAATGGAGATAGTTAGATCAGACTGGAATGAGGTACCAAGAGACCTCTCTATTCAAACATTATCAGACTTTTACCAAAGAATTCTAGAAAAGATAAATGATGATAGATTTTATTATAAGATAAATGAAAATGAGATTGCCAACGCCGCTAAGGCAACTAGACTCATATTAGAAAGATTAAATTTAATTTCTACATCCATAGCGGCTACCCAAGACTATAACAGTAGCTTTGTTAAAGAGTTGCATTTAGATTTAAAAGCTAAGACAGAAGGATTAACCACCATCTACACAGACTTTGTTAAATTCGAACAAAATTTAGCAAATTATCTTAATAATATGGAAAGCCATAACCTATCCAACATGGATAGTATTATTAATGAACTTAGACTAGACATGGCCCAAGTAGAAGAAAAATACGAAGAAATTATAAACGGAATTAAGGCTGTATATAATAAGCCTTCCCAAGCAGAAATAGACTCGCCTTTTATTATAACTCGTTTAGATAAAATAGAAAAAACTGTAGAATCTATAGAAGTTAGATCTATGCAACAACAAGAAAAAGATAATGAAATAAAAGACTATATTACAAATGTTGCGAAATCCCTCGTTAATTCTCTAACTAGACATAGTGAAGAAATCTCTGATAAGACAAGAAAAGGGAATAAGATTTTTAAAGAAGAAATCCTTAGTCAGATAAAAAGACAAAAAGATTATTCAGATTTCTTAGAGAAAACCCCTCCTATAGAAACTAGAGAAAAAAATACCATAGGTAGACGAGTCATAAATGACGGATTAAATAAGACTAGTAAGATAGTTAGCTCTATCCCAAATATTGGACAGAGTAATCATATGCCCCAAAGACTTAAGGATTCATCCTCCAATGTTAGGACATGGTGGAAAGAGAGAAATTTCATCAATCCTCTCCAATGGAAAGAATGGGGTGAAGTTGACTGGAAAATTGTTGAAAATTTCATTCATAATGGACAACTTCCAGCCGTTAGATACATAGACTTGTTTAAAGAATGTGTCACTCCTAAGACTCCTAATTATAGCATGACTTACCATTGTAGGAATCATGTGTTGGACAAATCTTATACTGAGCTCCAAGAATTTGACTCAGAATGGCTTAGATCTAGAGGAACTGATAGGAAGTTCCAATTCCTAACCTTTGGACTCTTTCAAGCAAGAATCCAAGGATTAAATAGACCTCAGAATAATATTAATATATTATGTTGTTTAGTAGATAAAAGATGGAAAAATTTTGAGAAAAGCCTTATGGGATAGCCCAATTAGAAATGTCAGACAACATAGGATACTTTAATCTCATTCCGGCATTTACAGTAACCCTAGACACAGCCAAACATTTTAAGTTAATCTTATGAAGGATTATCCCAGACGCTAATATAAGACTATATTATCCCAGACGCTAATATAAATATAGAATTCCAAAGCTATGAGTTCTCCCAATTTCCTTATGAAGGAATGCAATCGAGAATTCCTAACGGTAGACTTAATGAAGAAATCTTAGTTAGAACCAATGTTTCAGACTACAATCATACTTACAGTATTAGGAATACTGGACCTATGAAAGAAAAAGCTAAGACCCTTGGCAATTGACAGAATTTCAAGAAACTAAGACTATATAGGATAAACCTTTGTTTATTAATCAAGACAATGTCACTGGAAATGTTACCATCCAGTTTGGTCTTCCTAATATTGTCGATAAGAATATCCAGACCGAAGAAATTAGATTTAGGAATATGGGAGAAGCCATAATCAATGATCTTTCAGAAGGAGAATGTAGTAGTAAGACTAGTGCTAGTTTACTAAGGCAAGCCCCTATAATTAGACCTAGAAGATCATTTGAACAACAAGATTTAGTTAAAGAAAAAGCTAGGATCCAAAACTTTAGACATGAACCCTCAGAATTGGACATGAAGACATTTAAAAATCACCTTAAGAAAAGCCATTCCGTTAGATTTCAAGAAAGAGAAAGATTTAATATAATAGCCTAATACCGCATATTAAAATTAAAAGAATCTAAGAATACAAAGGAACTTCTTAGAAACTTAAGACTAATAGAAGAAGGAGAAGAAAGACTAATGCCAGCTACCCAAGTAGAACCTAATAAGCAAGCGATAGCAAGTAGTAGTAGGCTAGAAGATGCTCCTAGACTTTTTGGTAAACCAATAGGAATAAATATTCCTATATACTCAAGCACTTTAGTTAAGACTAAACCTGACTATATAAAAGACTTACAATTTTACTAGTGACAACAATTTTACTCCTGTTAAGACCATGGCAAGTCAAGCCATAAATCCAGTAGGTATATACCTTAACCTAGATAATGTTCAAGATAAGAAGAAGGCCTTAGATGAATGGCGTAATCAGATGAACATGTTGCATCTAATGAACAATGGGATGCAATTTCATGTAAACAATACGCTGAGCAATCCATTAGAGGTATTGCAAAAGATTATTTAGATAGTTTAAGAAAGGCTACCGATGAAGACTCCTTAGCTAAGGTTGAGAAGATGAAAGAAAACATAAAAGAAAGATCAAAGTAAGAATATATTCAATTGTTCACATCAGAATACATTAGATCTGGACATCTAGCTCAAATCAATGAACAAGGCCTAGTAAAAACTAAGTTAGCCCTCCTTAGCATTTTCAAATTAGATAAGATAAATGAATATAGCAATAATTATGAGCAATATTACCAAATTAAAGAATTTTGAGAGACCTTAAAAGATGAATACTTTAGGAAGATACCAGCCATAGGACAAATCCTAATTAACGAATACAGGAATTGGCCAGGAGTAGCTGGAGTTAAGAATAACTCCCTTGGTGAAAGAATTAATTTCGCCAAAGACTATATCATATCTAAAAGACGGGATATAACTCAAGGAAAGTTAATAGAAGAAACTTTCAAACAGATCCCTCCAATTAAAGACGAAAGAGATATTGCTCCAATCCAATGGGGGTGTGGTAGCGAATCTAATAAATTCAAAACGAAACTAGAATGGAAACATAGGAAGTTTAAGACTAGACCTTTAGGATTTCCGAAGAAGTGTAAATTTAGACCATCTACTACCTTTAGAGAAAAGAACACTAAGAGTAAGAAAAACAAATTAAACCAAAGAAGATATTTTAAGAAGAACACTAGTAAGTATAAGAAAGTTCCTAATTATAGGAAGGAAAAAGACGTAGCTCAATCTAAGACTGTCATCAAAGAATGTTGGACTTGCGGGAAGGACACTTTGCTAAAAACTGCCCTAACAAGAAAGATAAAGAAGGTATTAAGATTATTAATACAATATTAGACTATGCAGATTAAGAACAATTAGATATCCTATATGCTATAGAAATATCAGACATAGAAGATGATGATAATACTAGTATCTATAGTGCATACATAAACAGTAATTGGGAAGACTATAGAGATACTGATGAGTATGAAGACTCCAAGATACTCTAGACTTATATGTGATGCAAACTGATCAGGATGATTTAGATAATGAATATATAGACTTTGAGGAAGCTTGGTATAAGTGTATATTAAGCTCCTTTTTAAAGAAAAGATGGACAGTTAGTAATCCTGAATTACTAACATATATACCTAGATGTTACTTTGATGAAAGACATTATTGCACATTTGAAATGAAATGTAGCCAGAAAGACTTTAGGTGCGTAGAATGCTTTGAGACTATACAAACAGAATTATTTATGGTTTGTGTTATTTGTCAATTACACTACCATGAAAACTGTTGGAGAACTAGATTTAGAGCAATTTAGACTAGCCAATATGACGCTCAAATAGACTTAGATATTAAAGCATATTACCAAGACATTGATAGAAACATAGCCAAAAGATTGCAAGATAGTGAAGACTTCAAAGGAAAGGGATTTCCTATGATTTGGAAGAATACCACTCTGATAGTTGTTCAGAAGACCAAATGCCCTTAGATTTTATAGATAAACCTCAAAAAGGAATATCTATTTTAGAAAAAAACAATTTAGGAATTTCTGCTAAACTACATGCTTGTTTTGTAGAATTATTTGTTCAACATAAAGACTATCCTAAAAGACTTTCAGCTTTTATAGATACAGAGTGCTCTCAGAGTATTTGCAAGGCTAATGCCTTCCCTGAAGACTATTTTTTATAAAGTACTCAAGAAATCTATGGTAAAGTGACTAATGGAGATCCATTTACCTTATATTTCCAGACTATTCCTATTTACTTTAAATTAGGAAATCAGACCAACAAAACCGTTAATCATCGGTTTTGGATAATGGATCATCGTCCTAAGTTCACAGGAAACATTATTTTAGGACAAGACTTTATTAGTAAATATCATCCTTATGCTCAGTATAACGATAAGATCTTAATTAGTGATAAAGAGGAATTTAATATTAAAGCTCCTCTAATAGATCACAAGACTGCCTTTGATCTCATGCAGGTCAAACCCAATTATAGACCCATAAAATATCAGAGTTCTTCAGCTGAGCATGGTGGACCTAGACCTACAACCCAACAAGAAGCCCTAGACATTACTAAACCCTTACAAAAAGAATGCAAGTGTCCAGACGAAAAGTGTTATAAGCAAATAGCGCTTATATAACAAGACATTTTAGATCAAGCCTAGCACACCTTATTACAGATTCAAGCTATATCCAAACAGAAAAAAATGGATATAAAAGTAGAAAAGGAAAAGATTAGGCAACTAGCAGAGCCTACTTTAGGAGAAAATCCCATTGCTAAATGGGAGAAAGACCAAAGTTACTGTGAAATTATCCCTATTAACCCAGATGCCACTATTAATGGTGGAATCTATAAGAAAGGATATTCACAAGAAGACTGGGAAGAATTCAAGAAAGACATAGACGAAATGCTTAAGTTAGGCATTATTAGAGAAAGTAAAAGTAGACATGATAATAATAGCCTAGCCTTCTATGTTCAAACCTGCCCCATATGGACTCAGACAGCCTCCTTTCATAAAGATAAAAGAAGACAGCTGAAGACGTTAGGTGCACGATAATTGCAAAATGCCAAAATTGCTTTTGAAAACGCAAAAACGTGAAGACTCAAAAGATTCTAAAGCTTCAGACTTTTAATTATTGTATTTCACTTTAATAATTGTATGCTTTCAACCGGATCATTTTTTGTAACCGGTTACTAGTCATCTGTAAGCCTCCTTATGCTATAAAAGGAGAGGTAGGGAGTAGGGAGAGATATCAAAGTTTAGAAGTTAGAAAGAGGATGTAAGCTTGTAATATGTACATGAGTGAGTAAACCTGCCATAGTTAGGGGAGAGGGGAGAGTTGTATTTACTTATGCTATGCAATAAAAGTATTTTCTTTTCCAGAAATCTCTTATGTTGAGTTGTTATTATTTTCCAAATTGTCTCCAACTTTCTGTTCATAGAGGACTATTGTGTGGAACCTCTGGTGTAGCAAGGTGTTATACTGGTGAACCGCCGTCAGGTGCCGATTTGCCGTGAGCCGTTAGCCAGGTGGGCGTTAAGTGTGAAGGCGTACAGGCAGGAAACGGATTCAACGCCAAAATAGTGGATTGAGGTGCGACACATAAAGAGAGAGTTGTAGGAGACTGAGACCGGAGAAGAATAGTAACAAAGCTGACGAGAAGAAGGAAGGAAGGAAGGAAGATAAAGATATTGCAGACCAAAAGGAAAGTATAACTCGAACCAAACCCTTAACTATTTTACATATTATTGTTTTAAAGGAATCTTGCATGAGCCTACAAATCACTACAGACTTTTTAGAATTTGTTAATCAAACAAATTTATACTTAACTAGAGAAATCCAAGATTGGACTCTTACAGACCCTAAAGACAAAGATCTTATAGAAGCTGCTTTAACATACGCATGTGGTACTTTCAAATATATAGACCAGGTTATTAAGTGGTTAGCACGTAAAGTACCTAGAATAGAAATAATTAGAACAGGAATCCGAGATCTCTTTAGACAAAAGATAAGAACAGAAGAATTCGTCAAAGAACTTTCAAGACCAGAAAATATCAAGAATACACTAGAATACTTGAAGATAGTATAGACGTATTAAAATATATTAGACGTAAAAGGTTAGCTGAAACAAAAACTATTTTAATTAGAGCCGGAATCCGCCCTCTCCTTAATAACGTAGAAACAGCTGCCCCTAGAACATATCGAAGATTTTTGTCATCCTACGGAGATAACGAATTAGACAAATTTATAGAAGACGATATAATTGATATTGTTAATCATAAGGGATTTGACTTTTCAATTAATTTCTACAAAGTGGATCAAAAATAATTCTTGAATGAGATATTCAACTCCAGGAAGTAATCCGCCTTAAGGCTTACGCCTCGCCTCACTAGCACAAAACGTCTTGACCCCTCCTCCGCACTATCTCTCCTCTCAATGGTCCATGCTCAGCACATGTTAACAGTCTCCTGAGGAGGGTGTGCCATCTTTGGGGCACACTCCTCCCCCACCTATATATGGCATATACTTCGTTGTATACATATTATGCATATGTATTACTCTGCTTAAATGTTAAGAGAGCTTGATTTGAGTGAGCCAAGAGAGAACGGTATAATGGCTTTCCAGCCTTGTTCCTAATGAAGCTTCGCACTCGAAGGCTACACCAATTAACTCCTTGATCACTCTACTTTCTTCTCCCTCTACTATGTTTACTTTGTTGTTTATGCGCATGCTTGTTCATAGTTGTAGCTTGACTCATCTTTCATTATTTTCTTGATTGTTGATTACATGTCACACTTGCTAATTCATGTTTACTCCAATATTCATCATCAGCAACTGTCATTGCATATAATTGATCCCTTCCGAATGTCGTCACCATCATGACCTCAATAAAAACCATTCCACAAGCAACCATTTGCCTTAGCAAATATTGGACCTCTTTATCTTCTATCACTACATTTTGAGGACTTCGTTTGATCCAAATCCACATTATTGTCATTGTTGCATCACCACAATTGTCATAAGGTTCGTGTGGAGAACAGTTTGAATTTAATCAAAAACCGAAACAAAATAAGAACTGATGTGCGCGTGGGAGTTGCCCCACGTGGAGGTCCCTTTTATTTTTCAGCATTTTTATTTTTATTATTAGGTTAAATTACATCAAACCCACCTGAACAATTGATATTTTTACACCCAACCCATTTTCATTTTTTTTTAAAGCTGATAAAACATGATTTTATGCATAAAAACATTAAAATTTGTTGAAAATGGGTTGGGTGTAAAAAACAAATAGTTCAGGGAGGTGATATAATTTACCCTTATTTTTAGTATTTTATTATGAGTGCATAATTATCTAGTTAGTGCTTCCTTAGTTATCTAGGTTTCCAGTCAGTAGTTTCTTTTTAATTTGAATACTTGCACCCTAAGTTTTAGAATATATATAAATAAGGCCCTTGGCCTTCCATTGTGGCTTCAAAGCTGCTTCCTTCTTCATTTTTATTATTTCGCTGAGTTCACATCAAAGTGGCATCAAAGTTGCGTTCGCTCCTGATTTTTCATACAAGTGTGTCAATCGTGTGTGGATCGTGTGAGGGTGTGTATCGAGCTATGAAACGAGCTCGGGGCAACCTATTGTACGGTGTGTAATCAGCGATGATCAATGCTCCACAACTGATCACCACAAATGGAGTGGCGTTCATCCATGGACGACCCTTCGCTTCTCAAGGTTCAAGACATTCATCAAAATCAACAAACAGTCTTCAAGAGCAAGTCGTGCCACCACCAGCAATGGATGGATTTGTCTTCGGGGCCCAGTTCAAATAACTGAATAAACAGATAGAGGTTTTGAAGGTTGAGCGGCGGCAAGAAATCATCCGGCGAGTGCAACGGTTCAAGGAGGTGGAATTTTGACTACACACGAGGCGGGTAAGGCTTGGAAAATCATCCAATGCTGAACAGTCTGCTCAACCACCAACAGACCACCTCGCCTTTGGCGGGTGGCCCCCAAACCCAAACCCCCACAACTACCCCACAACAGCCAGCATGCTTCCACCCTTAACCCAACTAAAGCCATAAAGGTGACTGTTGTGTGTTGTGTAAATTTTAGTGTATTGTGAGAATGAAAATGAAAAATGCAATGAGTTGTTAGTGCTGTTGTTGTTGCTATTGTTGTGTATAAAAAAAGGACCGAAGGTAGTTTTTTTTAAATACTAACAAATAATTAAGTAATTAAAGGACCAATGGTATTTAATGTTAAATATATGATAGATCATTAAAATGTTCACTCTTTCGAGTTCAACATATAAAAGTTACGCCTGTAAAATTTTGAGTAAAAATTTGCCATTTCGGGCCTGCCTGAATCGGGCCCGAAGCCCGCTAAAAAATGTGAGTTGAGTTTGAGCCAAAGGGGGATAATTTTATTCGGGCTGAGCTCGAGCTTGGGTTAAGAGATGCTACCCTAAAAGAAAATTCTAATGGCATCTAACTACAACCGCTGGGAACTACTTATAGATACACCTTCCCAGCGCTTGTAGATAGACGCCATTAGAATTTTCTTATAGGGTAGCATCTTATGGTTCAATCCTTGACATTTGTGGTCCATTTTGAAGATGCCAAGAACCTAAATCTTTGATGATATAAAGGTCGAAGTATGACAGCGGTTCGAAGTATTGATTCGGTTGCTTGGTGATTCATTAGGGCTCATGTTTAGACGGCACATTACCTTATATTCAATGATTTTTGCCTTTTTAGGTGTTCCATTCCTTCAGATTTAAAATTAAACCACATATTGACTCTAGCTCCAAAATTTACTTAGGTGTGATGAAAGAAATCAATGATAATGAGAACTAATAATAATAATATATAGAAGGTCTTGAACACACAAACAAAAAGGATTATGTACAGAAAAGGCTTTAGCAAATTCACATATGCAGTCATTACCTGTACAGCCCATCTTTCCAAATTCCCATGAGATGGAATTGAACAATTCAGGTCTTTCTGAAGTTCCTTATATATGTTTCCCAAACTAGATGGAATTTTCATGTCTTCCGGTACAGAGAAAGAGAGGCCCATTGCTTGACCAGGTCCATGATATGGATCCTGACAAATTAAGATAACCCAAACATAGTTTTAAATAAGTTTCTTAAAGGTTAAACAGGTATATGAGTTTGCAAGGTGCAGTTGTTGCATAGCCACATTGTGATTCCAGCTGTGTGACCAAAACAAAGACTGTATATGATCACCAAGAGATTCTCACATTCCTCTGCCAACACAACAAAGTCAACTCCATTTCCTTTTAGTCATTACACATATCCTTTTTTCTATTTTCACTTCTAGACCTTTGTTTGTTCAGAAAACAGGATTTGTCCCAGGAGTTAACAATCACATAACAGTTAACAATCACATATTTGGAATAGCGGTAACAAGTAAAACAAAAAGAATTATAGAAATTATCGAAGCAACCAATCTCCAACGGTCAATAAACAATGCGTATATCAAAGTCAATAAACAATAGATGTCACCACAAGATATGGTTTACATCAACAGCGGTGAGAAATCCTTTCGTGGTAAGTGGCAGACAAGTTCAGCTGTGGATGTGTACGCCCTCTGTTTGATTGTATATATTTTGGTTCTGATATACTTCTAAATTTCCCAAAAGTCCATCCTGATTGCTCCAGCGGTAAGGACGAGCTCGAGCTCTGGATTATGTAGTTAGGCGCACTGATGTGAATTAGGGTGCGGAAGCGTAAAAAAAGAAGTTAACAACAACGACAACAACAACAACAAAGGAATAAGAGAGTCTCAATTATTTCTCTCTCTAATCTTCTAATTTCAAATCGGCAAAAGTGATACAATGAAGGTCTCCTTAGCTATTTATACTAAGGAGCCCATAAAAGGAAAATAGGGAAAAATCACTAAAAGACAACTATATCCCTATGCTCCTGCATCACTCTCCCCCCTTGAGAAGAACCCATATATGAGGTGTATTGGCGAAAGAAGTCTCGATCAACATGCTGTAAAGTCGCCTCAGTAATCCAAGAGTCCTCAGCCGCTGGACGGCCTACCCAACGAGCCAAAAAGCGTGTGTAATCACCTGAGGCAGAGGAGACAAAAGCAGAGTCAAGTATACCCTCTATACGATCGACATAAGAGCGAACTGGCTGATCCGGCGACGACGGAAGAGGAATAGGAGGAGGATGGGTACCTCGAAAAGGGGACAACTCCGCCACATTAAAGGAATGATGCATACGAAACTCTGGAGGAAGATCAACTTCATATGCGTTGGTGCCACAAGCGCGAACAATAGGAAACGGACCAAAAAGGCGCATAAGAAGCTTGTTGCCTTTGCCGGCACGCCGTTGTTTCTGGAGGTACACCATGACTAAGTCACCTGGCTGGTAGGACACGAAACGGCGATGCACATTCGTCGCTTCTTTGTAAGAAGCGTAAATGGACCGGAGGCGAGCACGGACATCTGCCTGGACGGAAGTCAAATGGGCTGCAAAATCCTCCGCAAAAGGGCATGTAGGGACTGTCGGTGGAAGCTCGGCAAGGTCAATAGGCATGGTGGGGGACTAGCCCAGCCCAACAAACTCAGCTTGAGCAATCACTAAATCCCACCGACGGGGATGCTCAGTCGTCAAACAACGCAAAAGATCTCCCACACTCTGGTTGTCCGTCAATCTGTGGATGAAAGGCAATGAAAAACCGAAGCTCCGTCCGTAAGAGGCGCCATAAAGTCCACTAGAAATGGCCAATGAAGCGGACATCTCGGTCAGAAGTAATGCAGCAGCAGGGAACGCCGTGCAAACGGACAACCTCACAGAAATATAAGGTCGCTACATGAGATGCGTCAGTTGTGCGAGAACATGGAATGAAATGCGGCATCTTGGAGAATCTATTAACAACCACCATAATAGAATCATGGCCACTGGAAGTCCGGGGAAGGCCCACAATGAAATCCATCGACACGTCTTGCCACGGTCGCTCAGGTATCGGTAGGGGAGTGTATAATCACGCATTAGAGTGTTGCCCCTTGGCCGTCTGACAAGTATAACAACGACGGATGAATGCATTAGTATCCCGTCTCATGGTGGGCCAATAAAATCTGTCTCGTAATAAGCATGAGTATGGGTGATGTGGATTAGGGTGCGAAAGCGTAAAATTAAATAAGCTAACTACACAACAACAACAACATGAAAATGAATGGAGTTCTTGTATTTCTCTCTCTAGTCTCTCAATATCAAATGGGCAAAAGTAATACCAAATGCAAGCCTTTAGACTATTTATACTAAAGATATAAACGGGTAAAAAAAAAAAAAGAACAAGACAAAAGAAATATAAAAAGGACGTCCTTGTCCTATGCTCCTGCATCACTCTCTCCCCCTTGAGAGGGCTCCAAATACGTCGTATACTGGGAATAGAAATCGGGGTCGATGTGCTGTAGGGTGGCCTCAGTGATCCAAGAATTTTTCGCCTCCGGATGGCCCAACTAACGAACTAAATATCGAGAATAATCACCCAAAGAAGAAGGCACAAACTCAGAGGCGAGAATCCCAATGCAATCGACATGAGAACGAACCGAGTGACCCGTGGTCGAAGGGAGGGGAATGGGTGGAACATGAGTACCTCGGAATGGAGAAAACTCGGCCACGTTAAACGTGCGGTGCATGCGGAATTCCTCGGGAAGATCGACCTCATAGGCATTCGTCCCACAAGCTCTAATTATCGAAAAAGGACCAAAACGACGCATAACAAGTTTGGTACCCTTGCCCTGTCAACGTGCCTTCTGGAGATATACCATGACAAGATCACCCGGAAGGAAGGAGACATACCGGCGGTGCTCATCGGCCGCCTCTTTATAAGAGGTATACATAGACTGTAATCGAACACGAACATTGGCCTGTATGGAAGTCATACGAGCAGCAAACTCCTCCGTGGAAGGGCATATAGGCACTGTCGGCAGAAGCTCAGCGAGATCAATGGGCATCGACGGAGATTGCCCCAAGACAATCTGAAACAGCGAAAGACCAGTGGATCGATTGACGGCGTTGTTGAAAGCGAACTCAGCCTGTGTGATCACGATATCCCACCTATGGGGATTCTCAGAAGACAAACACCGTAATAAGTCACCCACACTACGGTTGACCACCTCAGTCTGGCCATTCGTCTGGGGATGAAAAGCTGTCGAAAACTGTAACTCCGTCCGTAACTCCGTCTGGGGATGAAAATCTTCAATAAACATGGCTGCTCCAAGAACAATCACGCTCTGATACCAATTTGATGTGAATTAGGGTGCGGAAGCGTAAAAAAAGAAGTTAACAACAACAACAACAAAGGAATAAGGGAGTCTCAATTATTTCTATCTCTAATCTTCTAATTTCCAATCGGCAAAAGTGATACGATGAAGGTCTCCTTAGCTATTTATACTAAGGAGCCCATAAAAGGAAAATAAGGAAAAATCACTAAAAGACAACTATACCCCTATGCTCCTGCATCACGCACGGTCCAGGGTTCGATTCCCCCTGGACACCTGATTTGAAGCGGGGCATGTGTGAGGGTGGCTATTGCACAGCGTCCCCACTGTTTAGCTTGCATGAGGGAGTCCAAATGGCTCGTTCGTGTAGAGGTTCAGGTTTATCAAAAAAAATATCAAAAAAATATATTTACTTATTTAATTCTTTCAACATATATTTAGTAATGTACTAGGTTATTCATTCTCTTAATTGGGATAGCAAAACTTAAGAATAATATTGATTGTAATTTAAAGAATTAAATTTGTTGATTCATGGAAAGTCTTTTAAGATTTATTTATTACGAAAAATGGCCAGATTCACTAGTTAGTTGTACTAGGTTTAGAAATGCGCCAAGAGAACGTGTTGTTTTTGCATGATGTGGCCAACACATAAGATTTTTGGCCATTGCATTATTGTTCCATGTACCGGATAAATATACATGCACATTTTTAATGAGATTTTATTTGTATCTTAGTGATATAAACAAGCTATTTGGGAGCTCAACGCCGGCCCTGGCTATAGGCGGGTTAGGCCGTCGACTAGGGGCCCTAATAATCGGGGGGGGGGGGCAAATTTCCAAAAAAAGGTATTAAAAAATTAGAGTTTACCACTTAAAAAGGGCTCCAAAATAAATAAAACTTGGTCCATTTATAACAAATTCCTAAATAAAAAGGCCCCAAAATAGATAGAACTAGACCCATTTACACTTATAATAAGCTAAATAGTTGTCAATGTTGTGGGTGAGTAATTAAAATGGGCTTTTAGTTGTGAGTGTATTTAGCTAGAAAGATGGGATAGAAAAATCCTTAGAAGTCCTACATGTAAATAAGGAACTGTGCAGCGGTGACGGCACTCTTAAACGTGTTAGTCCTAATATAAGACTTAATCCCAAAAAGACGAATAGAAAATTATGTATTGGACCAGGTAAATCCATTATATATAATATAGGAAGGAAATAAACTAAAATATTTCATAACTATATTCATCTGGACAGGGAAAAATGGATATAAAGAAATCGAACAAGAACAACAACAGGTAAGATATGAGCTTAAATCTCACATTGTTGAAAACAAGAAAAATGAGTTTGTAAATGTGATACGAAGAAAGATTAACAAAATAATTCAAAATAAGATATGAGATAGAGAAGGGGTGAACCTAGAGCAACGGTAAGGTTGCCCCATTGTGACCTTGAGGCCACATGTTCGAGTCGCGGAAATAGTCTCTCTGCATATGCAGGGTAAGGTTGCGTGCATCGAACCCCTCACAAGTACCCCGCGGTGGCGGGAGCCTCATGTATTGGGTTTGCCTTCAAAAATATGAGGGAGAGATTAAGTTTAGTGTGTCTTCTTAAACTGTTAATAAACTATAAATAGGCAATTAACTCTTTTGTGGATCTCATGAAGAAGTCTTATTAGCACAGCAGGGGCATATACAATGAATAAATTATTTACAATTAACCGGGACAAAAGATATATAACTTATATTGCTGTAATTGTACAAAATTTCGTGAAGGTGTACTTAAGCAATCGGGAAAAAAAAAAAATATATATATATATATATATATATATATATATATATAATAATAATAACACCAACCCCCCTAAACTATTGATTTTTTACACTCAACCCACTTTCAGGAAAAAAAATATTGATAAAACATGATATATGCATAAAAATGTTAAAAATGGGTTGGGTGTAAAAAATCGATAATTTAGGGGGGTTTGGTGTAATTTACCCTACTAATAATAAAGGAAGAGAAAAAATACATAAAAGGTAATGAAGTGGAATAAATGTTCTCTTTGATTAAGGAGATAATGGCAACATATACAAGGCTTCAAAGGTTTAGGTATTCCATTTTCCATTGATCAGTTCCTGAGCAAACAAATGTTCATACAGCTTACCATGTCTAAAGGTTATGTTTAGAACAAATAATAATGAAACTAATTATAATGATGATGATGGTGGCGGATGCAGAAGAAGATAAAACTAAGCTACCTTCCAATGTTTTACCCTGTTGTTATCCTTGAGAGGTAACTGAATGAATTAGGGAAGTAAAAAAACCTGTCCAATAATGACAGCCTTGACCCTATCAAATGGAGTTGAGTTAAGTGCATTGAAGATCAAATGTGGGGGCGGATATATTGGAACTGGACCACCACTTATTTCCGTTTCCACAAATTCACATAACTTTTTCGCATAGGGCTTGTCAAACTCCCCGGAAAGGACTTCCATCCACGTCTCCTCCACTAACAGCTCTTCCAATTTCAAATTGACTTTTAAATGAATACATACATATAATTAGTCAAATGATACGCATACCTACATAATATAATATAAAGGAGAAGCTATTTGAAATTACAAGGGACCACCTGTGGTAGATTTTGAGAGCCTGTCGGAACAGATTTTGAGATTGAGTTTGGATTTGGCGAGTAATCTGTTGAATTCGATTCTCGATTTCTGATCTGGGGTGAGGGTGGAGGGAGAAGAGTTGTTTTCTGTAGCTTTGTGGTGGTCGAGGGATGCAAAGGTAGTGATGAGGGTTTGGGAGGAATCGGAGGATGGAGAAGAAGAAACTCTTTTTAATCGCTTAGCAGGTTGAGGTTGGAACATATCCATTAGGGTTTTGGAGGAAGACATTCTCTCAGACTCAGCTGTACGAGGAGAGGATGTCACAGAGTTAAAATACAAACACAATAAATCAACAATTGTGTCTTTCTGCTTTATGTTCTTGGCGGGAAAGCGTCTCAAAATATAACGACGGCCTGCTCACAATAGTAAGAGAAAAGACCATCCGTAATGGTGATCCTATAATCCAAGACAAATGGTAATTTTGGAATGGTGTAGCGGAAGGAACAAATTTTGTAAGAGAAAAGGCACACGATTTATAAATTTGCTGAATGGCTACTGAATTTGCAAATGGTTCTTACGAACTTCATTTGTGCGTCTCAAAATATAACGACGGCCTGCTCACAATAGTAAGAGAAAAGACCATCCGTAATGGTGATCCTATAATCCAAGACAAATGGTAATTTTGGAGTGGTGTAGCGGAAGGAACAAATTTTGTAAGAGAAAAGGCAGACGATTTATAAATTTGCTGAATGGCTACTGAATTTGCAAATGGTTCTTACGAACTTCATTTGTTCGCGAACAAATGAAGTTCGTAAGAACCATTTGCAAATTCAGTAGCCATTCAGCAAATTTATAAATCGTCTGCCTTTTCTCTTACAAAATTTGTTCCTTCCGCTACACCACTCCAAAATTATCGTAAGAACTCATAAATAATTAATTTTTATTACATATATAGGTTCCTACGAATAACATTTGTTCGTAACAGTTCTTACGAACAAATGTTGTTCGTAAGAAAAGTTTATTTAGTTCCTACGAAGAAGTATAGTCCATAGGAATTGAAGATACAAACTTTCAATGATCACCACTATTAACCTTACCAAATATCAAAGCTTTTTGGATCTTTTGATTTGCTAAAGTTACCATTCTAGAGCATCCACCGTTGTGGATGCTCTAAGGAGGAATTAGTACGGATTTTTACCGTACCAATAAAAAATAGTTTTTACTTTATATTATAAAATACTGAAAATCGATTTTATCAAAATTAAAAATATCGTAAAAAATTTGATTAGTTTTGATTTTTAGATGTAAAAAATCGATTTATCGAATTTACTGTACCGACTTATCGTACCATATATAACGTACCAAAATTACAACACATTACCTGTGGTGACAAAAATCACAACACAGATAATAATGAAATAAAACAATCACCAATAAAATAAGAACAGCAAACAATCGCAATCACAACACAAGAATTTACGTGGTTCAACAACTCGCCTACGTCCACAAAGAGGTCTACTGTTTTTCTTATTAAGTAACTCTCGAGATAGTTTTTTCTACATGCCCATCTGCCCCGGGCCAGGGGTACAATATATATTTAGTTGAGAGAGAGAGAGGTGGTAACCAACACGTTAACCCAGATCCCTTGAATATCTCATCCGATATTTTTGAGGATGGACTCGATCATATCCTTTTACTCTAACCATCATTCAGGACTCATAATTTAGGTCGGACGCCTTTTATTATTTACTTGGGCTTGGCCGGTTAGTTTTATGGGCCTGATCAACGAAAGGGTACCCACAATTGTCCCTAAAAAATTTTGGGCCACAATTTGGGCTCACAAATTTTAAATAAAGTCTCTGGTCTTCCTCTGATAGCACTGTTGGTATTTTTATAATTGATAGGGGCGTGAATAGCCATTTTGCAGTAAATTTAGGCGGCAAATCTTATTTGACTGTCGTGCACTATCATTGGGGGGTTTAAAACGAAGTGTTGGACGATTCACTTCATCACTCCAACTTCTTGCTTTCTCTCGCTTCCAAACCATCTTTTGCTCTCAAGTTTCCTATTGCTTTCAAGCTTGTTCGTCGTCGTTCAAAAGCTATTTCCTGCTCCTCGTCCTCATTCACCTGTGATTTCTCATCGTCTCAAGCTTGGTATTTGCTTCGTAAGTCCTCAGTCCTTTTCTCTTTCTGCATTTCTTTCCTTTGTACAGCAGTTAGGGTTTGTTCATGGCAAAACTAGATAACAAGTCTTTAACTGAATTCAGAAAATGCTATAATATCCCCAATTGGGTGGATATTGAGTATTCCCCAGTTCCTCGTAACGTCCGAGACGTTGAGGGTGGACACTGAATTCGTGTTCTTTTATTATCTCATGGGGGTCAACCTTTCCCCCGAATCGTTTGTTCTTGCACTTCTTCCAATATTTCGATATAGTTCCAGCTCGGTGTTCTCCAAATGTTTGGAAGATCGTTAATGGTGTTCATAGGATAAACCAGCTTTATGTCACTAACTTAGGATTGGTTGAATTTTGCTTCTATTATACATTTTCTCGCACAAGCTCTGGTCTTCTTTATTTGAAAGCGAGGAGTCCAGACAAGGTATTGGTAGTGAACCTACCTGATTCCCATAAGGACTACTGGTCTTAAGGGTTTATTGCTAGGAACTGGCAATTTCCTCCCCAAGTAGGGGAAAAAGGTACAGGGGACCTCGGATCCCTGAGTATGTGGGGGAGTATATAAGTTGCTATCCAACCTAGTTTCTTGTTGATTAGTGCTTTATTGTGTTATTCCTTCGGTATTTTCTTTTCTTTTTTAGCGAAGTCAAAAAATTAAGAACCTATTTTTTACGAGATCCGTGTTGCTGAGTTGATCAAAGCTTGAAAGATAAGGGACTTCACTATAGAAGGTGAGTATAACAGGTCAACTGCCTTCTTATTGGAATACAAGAACACTACCACCAGCTTCATTGCCCTTCCAGTTGACTTCATTCCCCATCTTGATATCCCAGAGGAAGAAGAAGAGGAAAAAGGTTCCCTCAAACCCATCGAGCTAGACGAGGAGGAGGAGAGCAACTCAGAGTCTGGTATTGCTATAGGTGACAGAGGTGGTAGTGGTGAGGTAGGATCCAGTGAGGAGGTATCCAACGAGGAAGAATTTGGTGGAGAGAGGTCCAGCAAGGAAGGTTATAGTTCAAGAGGTTCTGGGTCGGAGAGTTCTAGCGATGAAGACATGGCTCCCCCTAAAAGAAAAAATATAATCTCTGATGATGATGATGATGACGATGACGATGATGTCCTGTTGTCCAACAGGCTATAATGCAGAAGCCAAGGTCTGGGAATACTTTTAGTGGTTTTCAGACAACAACCAATGAGAAAGAGTCGGAGAAGAAAAGAAAAAAAGAAGAAGAAGGGGAGAGAGAGAGAGGGAGAGAGTGAGAGAGAGAGAATATGAGAAGAATAATGAGGAAGAAGTGAGGGTGAAGAAAGCACAGGCTTCTGTTGTGCCTGTGGCTGTCCCAGCTTAGGGGCCTCTGTGGCTCTAGCCCCTTGAGAGAGCAGCGCTAACGGCGGATCGTATGCGATCTTCAAATATGGGACCAGACCAGTTAGCCCTGAAGGCAGATCAGGGGCTTGCTTTGGTAAGACCATTTCCTATTTTTCTCTATCTCTTGTAATTTTTTCGTACTCTTTAACTCATATTTATTTCTTCCTGTAATTTTTGTCTGACCACACCGTCCTCAGGTGCAGCCGCAACGAGCTAGCGAGGAGGAACTTTGAGCTCGAGGAGAGTTTGAAGACTGCCCAGGAGGCCCAGAAGTCCTATGAGAAGGCTCTCACAAAGACTAAGGCTTCTTTTGCTAAGGAAAGGGCTGGGGTGGCCAAGGAGCCGAAGGAACTACGCGAGGCCTACGAGTTGGTTGTGGCGAGCAAACTGGCCATCACAAATGAAAATAAAGGGCTTGCTGAGAAGGTGAAGAGTCTGGAGACAGAGGTGGACACCGTTAGAGAGAGTGGCTATAATGAGGGTTAGGAGGCAGCCATAAAGATGCAGAAAAGTAGATCGACTACATCAGTCGAGCAAACTTTAAGAAAGGTTAGGACCAAGCCTTAGTTGCTCCTGACCCATATCTGTTCGGTGAGCACAATCATAGTCCTAAACCTATCATTGATGAAGAAGTTCCTACTGCTCGGACTACTGTGGATCCTACTGCTCCTGCTATTGATATCCCTACTGGTGATCAGGGAGTGAATCTTACCCCGTGCGAGGGAGATATACCTGGGGCTAAGACGAGCGAGGCTGTTGCCAACAAGGGGAAGGATCCAGCCCCCATCGAGCAGGTTGAGGTCACCCAGTAGACTTTTAGACTTTTTTCCTTTACTTGTGTGTTTTTTTTTTCTTTCTTTTTGTCATTCTATAAATATGTACCTGGCTAATGCCATTTTTTAATGAAATAAAGGAATTTTATTTTTGCATTCACTGATATACCTGTCATTTGTATTCCATATCTTATAGTTCGTCGATCTTAATGATTACATTCCTGCCACCTCTCACCTAAGCCAAATCCTTGGTTCGAATGTAAGCGACGAGGTTCGTCGAGCATTTCTCAACATTTATAAATCCCTTAGGGCGAGGAGCCAAGACTATAAAGATCAATCTGAAGTAGTCTCCAGGTTGAATGATAGGCTTGCAGAGATGGAGGGGGTTGGTGCCTATGTTCAAGAAGAGATGGATGCTCTGAAGGCTAAACTGTTGGATGCATCCGAGATCAATTAGGTTGGGGAGGTTCTGCAGCAGGAAAATGATGTTTTAAGGAGGGAAATTGCGCTCCTTAAGGAAAATGCCCCAAGCAGTGCTCCCCGAGTTATTCAAGGTTCCTCGTCGCCATCCACACGGCGAGCTAGGAGAGACGATGGAAGTTCTGAGAGGGAGATCGTCGAGCTGAAGGGGAACGTTCAGCGAGCATACGTAATCGCTACCAGACTGCAAAGGGACGTTACAAATTTATAGCATTTGTTTCGAAAGGGCCCTCGACATGTGTGGGTTGATGGTTATGATAAAGGATGGATAGATGCCCCCACCAAGCTGAAAGAAAGGGAGGAGTTGGCCTTTATCATAGGGTGGCTAAGTTCCCTCAGGGAGTTGATGGTCCCCAAAAATTATCCCTTGTGGTATAGGTATGAGATCACACCCCTAATCTTGGAGCCGAATCCCCTTTGAAGGGATGATCGCTGGATCCCCATTGATGCTTTTCCAAGGAAGTTATTGGAGCTGAACTCGAAAGAGGCTATGGAGAGCTTTGCCCCTCACTCTGATGATGGTCGGGGAGCTCGAGTAGCGGACTACCTTGCCCAACGACCTGGATCCTCTTAGGGTTGAATTATTTCATTATCGTTGTACATGTAACTATGTAATTCTTAGTAAGAAATAAAATATTTATGTTTTGGGCATAGGCCGACTAAACATGTGGTGCTTGCTTTTGACTTATCGATAAACTCTGGTCATTTTGGGCACTCCTACCGACTAAATGTTATTTAGAATTTAATTTCAATTGAGTATTCCCCCAATCCAGTATGCCTTAGTCATACCATTCCTCCCACTTTACCTTTTAGGTCGAGTCGTCACACTACCTTAGGCCTAAGTAGGGCAATGGAGAGAATACACTTGATTTATGGGAGATCCACCCGACTAGGATTTTGGAGCCAAACTACGTTGGTGACCAACCTGGGTTGGTCGTATTACTTAAGGATCCCCTACATGTCTTTATTTGTTGTCGGAGCAACCTAGAAAGCCAATTGCATTTGGGAATAAAAGTCTGAGGAGGGTTATTACCTGTTGACCCTACTAGTTATGTTTTGAATAAGTTAAGTGAGGATAGTCCTAACCATTGTGTTGAAATCTAAAGAGCCTGGTTCAAAAGATCCTTCAATTGAAGTAAGTTATCCAACGCATTGTAATCCAGGAATTATATTATACTCATAAAAATAGTGGAGCCTCTAACTTGGAGAGGGTGAAAATAACAAAATACATTTGAGATAACCAATATATGTAATGCCAGGGCCAATTTAATATTATTAATCGAAGTCATAAACAAAAAGCAACATTAGTTTGTAAAATAAAATTGTGCCTAAACTAATGGTGCATGGATAGAGAAATCTAGAAGTATAATTTCTTCAGGTTGGCCACATTCCAAGCCCTTGCTATCTCCCTACCCTCCAGTGTTTCCAAGTGGTAAGCTCCTTATATGTTATCCCTTACGACCTTGAAAGGTCATTCCCAGTTCAGTACCAGTTCGTCATCTGATTATTTTACAGCACTGCCAAGGGCTTTCCTCGAGACATAGTCCCCAACTTGAAATTTCCTTTGATTGACTTTTCAATTGTACTATTTGACTAGTTGTTGCTTGTAAGAAGCCTGTTTAACTAGAGCCAAGTCTCGCCGCTCATCGGCTAAGTTTAGTTCAGTGAGTAATGTTTCATCATTGTGGCCTTGGTCGACCAACGTGGACCTCATAGTAGGGAAACCAAATTCTAGCGAAATGACTGCTTCCATTCCATATGTGAGCGTAAAGGGTGTTTCCCTAGTTGCTCGCCTTGGAGTGCTGCGATAGGCCCAGAGGATGTGGGGCAATTCATTCGACCAAACTCCTTTGGTCGATTCCAGGTATTTTTTTAGTCCATCGATCACTGTTTTGTTGGAAGCCTCAGTTTGACCATTGCTATGTGGATACGTTATAGAGCTAAAGGAATGTTTGATTCCATGATTGTTGCAAAAACTTTGGAAGGGGCCACTCTCGAACTGGGGCCCATTATCAGTAATGATCGTTATTGGTATGCCAAAGCAAGTAATGAACCTCATCATATATGCGTCCCTGATGTTCGCTAGTGGTTTGTCCTCTATCCACCTAGTGAAGTAGTCTGTGGTGACCAACAGATACGTCCGGTTGCCTGCCGTAGTAGGCAGAGGACCTATGAAGTCCAAACCCCACTGGGCGAAGAGCCACGGGCTGGTTAGTGACTTTAGGTCACTAGCAGGCTGGTGGACCATAGGTGAGTGATTTTGGCATTTTTGCACTTTCGAACGAAGATTCCAGGGTCCTTCTGCATGTATAGCCACCAATACCCTTCCTTTATTGCTCGAAAGGCTAGCGACCTTCCTCCTAGACGACTTTCATAAATTCCCTCATGAAGTTTGTGCAGAACTTGCTCGATGTCGTGTGGATTAACACACTGGAGGTAAGGCCCGGTGAAGGATCTCTTATACAACTTCTTATCAGGAGATAAGTGAAAGCGAGCAACTTTTACTCTTATCTGATGAGCCGACCTCTTGTCACTTGTCGGTATATCACTTCATAAGTAGTATGCGATGGGGTGCATCCATCTCGGAGCCTTTTCAATGTGGAGAACCTACTCGGGATTCAGCGGCTCAGTAGTCTGATCAATGCTGGAGGCTTCGTCAACGTACAAGGTTCAAACACTTAGTTTTTATAAGCTTTCCCCTGATCGGCTTATTTCTAGATGATCACAGGGTTGTTCTCCTGGATTTACCCCTTGGTAGTTGTTCTGGTTGAAAGTGAATATCAAACCTTCTGAGCTCAATCGACCACTTCGACAGTAGGTTAGAGAGGTCTGCTTTCCTCATAACAGACTTAAGGGGGTGCGAAGTAACCACGAAGATGGACTGGACCTCAAAATAATGCTTCGGTTTCCTTGAGGCTATCATTAGTGCGTAAGCGAGCTTTTCCAATGGCAGGTACCGCTGCTCGGCTTCCAAAAGGGTCTTGCTTGCATAGTAGACTGGATGTTGGCTCCCCTATATCTCACATACCAAGGCAGAGCTCACAGCATGGTCTGATACTGCAAGGTAAAGATATAAAGGATCATTCTCTCCAGGAATCACGAGAAAATAGGCCTGCTGAGATAGGACTTGAGTTCTTCTAAGGCCCTCGATCAGTCCTCGTTCCATGTCACACCCTTGTTTCTTTTTAACAACTAAAATAACGACTGATACCGCTCTGAAAACTTAAAAATAAATCAATTGAGCGCGACGAGCATTCCCGTGAGCTTCTGTACATCTCTAACTATTTGAGGGGGCTGAACTTTGTTGATGGCGTCAATAGGGTCGGGATTTTCCTCTATTCCTCTCTTGTTGACCAAGTATCTAAGGAATTTTCCTGACTGGACACCGAAATAACACTTACTTGTGTTGAGTTTCATTCGGTATTTCCTGAGGATTTTGAAAGTCCTTGTCAAGTCGGAGAGGTTATCGTCCTTGAGCTTGCTCTTGGCTATCACATCATCGATGTAAACATCCATAGTATCCCCCCATTTGATCTTTAAACATCTTCCTAACTAGTCGTTGGTAGGTCGCTCTTGCATTCTTAAGGCCGAAAGGCATAACTTTATAACAATACAACTAACAGTTATTGTAAAGGAGGTTTAATCTTGATCTGGTACATGAAGGGGGATTTGGTGGTATCCAGAGTACACATCTAAAAAGCTCATCCTCTCATGTGCTACTTTCGAAAGGGAGAAACTGTCTTTGGGGCAGGCCCTTTTGAGGTCGGTAAAATCGATACAAATTTTCCACTTTCTATTGCTCTTTGGAACTACTACTGGGTTGGATAACCATTTAAGGAACTACATCTCCCTTTTGGAACCTGCATCCAGTAGCTTCCTGGCCTCTTGCTCTACTACTTTAGCTTTCTCCAGGGCTGTTCGACGAGCCTTCTATGTGCCTGGCTTAAAGGTTGGGTCCACATGCAATTGATGACAAAAAATATTGGGATCAATCCCAAACAACTCATAGGGCTCCCATGTAAAAACATCCAAGTTATTTCAGATAAGGTTGACTATTTCTTTCTTATTGCGATCGATCAAGGAGTTACCAATCAAAAACTTCTTTACAATCGAGTTACTCCCAGTTGCGACTTCTTTCAGGTCTTTAACGACCCTCTCAGAGGGAAGGAGACTGGTATCCTCCACTCCCGGTCGATCGTACCTTAGTTGCTATTTGGAGTGAACCAACCCCTTTTGGGATTCTTCCTTGCTTTTTTATTTTTCCACTTTCTTCTCATGTTTGGGGAGTATGGCCGCGATGAAACACTTCCTTACCGTAGTCTGGTCTCTATGGATCTCAACTACTCCTCGATCAGTTGCACACTTCAACTTTTGATGATAGGTTGATGGAACGACCTTCATTACATGGAGACATCCCCTGCTAAGGATTGCTTGGTACGATGATTCGATATTAAGAACAAGAGACTCAATCATTTTTAAGATGTTTTCTACCCTAACTGACAGCACGATCTTTCCCAAAGGGACTGTAATCTTTCTCACGAAGTCGACCAACGAAACAGTGGCTTCCTTGAGGTCGGCAATGCTCAGCTTCAACTTTTTGAACAATTATAGGTACATTACTTTGAACTAGTTGCCTTGGTCGATGAGTAACCTGTCGACGTCCTAGTTGGCTATCCTGAGTGTAATGACCAGTGCGTCATGGTAAGGGGTTCTCACCCCCACTAAATCTTCATTCGTGAACACAATATGCTTATTGTAATCGATGTCTTCTAGTCATCGACGCTTCCCTGCCTGAGTCTTGGCTGGGTCAATCTGAAAGGCCTGCATGACTGCAGTAAGCTTCTTAACTTCCATCCGAGCTGCATTTCCTTAAATTTGTTTGAGGTCTGACGCCTCATGTATCACTGTAAATTTGTGGTCGATATCCTCCTTGAAGGCATTATCGGGTCTCTACTCGTCGTTTGCTGTCGCCTTATCTTCTTTCTTTTCCACAAACTTATTAAGATGACCAGTTTGGGCCAATTCCTCGAGATGAGATTTGAGGGCTTTACAAGGCTCAGTTTTGTGCACGCCCTATTTGTGAAAGGCGCATTTTAGTGTGTTATTCCCTTGGAGGGGTCTCTTCTCATCTTCCTCGGCCACTTAATAAATGACTCATCTTTGATTTTATCAAGAATCTTGTATATTCGCTCCTTGAAGACTGTATTCATAACCTGAAATGCCTTTGAGGCGTTATTTTTACTTCTATTTTTTGAGCCATTTTTGCCCCCATTCTTATTCCCTTTCTTCTAAGGTTCGTTCTTCTCTACTCCTTTGCCAGCCTTCGCGCGATCATTATCCCCTGCATTAAGATGGGTCATATCCTCGACTTTTTTATACTTCTTAATACGAGCCATCAAGTCATCGATGGATGCAACTTCTTTCTTAGTTAAGGACCGGTGCAGGAGGCAGGAGCTGGGCAAATTGATTTTGAAGGATGCTACAGTAACCTACTCCGAGCAATCCTCAATTTCATTAAATATTCTCGATACATATTCACGTACTCTCTGAGGATCTCATACGGCTTCTTCTTTATAGTAAGTAGTGTATCTGTCCTCTTCGGGTGGGAGCTGCTTGTTCTGAAGCGACCTGTAAACTGCTCAATCAAGGATTTGAATTTTGAATGGACATATGAGGTAACTTCTCAAACCACTTATAAGCCATATCGTACAAGCTCGAAAGGAAGATTCGACACATGAGCGCATCACTGTCACTCTATAGAGTCATAGCTTGCCTGTATTGCCTGACATGGTAAATGGGATCAGTTTTCCCATCGTAAATCTTAAACCTGGGAATCACGAACTTTTTCTGGGCCTATTCTTCTTCTATTACCCTTGAAAAAAGGGACTTCATCTTGGTTTTGAGAGCTCTCCTAGCTAACTTTTTCGTAGATCTGGCATCGCGATGAGCTGGGTGCTGGTCCATCTCCCTCCGGACCAAACTTCGTATGTCATCGTTCTGCCGACAAGGACTCCTCTAACAGTGAGAGGGTTGCAGTCGTTCAGAATGGTCATCATCTAACCAGTGCTTTTCGGTTCTTTCTGACCCACGCCTCGAGCTCTTCCCTCGATTGCGAAACATACTCGCCCGAGGTCTAGGAGTCCGGTTGTGGCGTCGCTTTGTGTTTTGATGGAGTTCTTTCTCCATCATTTCCAAGTGCCTCAAGAGGCGAGAGTTTTCATCTTGCTGCTGGCGAGTAGCCTCCTCCTACTCATGGAGTCTGGACTCATATGCATCTATCAACCTAGAGATCTGTGTGGACCTGGGTGGCCCCTGGCTTTCTTCGGAGACTTGCCTATCCTAGCAAAGTCTTGGATTTGAATGACAAATTTCAGACCTTACCCTTGGAGGGTTAGGCTGTTGCTGAATGTCTCTTGCTTGAGGGATGTTACTGCTGTGATGGGACATCGGTGGTTCTTATCGATGAAGATTTTCGTAGGAATAACAATCGTTTCCCACAGATGACACCTATTGTGGTGATAAAAGTCACAACACAAATAATAATGAAAGAAAACAATCGCTGAGAAAATAAGAAGAGTAAACAATCACAATCACAACACAAGAATTTACGCGATTTGGCAACATGCCTACATCCACGTAGAGGTTTACTATTTCTCTTATTAAGTAACTTTCGAGATAGTTTTTGCTACATGCCTCTCTGCCCCCGGCCAAGGGTACAATATATATTTAGTTGAGAGAGAGAGTGTTGGTAATCAACACGTTAACCCAGTATCCATTGAATATCTCATTCGAGATTTTAGGGATGGACTCGATCATATCCTTTTTACTGTAACCGTCATTCATGACTCATAATTTGGGTCGGGCGCCTTTTATTATTCACTTGGACTTGGCCGGCTACTTTTATGGGCCTGGTCGATGAAAGGGTACCCACATTAACATCAAATAATCCTAATCACAACACAAGAATTTATGTGGTTCGGTAACTTGCCTACATCCACGAAGAGGTTTACTGTTTTTCTTATTAAGTAACTATCGAGATAGTTTTTGCTACATGCCCCTCACCCCCGGGCCAGGGGCACAATATATATTTATTTTAGAGAGAGAGTGTCTGTTGGTAACCAACACGTTAACCCAGTATCCCTTTAATTTCTCATCCAAGATTTTTTGGGGATGGACCTTTTACTCTAATCGTAATTCAGGACTTATAATTTGGGTCGGATGCCTTTTTATTATTCACTTAGGCTTGGTTGGCTACTTTTATGGGCCTGGTCGACGAAAGGGTACCCACATTACCAAATAAAAATTATGTTTAAAAATATATATCTACCCAATTATCAAGACCCTTCATTTTTTTAAACTAATCTCATCCATTCATTTTTATTGTTACGTCAGGAAAAAACATAGCGTTTTTCCCAAATCAAGGGCCCTCAATTATACAACCTTGAGATTTTGATTGTTGTTCCATATAGTATATTTGAAATTAGCGTTTAGATTTTGATTGTTGTATTGTACCATACAGTATATTAATTTCATATTTGAAATTAGCTTTTGATTGTTACTTCCCATATAAATTAATTTATACAGTTTGGTTTTGGTATTTAATAGATTCACCAAAATATATACCAAATTTACCGAATGCATAAACCGATTTGAAATTTCGAAATTTATCGGGAACAAAAGAATTGAAATCGAAATTACCGAAACCAAAAACTCAAAAAATATCGGAAAAAAAACAAAAAAATGGTCAGTTTGGTTTTGGTTTTTGTTTTGATGTACCGACCGACAAATTGGTACAAAAAGATTTTACCATTTAGATTGTGGTTTTGGTATTGGTAAGGGGTCGTTACCCACCATACCGTACCAGTTGCAGGCCTACACAATACTTTTCTCAAAATGTCATTTTTGTTTTATCTTTTTCAGGGAGAAACACTAACGTCTAGTTTGGTTCGTGGTAAAGTTTTGGTGGAATCGGATTCCTTTCGAACATTCCTGGGAAAGTGTAAGATTGTTACGTTTGGTGCGAGGTTAAACTAAATGGAAATGTGGACCCTATTGGAATCAGATTACCTTCTTTGTGGAAAAGTGGGTGTAATCAAAATCCATCCAATATTAGTGGCATTCTTACTTTCCTGTGGGAATCCTTACAAATAATTTTTATGAAGACAAAAATGCCCTTATTAATATTTAATTATAAGAACTACACATAAAATTAAATACTTATTTTGTGAAGACAATTTTATTATGCCACTTTATATTAAATTTATAGTCGAACAAATTTTATTTGGGCTTTTTTTTCTTACTTGTGTAATAATTAATTTGATTAACTCACAATATAATACAAACATATCTATAATAAATTATTATATTTTTTAAATATTGAAAAATATATATTAAAAAAAACATATTCGAGTTCATACGTTTATAAATAGGGAATCATAATTGTGGGTACCTCGGTTTGTTATTTTGGCCCCGACGAGAAGCCCAATCAAACACGACCCAGAAGCCTCAAGGCCCCGCACCTCAACCAGTTCGATGTTGACCCAGTTAGTTCCTAAAATCTCTCTTGAGAGATATTTTAGGGATTGTGGGCTAACGTGGGGGAGTTCCACTCCTCCACTCTTCGAAATAACATGTATATAACAAACCCTCGGCTCGGGGCAAAGGGCGTGCATTATTTTTACAGTGAAACACTCCCCGGAGTAAAGAAAAATAGTATTGAGAGCACCACCATGGACGTTGGCATTCTTACTGAACCACGTAAATTTTGTGTTGCGTGATTGTCATTCCTTATTTTCTTTATTTGTTCTGGAGATTGCCTTTTCTTGTTATTTTGTGCCACCATCTGTGGGAAACATTTATCTTCTTTTTAGAAAGTCTTCACCAACAAGAATTTGGGATGTATGGTCACAGCAGCAATGCCCCTCAAGCGGGGGATATTCAAGAGAACCCTGCCCCTCGCAGGATCAGATCTGAAGTTCAACGTTCAAACCCTAAGGCTCGCCCAGAACGACAAGCCTCAGAAGAAAGCCAAGGATCAACCAGGTCCACGCAGATCTCCAAGCTGATCGATGCCTATGAGGCCAGGCTCCAAGAGCAATGGGAGGCCACTCGCATGCAAGAGGCTGAGAATGCTCGCCTAAAATAGAGATTGGAGAATATGGAGAAAGAACTCCATCGTAGCACCAGGTAACGTCAATATCACACTCCTAGTCCTCAGGCGAGCAAGTCTCATAGCCGAGGAAGGAGCCCTAGACGTGGATCTCAGAGATTCGAGGAACACAGGTTGGATAATGACTCACTCGAGCAACAGCGACCAGCTCGCCGTTACAGGAGTCCAGCTCGAGGAAATTATGACATACAAAATTTGGTCCGAAGAGAAATGGACCAGCACCAAGCACGTCGGGGTGCAAGATCGACCAGAGAGTTAACCAGACGAGCTCTCAGAACCCAAATGAAATCCCCCTTCTCAAAGGAGATAGAAGAAGAAGCCCCCAAGAAGTTTGTAATTCCTAGATTCAAGATCTACGATGAAAAGACTGACCCTACCGACCATCTTAGGCAATACAGGCAAGCCATGACTCTCTGAAACCACATGGATGCACTAATGTGCCGAATCTTTCCTTCGAGCTTGCACGATGTGGCCCAAAAGTGGTTCGAGAGACTCCCTCACAGATACATCAGGAGCTTTTTGAGTCCCTGACAGAGCTTTTCACGGCTTGCTTCATTACCACCAACTCCCATTCGAAGAGGATGGATGCCTTGCTGACAATGAAAAAAATGCCCCAGGAATGCCTCCTATACTATGTAAAAAGGTAATGGGATTTATTCAACGAGATCGAGGACTGCTCAGAGCAGGTAGCTGTGGCATCTTTTAAGATTGGCCTACCCAGCTCTTGCCTCTTGCACCAATCCCTCGCTAAGGAGGCCATAACCATTGATGACCTAATGGCTTGCATCGATAAGTATGCCAAAGTTGAGGATGTGACCCGCCTCAGTGCAGGGGAGAATGGTCGAGCTAAACTCACTGCCAAAGGCAACAACGAGGCTGAGAACCAGAAGAAAGGGAGCAAGAATGGGGGAAAGGGTGGCTCCAAGAGCGGGAATAAAAATGATGCTTCAAAAGCATTTCAGGCAGTAAACATTATCTTTAAAGAACTAATTTACAATATCCTAGCGAAGATCAAGGACGAGCCGTTCGTTAAGTGGCCCAAAAAGATGGGAGGAGATCCCTCAAAGAGAAATAACGCGCTAAGATGCGCTTTTCACAAGGAAGGAGGGCACAAAACTAAGCACTGCAAGGCTCTTAAGTCTCACCTTGAAGAGTTGGCCCAGACTGGGCACCTGAACGAGTTTGTGGAGAAGAAGGCAGAGAAGGTTGCTGTCGGAAATTCAGCTCGGATGGAAGTAAAAAATCTTACGGTAGTAATGCAAGCTTTTCAAATTGATCCAGTAAAAACACAGACAGGAAAGCGTCGACGAGCAGATGACATTGACTACAGCAAACACATCGTGTTCACGAATGAAGATTTAGTGAGAGTGAGAACCCCACATGATGACGCCTTGATCATTACACTCAGTGTTGATGCCACAGATAAAAATAAAGGTATGAAGATGATGATTGTAGATGAAATGGTGATCGCATCAAACACATAAGAGGCAAAGGTTTTTTTAAAGTGGTTCGGCAATGAATAAAGCCTACGTCCACTGTTATTTTATTCCCATGGGTGTACAATAGCACAATATGTTGTAGAGAGAGATGTAGATATGTGTATCTTGTGTATGGTGTTTCTTAGTTGTCCTCAGACCTCTCCCCCTTTGGCTAAGGGAATACATGTATTTATAGTCATGGGAGATAAAGAGATACAATGTCTTTATACATTCAGACATTCATGTCTATATACAATGAATCTAATTATTGGCCTTCTATGATGGTTGGTCTTCCTTGAATTACTTGGTATGCTATGTGTTGTCATCTATTAATACAGTAGAAATATACATTAAGGCTCATTAAATGCGTTGTCATCTTCATTAATGCACATTAAATGCATAATTATCCTTTGATCTTCCTGGTTGGTATGTCGACCAACTCTCCTCGGGTGCCGACTATCTCTCCTCGGGTACCGATCAACTCTCCTCAGGTATCGACTAACTCTCCTCAGGTACCGAACAACTCTCCTCGGGTGCCGAATATCACCACGTAGGATGACATGTATCCTTTTCTGATTGGTCCTCGTAGATGGAGAATTTTTGCGTCAATACTCAGGATAGCAAATTATGATGTCGACAAGTTGCTCATCGATCGGGGAAGCTCATCCGAAGTATTGTATCTCGACCTATTTAGGAAATTGAAGTTAAGCGTCGCCGACTTGAATGAAGTCATTGTCCCTCTAGTTGGCTTCATTGGAAAAGTGATTATCCCTTTGGGAAAGATCGTACTGTCAGTGAGGGCAGGAAGTGTCTCCAAGATGATCGAGTTTTTGGTAGTCGACATTGACTCGTCCTACCAGGCTATCCTCGTCAGAGGATGGCTACATGCGATGGAGGCCGTTCCCTCAACCTATAATCAGAAACTCAAGTACATGACTGAGCGAGAAGTAATGGAGATCCACGGAGATCAAGCGATGGCGAGAAGGTGCTTCATAGCAGTCATCCACCCAAAACCAGAGAATAAGGTCGAGAAGGTTGAGGAACAAGAAGGTTTGATACCTTCAAAATAGTAGCTAAAGTATGGAAGACTCGGAGTGGAGGAGACCAGGCTCCTCCCCTCTGAGCGGGTCATTGAAATCCTGGAAGAGGTCACAGCCGGTGACAGCGAAAAAGACAGGATGTTCTTTATTGGAGCCTCTCTCACAAATCAAGAGAAGAAGAAATTGACGATACTTTTGAGGAACAATCTGGATATTTTCGCGTGGGAACCTTACGAGCTGTCTGGAATTGACCCTGGTATGGTTTGTCATCGGTTGCACGTCGACCCGACTTTTGAGCCTATCGCGCAAAAGGCACGACGAACTGCACCCGAGAAGGCCAGGGTATTAGAGAAAGAAGTGGAGAAGCTGTTGGATGCAGGATCCGTACGGGAAGTTCAATTCCCTAAATGGCTGTCCAACCTAGTTAGGGGTGTTCGCGGTCCGGTCTGATCCGATTTTTAATGAATTTAAGGATCGGACCGATTAAATCGGTTTTTTGAGCTTAGTCGGTCCGATTTTTTGTATGGTCGGTTCGGTCAAACTTGTTGATCCTAATCTTATTGAAATAATATTTTTAAAAATAAAAACTGCCCAAAGTTATCAAAAAAACTCCCCAAATTTTTACTATATAAACTACCCAAATCCATAAGAGATTTGAATCCAAATGCTATTTCAGCAGGACCTTATATGTTATTATACATATATATAATAACATATATAATCCAAATGCAATTTCAATTAACATATATAATTCAAATGCAATTTCAATTTCAGCAGGATTTTATAACATAACATAACATAACATATATATTATATATATATATATAATAACATAATAACATATATATTAACAAATAACATTTACGTTACCTGTGACGTACACTATGAAGTAGAAGCAACGAAGAGGAGCGACGGGCGAAACAGCGACGGACGAAGGGCTGCGCGACCGGCGCAAGAGAGAAGAGAGAAGCAGCGATCGGCGCAAGAGAGAAGAGAGAAGCAGCGATCGGCGCAAGAGAGAAGAGAGAAGAAGCAGCGGCGGCGGCTGTACTGAGTTTACAAACCGTGTTTGTTTTTTGCTTTGATTTGAAGATAATTGTTGTTTAGCAACTTTAACTAGTAGGGTTTCTATTATTCTTCTGTCTTTTTTTTTGGACGAGCGTACCCTTCTCCCTTACTAATTCTAATTGTAACTACTAACTTGTCTTGTGTGTGTATTGTCAATATATATATATATATATATATATATATATATATATATATATATATATAATTAAAAATAAATGCATATATATTATAGAAATCGATTCAGGTTGGTCTAGATCGGGTATTAATTAAGGGAGACCGAAGATCAGATCGGTCTGGAAAAAAAATCTGGACCGGACCGATTAAAAAAAATGAAAAAATTATGTCGGTTCGGATCGGTCCGCTGGTCCATTCGGTTTTCTGAACACCCCTAAACCCAGTAGTGGTTCCAAAGAGCAATGGGAAATGGAGAGTTTGTATCGACTTCACTGACCTTAATAGGGCGTGCCCTAAGGACAGTTTCCCTCTCCCGAAGATTGACCAGTTGGTGGACGCCACAGCAGCTCATGAAATAATAAGTTTCCTGGACGCATACTCGGGGTACCACCAGATTCCTCTGTACGTACCGGACCAAGACAAAATAGCGTTCATCACCAACATCGGATTATATTGTTACAAAGTTATGCCCTTTGGGCTCAAGAATGCAAGAGCAACCTACCAGCGGCTGGTCACCAAGATGTTTAAAGACCAAATGGGAGATACCATGGAAGTCTACATTGACGATATGCTCGTTAAGAGCAGGCACAATGAAGATCACCTCTCATACCTATCAAAGACCTTCAAAATCCTCAGAAAATACCGAATGAAGCTCAATGCGAGCAAGTGTTCCTTCGGTGTCCAGTCAGGAAATTTTCTTGAGTACTTAGTTAACGAGAGAGGCATTGAAGCCAACCCAGACCAGATTGTAGAAATCAATGCCTCCCCGCACGATAAGAGACGTACAAAATCTAACGGGAATGCTCGTCGCCTTGAATCGTTTCATCTCGAAGTCATCCAAAAAGTGTCAGCCGTTCTTTCAACTATTGAAGAAAAGCAAAACAGTGGAGTGGAACCAAGATTGCTCGAAAGCATTAGAGGAGCTCAAAGCTTATCTCAGCACACCACCCTTGCTCGTAATACCTCAACATAACGATTCCTCGTACCTATACCTTGCAGTTTCCATCCACACTGTCATCTCTGCACTAGTATACGAAATGACGGGAATCCAACACCCAGTCTACTACGCGAGCAAGACCCTCTTGGACGCCGAGCAGTGATACCTACCACTGGAAAAGCTCGCATTTGCAATAGTGGTAGCCTCGAGGAAATTGAAGCACTACTTCGAAGCTCACTCTATCACCGTTATTACATAACACCCCCTTAAAGCAGTCCTACGAAAAGTGGATCTGTCTAGCAGACTATCAAAGTGGTCGGTCAAACTCGGGCGATTTGACATCCAATTTTAACCAAGGAATGCAATCAAGGGGAAGGTCCTCGCTGACTTCATCGCGAAATTTACAGGAGAACATCCTTGCGACCAACTTCAATCCATGGGTCAAAGGGAAGATCACTTGGCACAAGGTGCTTGGCGACTGTTTGTTGATGGAGCCTCCAACTCCAAGGGGGCGGAAGTAAGCATTGTGCTCATTACCCTAGAAGATACAATCCTCGAGCAAGGAATCAGGATTGGATTTAAAACCTCCAATAATGAAGCAGAATATGAAGCATTAATAGCAGGCATGCAGAAAGCACAGGCGTTGGGGGAAAAGCAACTCTAGGTGTTCAGTGACTCACAACTAGTCTCCAATTAGATAAGCGGTGACTTCAACGTGAGGGATGAGAGAATGACAGCCTACCTCGCCTTAGCAAAGAAATTAATGTCTAACTTTGAGCAAGTCAGTGTCCAGTAGTTTCCCAGAGGACAAAATAGTCTTGTTGATGCCCTAGCGGCCTTGAGCTCAACAATTAACTCCGACTTAAAGAGAATAATACCTATTGACTTTCTCGCCCAGTCGAGCATCAACCAGAGCGAAGAGCTGGCAGACATGGGTCGTGTTCTCCAGATTGAACCAGCACCCAGTTGGATGGACCTCCTGAGGGACTATTTAAAAGATGGTGCCCTACCAGACGATAAGAAGGTCGCTCATGAGATAAGAATCAAAGCTTCCCATTTTGACGTATCTCCTGGAGGCGAGCTGTATAAAAGATCTTTCACCGGACCTTACCTCCAATGTGTTCACCCGAAGGACGTCAATCAAGTTCTGTACGATCTTCTTGAAGGAATATATGGGGGCCATATCGGGGGAAGATTGCTCGCTTTTCGAGCAATGAAGGAAGGCTACTGGTGGCCATACATGCATAAATATTACGAGGTATATGCTCGCAGGTGCGAGAAATGTCAACTACATGCTCTTATGGTTCACCAACCTGCCAATGACCTAAAATCACTTACTAGCCCCTGGCCTTTTGCCTGATGGGGAATGGACATCGTGGGCCCTCTTCTTACCGCTGCCAGTAAGCACAAGTATCTGTTGGTCGCGATATACTACTTCGCCAAATGGATTGAGGCAGAGCCACTGACAAATATTATAGATGCAGATATGATGAGATTCATATAGAATAACACAATTACTCGCTTTGGGATCCCTAAGACCATCATCACTGATAACGAAATGCAATTCCAGAGTGGCCTCTTCCAGAGTTTTTACAGCGACCACGGGATCAGGCACCATTTTAGCTCGATAGTATACCCTGAGAGCAACGGATAAGCTGAAACTTCCAATAAAAAAGTGATTGATGGACTAAAGAAACGATTAGAGCGAGCCAAGGGGGCATGGGTGAGCGAGCTGATGCATATTCTATGGGCTTACCGCACTACCCCACGATGAGCAACTAGAGAAACACCATTCGCACTAACATATGGTATGGAGGCAATAATTCCCTTGGAAGATGGCCTCCCCACCATGAGGTCCACCCTGGTAGACTAAGTCCAGAACAATACAGCATTACTCGCTGAACTTGACCTGACTAAGGAACGAAGAGAACTAGAACTAGTGAAACTAGCGGGCTATTAGTAACAGCTAGCAAAGCACTATAATAAAAAAATCAATCCAAGAACATTCCAGGTTGGGGACTACGTCCTAAGGAAAGTTCTTGACAGCGCAGTAAAACCATCAGATGGCAAGCTAGGTCCAAACTGGGAGGAACTATTCAAGGTGACAAGAGACAACCTGCAAGGAGCCTATCACTTAGAAACGCTAGAGGGCAGGGAGATACCCCGAGCTTGGAACGCATCAAACCTAAAGAAATTCTACTTCTAGTTTTCTATATTGGTCTTTTGTTACATTATTGAAATCAATAATTCATTTTTCATTGCTTTTTGGTTAATAAACGATTATTTGGCAGTGGCATTCTATGAAGTGTTAATTTTTTATGATGAACTCTATAAGATGCACATATTTTCCAAGCGACGAGTGTCCTACTCAACATATAAAAGCAAGGTGTTACCCTCCTTAGGTTTTCATTATGAAACACGAACAACCTCCCAACATTACCCCTGGCAATATATGAAGACCTACAGGGGACCCTTAGGTAGCTCGACCAACTCAGGTTGGTCACCAAACAAGTTTTAGCTCAAAAACCTACTCGGACAGAACATCCAGCGCCACGTGTGTCCTCGCCATTGCCTCACTTAGGCCTAAGGGGGTGTGACGACACAACCTAAAATGTAAAGTGGGGCAGAATGGTATCTTATAAGCATACTTGACTGAGAGGACATTCACTCGATAAAACAACTCTAGTCGGCTAAGAAGAGCCCAAGATAGTTAAAAATCAATGAAGTAGAAAACACAATACACATGTATAGTCGGCAAATCTCCCAAAATATAAATATTTTATTACTTCATTACAATTGCAAAGATTTACATTGAATTAAATAAATCCTAATGAAGATTAGGCCTCTGAGCAAGATAATCAGCTACTTGCGCTCTTCGACCGTCGTCCGAGTGAGGAGCTAATTCTTCCTCGACTTTATTTGCTTCTGGCTCCAGTAGCTGCCTGGGGTAGCATCTATAGGGACCCACCGGTCGTCCCTCCTGAAAGGGTTAGGCATCAGAGTCGAAGGGGAGATCTCGTGATGATACCAGAGTACTGAGTTCCTGGGTACCTTCAACTCCATGAGAGCATTCGACCATCCCCTAATAAAGGATAGCTCTTCAACCTCAGCCAACCTCATCGGAGCATCTGTCCAACCCTGATCATAACCATCAGCCTATACCCGTCGAGGACCTTTCTTGAACAGATGCCTCAGCAGCGTAACATCTCTTCGAAGCCCAACAGCTATCATGTATTCTCGACGAATATCTCCTCGAAGCTCGTTGATCTCCCTAGATGAACCCCTATCATCTGTACTAACTCACGAACCAGCCGATGAGGAGGAACCCCGCAAAACTCGAGGGGTAACGCTCAGTGCATGCTCTCTAAGTCGCAACACCTACCTCCTCAGAGCTTCATTCTCTTGTTGAAGAACTTCTCCGACCTGATTGATCTCAGAAGCATCCATGAGTTTAGCTTTCAGAGCATCCACCTCTTCTTGTACAGAAACACCTATTTCCTCTATCTCATGGAGCCTGTCCTTCAGCTTGGCAATGAGCTATGACTGGTCCTTATAATCCTTATTCCTTGACCGAAGGGATTTATAAATCTTTACGAAAGCCCTGCGAACTTGATTGCTCGCATCAGGACCAAGAATCTTTCCCAGTTGAGAAGTAGCAGGTATATATTCATCAACATCAATCAGTTACGAGCCATACAAGCATTAAAGAGCAAAGAAATTAGTATGTAGAAAGGAAAAAGATTTCATTTCATTAAAGAAAAGGTTCCAAGTACATCAGTGAAAGAAAGGAAAGAACAATAAAAGAAAACAATACAAGAAGTTCCCAAAGAAAAGCTAGCTGGAAACCTCAGTATGCTCTGAGATCTCTGGTTGCTTCCCCTTATCTGTAGAAGCCCCAGGCGCATTTCCCTCCGACAGAACAATTTCCATTCCCTGGTTTAGGGGTACCTCGGTAGCAGTAGTCTGGGTAATAAGAATGCCTACACCGATAGCAGGAGCAAGCACCTCATCCATAACGGGATTAGGGCCAGGATCGTGCTCGTCAAAAAGTGGGGAGTCGATATCCACCTCGACAGCTAGGAGAGCCTTGTTCCAGCCCTTCTTGAAGTTCAGACGGCTGATATAGGCAATCTGAACATCAGCATCCTCATACGCAGCGGTCCACCCGGCGTTGTACGAGCTTTCCTTAAGGGTTGCAGCCTCGAATTCCACCTTTTTCATGAGCACCCTATTCTCCTCCACTACGGCCAGCTTGCTCGAGCAGACCAAGTCATAGTACTGCCTCAACTCCTCGAGCTCCTTAGTCCCCGCCTCTTTTGCTCGATTGGCCTCAATAAGGGCAAGATCAGAAGACTTTTGGACATCATCAGCAGTCTTCAAGTTGGCCTATAGCTCGGCATTCTTCCTCGCCAGCTCATCGCCTCTACGATAGAGGATGGTAAAATTAGTCACAAACTGAAGAGAAGAGAAATGTTAGTAAGAGAAGTATTGAACAGAGTATTACGAAAGAAGTGAAGAAAAAGGAGACTTACCAAGGCTAGACTCTGGCTCGCCTTTAGAGCAAACTGGTCAGTCCCCATCGCCTTCTGAAGATCAGTTGATAAAATTACTCTATCACGCAGCGCAGGAGACAACTGAGGAGACAGGGCAACAGAAGCCTCCTCAGGCAAAGTAGATACGGGCACAATAGTTTGCCGACTTTTGTCCTTACATCCTCTTTCCTTTTCTCCCCTCCCCTCTCTTTCCTCTCATTCTCAACTATTTTTTCTCTCCTCCACCTACTTTTTCTCATTCTCCTTCTTTATATCCCTCTCTCTCAGCAGATCCTCCTCTTTCTTCTTCTTCTCCTGCTCATGAGCAGTAGACTGAGAACCAGTGGCAGCATCCCCACTGCCATACTTCTGCTTCTTTAACCGACGAGAGAGAAGCACGTCATCATTATCATCATCATCTCAAATCAGATTCTTCCTAGGAAGAGCCATGTCTTCCTCGCTATAACTACTTGATTCACTCGAAGACTCTTGAGCCTCTGAAACCACTCCCGAGCTAGAAGATTCTTCACCACTAGAGGTCTCCTCACTGGAATTACCTTCAGCATCGCCCCTATTAGCACCCTCGCTCTCCTCACCAGAGCTGCTTTCTTCCTCGTCCAATTGGATGGGATCAGCGGCAACCTCTTCGGTGATGTCTAGCTCAGGAATTCTATCCACAGGTCGTGCAATAAAACTAGACCCAACATTCTTATATTCCAAAAGGAAGGTCATTGATCGAGGGTGTTCACCGTTAGCCAAGAATTCTCTGATTTTCCCGGCTTTGACCAACTTAGCAGTTCGAACCTCGCTCAGAGCAGGCTCCAAGTTCTTTGTCCTCGCTGAAAAGAAAGATAAAAAAATATAAGAAAAAGCACACACAAAATAGAGGATCAACAAGCAGAAAAAGGCGAAGTCCACCTATGTACTCCTCCCCATAAAAGAAAATCACAAATCTCCCATACCTCGACCCCTCAGTATGGGGAGGGAACTGTCAATTTCTAGCAATAAAACCCTCATGCCAGTAGTCCTTATGGGAATCAGGTAGATTTACTACCAATACCCTATCAGGACTCCTGGCCTTGAGGTACAAAAGACCAGAGCTTGTTCGCGAAAAAGAATAACAGAAGCAGGCTCTAGTAAGCCCTAAATTGGTGCCATAGAGTTGATTTATTCTATGTACACCATTAATAATTTTCCAGACATTGGACGAGCACTGCACAGGGACTATATTGAAGTAACCAAAAAAGTGCAAAAACAAATTATTTGGGGGAAAAGTAAGACCCCCCCGAGATAATAAAAGGACATGAATCCAGTGACCATCCTCAACTTCTCTAACATTATGAGGGGCAGGGTCACATTCAATGTCCACCCAATTTGGAATATTCTAAAACTTCCTAAATTCGATAATCGATCCATTGCCTATTTTCGTCATTGAAAAAGAAAAGCCTTAGTAACAGATATGAAGAAATCCCAGCAGAAAAAGCAGAGAAAATAAGTGAGAAAGACTTATGAAGTAAGAGTTAGCTTGGGACGAGGCAAGGTCACAAACAGGGACGATGGGAAGACGCGAAAAAAAAAAAGCTTGAAGATAGAAGACGAAACCTGAGAGTAAGAAGATCTACAATAGACGCTTGGAGAAATCAAGAGAATGCAAAGAGATATGGAAGCGACGATTCAAGGGATGATCTCTCTAAAATGATTTAAACCTTCCTAATCATGATGCACCAGAAATGAGGCAGCCTGCCGCCTAAGTCAGTTCGAGAAAGGGCGCTTCAGTTCAAAAGTGTTGCATGAATCACATAAATGCCATTAAGACTAATCATTTAAAATTATTGAGCTCAAATTGTGACCCAAAAATTTTAGGGGCAATTATGGGTACTTCGGTTTGTCATTTTGGCCCCGACGAGAAGCCCAATCAAATACGGCCCAGAAGCCTCAAGGCCCCGCGCCTCAACCAGTTCTATGTTGACCCAGTTAGTTCCTACAATCTCTCTTGAGAGATATTCTAGGGATTGTGGGCTAACGTGGGGGAGTTCCACTCCTCCACTTTCCGAAATAACATGTATATAACAAATCCTCCGCCCAGGGCAAAGGGCATGCATTATTTTTCCTGTAAAACACTCCCCAGAGTAAAGAGAATGATATTGAGAGCACCACCGTGGACGTAGGCATTCTTACTGAAACACGTAAATTTTGTGTTGTGTGATTATCATTCCTTATTTTTTTATTTGTTCTGATGATTGTCTTTTCTTGTTATTTTGTGTTGAATTTAATCGTCACCACAATAATATTGTGTATTTGAATGTGCATGTATATATATATATATATATATATATATATATATATATATATATATATATGATTGTTAAAGGGTATTATTGGTATATTATACATTTCCATGTCACTTTCCATGCATTATTCCCAATAAAAATCCATTTGTTAACCAAACACAATGAAAAAATTTAGAATCTTGGTAAAATGTTTCCTGGTAATTACTTTCTCGGTAATCATAATCCATCCAAAATATTACCGCGAATTAAACGAGGCCTAAGGGTCCATTTGGTTACCCTTATTTGCCATGGCAAATGGCAAATAAGTTGCCAAATGGGTTATTTGCCTGTAGTTTGATGTGTTTGGTACAAAGGTTTGCTTACAAGTTATTTGTCAATGTACAACACCTCCTATTCATAAATTTGTCACAAATGTTGGAAAACTTTGTTTTGTTATTTGAGTGAGTAATATTTGTCACACAAATTTGCCAATTCTTACAAGTGCTTTGTTTTTTTATACTAAAATATTTTTTTAAATGTTTTATTAATTTGTTAAACAACGGTTTTAAATAAAAAAAATGTTTTATAAAACTGTTTTAAATAAAAAACTTCTTTAAAAAATGTCTGTCTCAACGAGCCTTGTGTATGTCATATATAATGGTATCGATTATGCTTCTATTTGTACATCTCATCTCTTAGATTATAGTCACGGGGGGTGTACTGACACAAACACATCTCCTATTCAACACACTTTAACCAAATAAATTAATACATGTCAAGATAATAATAATAAAGTGGAAATAAAATATGATCATTCAAAATATATAAACTATTACCTGCAACAGTTGGTACAAATACGATATAATACATAAGGCAAACTTCGGGGTTACTGCGTCAAGGATATGTATTCGTCACTCCCTTGTGCTCTTACTACATGTGCCCTCGAAGGGCCCTTATAAGCCTGATATAGTTGTGGCACAGCAGTAGGGTAAACTCGCGGTGCATAATGGTGCTCCCCAACAAATGGCATATGAAGCTTTAGTCGTATCAACGACACCACTATGTACACATGTTTTATCAACGTCTTATACATGTACATACTCCACACATTGCATGGTCCGAATGTGTATAACTGTAATAAAGGGCAAGGGGTCACGTGATGGGATTTCGACGGTAGGCGATCTATAGCTTTACAACATTAAATTCCATAAAATTGTGAAAATTGTGATTTACAGGTTGTAAGCATTCTAATCTTAAGTTTATTTAAAAAAATATAAACTCCTAATGGAAACATCTCCCACCCTCTTTTAGACGGGAAACATTAACTCCTAATAAAAAAACGTTGACGTTTATTCATTAAATTGCCTTATTTTAAAAACAAACAAATGGCCTAATATATATATATATATATATATATTGGATTGAATGTAAAGAAAAAGGCATCGCACTAAGTTATCGTGGGAATAAATTATTAGGAGAGATATTAAAGATTTAAACTTGTATGATAATATTACTTATAATAGATTACAATGGAAAATGAGAATACATGTAGCGGACCCCGTGTGATGGCATTAAGGCCATGATGATGATGATGGACTGGATATTTTATATATACTGGATTGAATATTTTGTATATTTACTTGCATGTTTAACCTTAATTAAACTAGTAATGTGATTGTCGAATAAGAACAAGATTTATTTTCTTGAAATTTATTTTAAAATCTTGTTTTCTCGAATTCAAACCAACTCATGCGTGTCATTTCCTTTACAACAATTTTTTTTATTTCTTCATTATTATTTAACTTGAATGCAGTTTAGGTATTTTTGTTTACGAGCATAGAATATTTATTGGAGTTTCCGTTTTTAACAGTTTTATCTTCCATAATTTTATGGACTAGAGTTATGATTATTTTATCATATTAGCATATAGCCCGTGCGATGCACAAGCGATTTGTAAAAGTAAATATCATAAACGTGTTAATTTTACATTATCAAAATCGATTAAACATAAATCATATTAGGTTCAATTGCACACATTTCACAAATAAACAAAGTTTGAGAAATAAAAAAGACCTTAGTAAAAAATAATTACTCATTGATTTATAACAAAATATAACACACATATATGTGTGTGTGTGTGCGCGTGCGCGCGCAACAAAAATTTCATAGAGAATATTATGTAACGAATAATACTCATTAACTCCTCTAATACTATTAGAGGTATAAAAATATATAAGTACTTTAAGAAATTTGGAATATAACAAAGAATAAATTAAAAACCCGAAAAAATTATAGAAAATAATTTTAAAAATCGAGAAATGACTTAATACATATTAAAAATCAGAAAGGACCTTAAAATATGAGAATAATATAAAATATAAATGAGTGAGTATAACTACACAACCACACGATACATATAAACACAGAAGTAGAAACATTTCTTTGAACAACCCAAGATGCATAATCTTGTGCTCCAACATCACCTTCAAATTTCATCATTTGTCCTCCCAGAAGCAATAAAATACTTTTAGCTACAGTTCAAGCCCATAATAGAACTAAAAAAATACAACTCTTCATGTAGTAATATCATCATTGAGTACTATAATGAAAATTGAACGCTAAGAAAACGACTACCACCCTCATTAAACTCTCTAGCTATTGTTTTAGATATATTATATAGATGTAAAGGTACGTTTGTATTATTTCAGCATAATTACGATTTTAGTTTTTAGCACATTTATTTAGTGAATTAATTTGTTAGAGTGTTTAATTAATCAATAGGCCATTTACTATATGGAGTACATTTGTTTACAATATTTTGTGCTTGGGGTACGTTAGTTTTCATTATTGTTGGATGAGTGTTATTTTAACAGTAGTTGTCAACGCCGTTTAACTACTCTCACCTCCTATTATCAACTTCCAAAAGTACCCCTACTCTTACAACTTACAAGACAAACATTTTCAAGCCCCAAAGGTTGTTCTCACCTATTTCACACTTTTTCCTCCTCTAATGGCAACCATGGCCATGGTTGTAGCAATTTACAATTTACAATCATTGTTTTTTGGCATGCATGTACTTTATTATATACCGCGTGTACTATGTTATATAATGCATGTACTCTGTTATATATTGTATGTACTAGGATGTACTGCGTATACTTTATTATATAGTGCTTGTACTTTGTTATATACTACGCGTACTTTATTATATATTGTGTGCACTTTATTTTATACTGTGTGTACTTTTTCCCCTCTTCTTCCATATGCGTCTACTTTTTTTATAATATACATGTACTTTCCTTTCACCTGCGTGTATTTTTGTTTTGTCTCCTTTTACATGCATATACTTCTGTTGTTAATTGCGTGTATTTTATATTTGTTTCCTTTCACTTGTATACCCTTTATTATTATGGTCTGTGCTAGTGGCACCGTTCCATTAATATTACATTCAAATGTTGGAGTAAACCAAATCACATTTAAGTATCATGCATAAATTGAACAAAATAGTATAATTAGTTTTGTAAGAGCTAATATCATAAAAAACTACGGATTTCATTGCCATTCACATAATAGAAGTGTTTAACAGTTGTCATCCATTGCTAGATATTTACAAAGACAGTAACAGTGTTACAATATGTGCCCTCGTAACTAATATATTTGGTTCTTGAAGAGTCAATTTTAGTTGATTTCCTCTTCTCAACTTCTCTATGTGGTGAAATATTATCATAGTATAGATGTTTATGATCAAATGACAAGACATGCATAACAAAAAATAAATTCATTTATAATGAAGAAAAAATATACAAAAGATCTTGCGTGTACTTTATGATTTTATATATCCTATATGATTATGGTCCGCGTTAATGACACCATTTTTTAGTAAATCGTATATGGTACTATAATGAGTACAAAATATAACAATTTACAAACATAGTATCATGTTGTAGCCATTTATAAATAATTTGTAATTTGCTATTATTGTTTCTTGTAGGAAACACCGGCAAATAAAATTTCAGTAACAATAGAAGCACTATAATATAGCAATTCATTCTCTTGAAATGATATTTTCAGTTCGTTTTTTTTTTAAAATTTTTGTGACACCTTGCCTTTTTCAATCACGGGTGATGAGTCCTTTACTAAAATAAAACATTAGTCTCATCTGGTTCATTCTTAACATCACTGTCGGAAACATTTAAATTACTAGCCACCTATTAATTAAATAAGCCGATGCCATGTTTTATATTTCAATAAGATACAACAATATTAACTAACTCGCAATAACCCCAAACACAATAATCAAAATAAATGAAACCATGATGTAAAGTGTACAAAATAGATAAATAGATAAAGTCCCTGAATAAACCATCGGGTAAAAATCCAATACATCCAATCCATCTAAAAAGAATTCTGAAATACATGAGTTTGAATGAAAATGGGCAACACGCCTAACCACTACCAAAATAGAGAACCTAATCTGGAATGCAATAAGTGAAGCGGTTAGTTAGTAACATGCAAACCTCCACATCAGTTGCAACTTCGTGTTCGTGGAAAGAATAATCATCCATGGCGTTCATGTGGCTGGACAACTAAAAGTTTTTGGAAAATAGATTTAATAGGGGCCATAGCCCAAAACCTTTTAAAATATTGCAAGTAATTAAGATGCTAGTAAATAAATATATATAAAGCTTTCCACATTTATGCCGATGTCGCACTCCCATTAGATACCCCGCACCTTTCAACTGTAGTGCACACCTAACGAATACCTCTTAATCCGCTTAGCTACACTACCCTGCCTAACTAGTATTATTTCAAATCTCACTAATACACCACTCTAACCCGAGTATTATTTATAGTTAACTTCTTAGCTATTTCTCTCATTAGCTTAATTGATCATTTCATCATTTACCATTCTCATAACTTTATCTCAGTTATTTACAGTACTCACTCTTAAAGTATTAAACCTATATATAATTACCACATTAATGTATATACGTAAATTTATACTACAATAAACACAAATATGTCATGTATAATAGTCATCCCCCGAGTAATAACTCATTGGATGCCATCCCCCGAGTAATAACTCATTAAATGCCTTCCCCATAGTACTAACTCATTGGATACCATCCCCCAAGTACTAACTTGTTAGATGCCTTCCCACGAGTATTAACTCGTTGAATGCATTTCTCTAGAATTCTATCATCATTCAGGGCATACTCACTTCATCCCGATTACCAGCGGTCAGACTCTCACACCGACTCGGTAAAATCACAAATGTATTAGAGGCGGTCATAGTCCTTCGACAGTAGTCCCAACCACACCCTATCGTCTCACTTCGAATAACCATCACACAATGTATAAATATGGCGCTATGATTTGGGGTCGGTACTTAGCCTATGATGTTTCGTCAGGGAAGATCACTCACATCGCGAAACCTCCGTTGATAGCACTAGAGCGGTATATTTCACATAAATATCGTAAGCACATATATTATTCATATTCGTATATATACTTTCTTTATACCCGTACATATACCCCTCTAACAACCGAAGCACTAGCCCACGTATCCTGAGTCCATTCCCCGACTCTTAATTTATTTTAGTTCTCCTTAAAGTAAATAAATAAAGTAACATCACCGTGGTAAAATGCCCGAACCTACCCAACCGACCCATCGTATATCGTAATTAAGTTTATTAAGTAGTTTCACTCTGCTAATGTGACACCCCAGCTAATTAAATACCGGGTGATCGCCTTTATAAAATTAAATAGGATTTCCATCTAGTTCATTCTTAGCACCACTGTCGAAAACTTATTAATTGTTAACCACCTAATAATTAATTAAATCGGTGTCAAAATTTTATCTTTTGAATTAACCAAAATATTTAGTATAACAAGAAACCAAATAGATCCATCACAATATAAAAGAGTTTAAGCATAACACAAATATCTGAATGTAGTGCTAGACGAACAAACATCGACCAAGAATAACTAAACTAAAATAAATCCAATACATAGAAGATAAAACCAATACAATCTGAACTGAAATAAAATGTACAACTGCTATGAGCGACATGCACGAAAGTACAACTGATATACAATCCCTAACTAGAAGTGAATAAGAGAGGTGTCTAGTACAACTCATGCATCATCCACATGTACCGCATCTACATACCCTTGAATAAGATCAACCCTGGCGCCCCTGTGGTCAGACACCTAAAAGGTTTTGAAAATATTTGATAGCAAGGGTTAGAACCCAAAATATTTTGAAAATATTTAGCAAGTGAATTAAATTGCAGTAAATTAAAATGCATGAATGCTTTTCATATTTAAGCTAGTGTCGCACTCTCTTGAGGGCCGACTCACCCATCAACTAATGTGCACACCTATCATTTTTCTATGTAACCCACCTAGTCATCTACCCCATAACTAGTTCTTGTTATATAGTTTATTCCTGTCACCCTACTATAACCTGAGTAGATTTAATCTATGATTTATAAGTTATATATATCACATTAACTGAACTAATCATTATTTTCACTTGAGACCATATAACATTCTCACGAGTTATATATATAATAAATACAATTCACTTCATGTATTTTACCCGTATATAATTATCTACACCATATATACGTATCATCATAATACAACATTCACACATATGCCGTAAATATATGACCATCCTCCCGGGTAAGCACTCACCGGATGTTCACTACAACGCTATCAATCCAGGTATACGCATCCACCGGGACACCCTGACACGGTTAGCTCCCCGAATCAGTGAAACAAAGTAAACGCAGCGGAGGCAGTCATAGTTCCCTCCGGAATTGAGACCGAATCATACTCAAGACGTCTCACCGCTAAATATAGACGCTATAACCTCGGGACTATACTCACCCTACTCCTCAAGCTAGGGGATTCACCCATATCGCGCAACCTCCTATGATAGCACTAGAGGGGGTATGCTTTTACTAAATATCCAGTCACCGATATTTAAGGACAGACACACACACACACACACAATATATATATATATATATATATATATTAAATTAAATCCCAGCTATACCGTGCATAAAACCCGTAGCACTGGCCCAAATATTACCCGAGTCTATATTCCGACCCAAATTTAATTAATTACGCATTGGTGTCGCTCAACCAATATACCCGGGCTCTCTCCCTTGGCCAGAAAATATATTATTCTGAATTTATCATTCAAAATTCTCCTTAATAAGCTTGGCACACTTATTAATCTAAGGTTTTCAAACTACTCAATGTTTACCTAAATTTCCCTTTGGGATTATCACCCTAATTGTCCCATTAAAATTCCACAAAAACCAACCAATAACTGTAGCCACCAAAAACCAAAGCCCCAAAAGAGTAAACCCAAAACTGAACCCAAGGAGAAAACATGGGAAGATGAAAATTATCGTCGGTTATTTAATCTCGCTCGAACGGCTGACCAGTCATTCGAACGATGGTGGCCGTCGCTCAAACGAAACCCAGGTCATTCGAACGCCCCTGGTTTCCTCTCTCCTCCTTCGTCATCTGAATTTAATCCACCATTGTTAAACTCAATAAACATTATGCCCACAAATTTATACAACACCCATTAATAATTTGTACCGAACCCAAGATTTCAAGATCCCCAAATATTAGGTTAACATTCTGTAAGGACATAACTTTATAAATGTCCCAGGTAGAATCTAGGAATTTTCTATTTGTCCTAGATCACAGTATGTATGTATGATACCGCTACATTCAGCACGTCAACACGATAATCCACGACAGCCTTGATCCGAATCCATGCATCCACCATCTTCACACATGCATCATGCTTCATGCGACGTGTTGCTCAACCGTTCCCACTACTCTACTTCGCATTATTGATAAAATGGTGTACTGGAGTTTTTAATATTTGCATAAATATTTGGGAATTTTTTAGAATATATTTTTCGAAGTCTGATTTGTTTTTATCACAAAAGTAGAAATTTTTTTAAGTGTAGAAGCGGACCTTTTCTCGGTCGTCGAGCTCATTCGAACGACATCACTCTATCGTTCAAGCGACATGAGGATGTCGTGCGATCTCGTTCAACAACATGTGGCCTCGTTCGAGCGACATGTCTATGTCGTTCGAGCAACGGCGCCGCCTCGATTTTTGTATAAATATTTGTGCCCTTTCTGCACATTTTTTCAAGTCTTTTTCGTACACGTTTCCTTTTGATTCACAAATCCATTCCCAAATATGTGTGTGAACCTTTAAACCTTCAAAAGATCGTTTTTACTTATCTGGAGTAACTTGTGGAGAAGCCGACTCTTTTTCATTGCTGACCATCTGGAGTTCTTGCAGGAGATTCCAGCCGACGACATCAGAACCGACACCTGAGGGTGTTTCGTATGTCACTTTTGTTTTCAGTATAATTCGTGTAAACCACTCTTTACAAATTACAGTGAAAATAAAAGGTTTTGTCCCTTTGGGGGATTTTTCCTCATTTGTGTGTTTATTTGTGATTAAATGTTCTTGCATAATTATACTGTCGTCAATCACACCTAGATGCATGTTTTAGGATTTAATTGAAAAACTGAGTTTAAATAAATAATTTATTTGTTTGAACAAAAGTGCACTCTCAAATTGGTATCAGAGCCAATTACAAAATTATACCGTGTAATTTTCCTCAAATTTTTTCTAAAGATATCAATTTTCTGAAAAAATGATTTTTAAAAAGGGCGTGTTCAAAATTGAGAAATTATATAATAAAATGCCATTTTTTTACTAGACAAATTATGCTTACTGGAAAGCCCGTATAAAATCTGCTCTAAAAGCTATAGATGAAAGAGTTTGGATTTTGGTTGAAAGAGGGTGGACACCTCCCTCCATTATTATTGACAACGTGACTAAATTAAAATCTGTGACTGCATGGACCGAAGAAGAATTTAAATGGTCAACTTTTAGCTCTAAGGGTCTTAGTGCTATTTCTGGATTCGTCACACTTGACGAATTCCGGTGGATAATGACGTGTACCATGTCAAAAGAGGCATGGGATGTTTTACAGCTTACCCATGAAGGAACTAATGCCGTAAAAGAATTAAAATTGCAAAACTTAACAACTCAATTTGAAACTATCACCATGCTCGAGTCTGAATGTTTTGATGAATCCTATGCAAGATTATTTGATATTGTAAACACTAGCTTTAATCTTGGTGAACACATTCTTAATGCTAGAGTTGTTAAAAGATTCAATGATCACTGCCTAGGCGTTTTATCCCTAAAGTCACTGTGATAAATTATATGGGTAATTCGAACACGCTTAAATTAAAGGAATTGGTTGGAGACTTACAAACCTTTGAAATTCACATGTTTCCTAAGTCTGTTAAACCAAAAGATAAGGGAATTGCACTTCAAGCCCAGGATAGGAAGAGTGATGGTCGGCAAGAAAGAGAGTAGAGTCATCTAGAAAAAGGGAGAAATAAGCGTCAGATTCCGAGTGTGACATTTATTTAGATGATTTGGACTTGTTTGCAAAAAAATTCAAGAAAATGGAAATTTCAAAGATAAAAATAATTTTAATAAAAAAATAAGTTTGAAAAGAAAAATCAAAAAGATTTTAAAGACCCTCCTAAGAAAGACGGTGAAAGATGTTATGAGTGTGACGGTAAGGGTTGTAAGGACATTTTTCTCTTGTCCGAAATGTTTCATTTATTTATGTCGTACGCCGCTACATTTGGCACGTCACCTCACGATCTCACATGACGGCCTCTATCCGAATTCCAGGAATCAAGCATGCATTATCTCCACTAATATGTCCCTCATCTGCATCAACGACTTCACGTTCCTTGATTGTAGGCTCGTAATGCAAGTGGAACGCAAGAGAAGTCAAATCAGTGAAACAAGGCATGATAGGGATGTTCAAGGGCAAATTGGTAATTTTACAGCCACCGTCCGGAGGATCGGTCAACTGGAAAGTTGAAGAGCTTGCCACAACAAAGATACTGGAAGAAACGGCACCTCAATCCGAGCTACGGTGAACAAATTATGGCCCGTTGAAAATGGAGATATGTTCATTGAAAATTCTGGGAATTTTTCTAAGTGTTTAAGCACTTGTTCCCAGCACACTTTCCCGAACCCAGCCCGAAACCGGTTCGGGGGGGCGAACCGGTTCGCAGGGGTACCCGAACCGGTTCGGGGTACCTGTACGCTGGATAGAATTTCAGCATTTTAAGATCGTGGGTCTCTTCATGTATGTCCCTATAAATACCAACTTCGGGAGAGTTGTTTTGCAAGACTTTAGGAGACGAATTTGAGAGTCCAAATACATCTAGTCTTCATATTTTTGAGTCCCAAGACTCATGTTTTGATTCACACATCCTTGCCAAATATTTGTGAATCCTTTTGCAACCCAAGAACACAACTTTGGTTTGTTCAACCCTTGTGGAGGAGACCGTTCTTCTTCTTCATTGCAACCCTCCTGGAAAGGGATAATTCCAGCCGCGACTACAGAATCCGATACCCGAGGGTAATTCTTAGTCAACTTGTATTTTCATTGTAATTCGATTGTAAGCCGTTTTCTTACAAATTATAGTGAAAATAAATGGTTTTGCCCCCGAGGGGGATTTTTCCTTAATTGCATGTGTTTGAATGTTCTTGCGTAGATTATCAATTTATTCAATCACATACTGCTGCATGTTTAGGGTTTGATTGTGTTAAAAGGGTTTAATATATAATTTGATCATTTGAACGCGAGCACACACGTTCTTCAAATTGGTATCAGAGCAGGTTACGCTAATCTATCGCGTATTCCTTTTTCCGCAAAATTTTTCTAAGATATCAATTTTCTGAAAAAAATTGATTTTTGAAAAAGTGCGTGTTCAAATGGAGAAGTCATATTATAAAATGCCTATTTTTGACGGGACAAATTATGCTTATTGGAAAGCCCGTATGAGGTCGGCTTTAAAAGCCATTGATGAACATGTCTGGATTTTGGTTGAACGAGGGTGGACTCCTCCCACCGTGACTGTTGATAATGTGACCAACTTGAAACCTGACATTTCTTGGACTGATGAAGAAATTAAATGGTCATCTTTTAATTCTAAGGGTCTAAGTGCTATTTCTGGGTCTGTCACACCTGATGAGTTCAAACGCATAATGACGTGTACCACGTCAAAAGAGGCATGGGATGTTTTACAACTCACCCATGAAGGAACTAATGCTGTGAAAGAGTCTAAGTTGCAAAACTTGACAACTCAATTTGAAATAATCACCATGCATGATTCTGAATGCTTTGATGAATTTTATGCTAGACTTTCTGACATTGTGAATACTAGTTTTAATCTTGGTGAACATATTCCAAATGCTAGAGTTGTTAAAAAGATTCTTCGTTCTTTGCCTAAGCGTTTTATCCCTAAAGTCACTGTGCTAAATTCTATGGGTAATTTAAATACGCTAAAATTGGAAGAACTTGTAGGAGATTTGCAAACTTATGAAATTGATATGTTCCCTAAAAATGCTAAATCTAAAGATAAGGGAATTGCTCTTAAAGACCAAGAGAGAAGGAGTGAGGGGTCAGCTAGAAAGAGGGTAGAGTCATCTAGAAAGAGAGAGACTGACACGTCAGATTCTGAGTGCGATTTTGACTTAGATGATTTGGATCTTTTCGCAAAAAATTTCAAGAGGATTCTCAAATTTTAGAAAAATGGCAATTTTAAAGATAAAAAGAAATTTGAGAAAAATAAGTTTGAAAAGAAAAATGAAAAAGTTTCCAAAAATCCTCCTCTGAAAGAAAGTGAGAGATGTTTTGAGTGTGATGGCAGGGGTCATAGAGCTTTTGAGTGTGCCAATCGTCTGAATAGAGAGAAAGGGAAAGCTGTTCTTAATGCTACCCTTAGTGACGACAGTGAGGTCGAGACGGTGGATTCTGGAGATGAGTCACCGCATGAGTGTAACTTCACCGCATTCATGGCCAGCCAAGTGAGCACTCCTAGTTCTCCTCACGACGTTGAGGATGATGCTTCACAGGGACACCTCGACAGTGAGATCGATGTGAGTGAGGGGGAGGATGACACAAGTGAGAGCGAGTGTGATATACAACGCGCCTACGCTGAGTTATATTCTGAGTCATTTAAAACTAAAAAGCGTAACAAAGCGTTAGTTCGTAAGATCACCTGCTTAGAGGAAGATTTAAAGAAAGCAAGAGAAAGAGAGTTCTCCACTTGCACCGCCGTGAGAGAGAGAGAATCTGCATGTGTCGGGAAAGAGATTCTGTTTAGAGAAAGAGAGAGTGTTTTAGAGAAAGAGAGAGGGGACTTGACTAAACAAGTGGCTAGTCTTACGAGTCAGCTCCATTCCTCCGTGGAGACTCGAAAGAAACTTGAAGCCCTTGTTGCCCAGCTGACTCATGACCTTGAGAAAGCACGGGAAGTCAAGGTACAAATCGAGGACAGATCTGGGAAGATGGGAAAGATGTTCCTCGGCCCCGCTTTAGGTTTTGGTGATCGTCAAGGAATTGGATATGATGGTGCCTCCACGTCCCAAATTGCACCTGGACTAGTTCCTGAGTTTACTACAACTCCTTATGGTCACCGTAAAAAACCTCGAAGGAGAGTTCGACCAAGAAAAGCAAACCAAGGTCCGCCTTTGACTGTGCTCTTTTGTACTTATTGTAAAAGAAAAGGCCACCTTAGGGAAACTTGCTATAGCATGGGTCGGACACGACGTACTACTACTCCACCACGTCATACTGATGAGTTTTCTAGTCTGAGAGAGCGAGTTGAGTTCTTAGCTGCCACGACTCAAAGTTTAATGGAAGAATTTCGACGGATCTCTTTGCCGTTAGTGAATGCTTCTCACATTTCAGCTAAAATCAACAACAACAAAGGCAAACAAAAGGTCATCTCGACTTGGGTACCTAAGAAAGATAAAAAGGCTTTTGTTGTTCATGTTGCTCTCAAAGCACATAATACCTCTCAGTGGTATTTTGATAGTGGGTGCTCCAGACACATGACAGGTGATGCCTCATTTTTTACTACTCTTGAGGATTATCAAGATGGCAGAGTCACCTTTGGAGATGGGAGTAAGTCTAGCATTATAGGATGAGGTACTATCGAGTTACCTGGTTTTCCTAAGCTAGAAAATGTTTTGTACGTCAAAGGTTTGAAAGCAAACCTTCTCAGCATTAGCCAGCTGTGCGACACTGACCTTGCAGTAAAGTTTGATCGGGACGTGTGTAAAGTCTACAATCAAACCGGTAAACTATTGATGCAAGGGGTGAGGATCGAGGATAATTGCTATGGGACTGAGCCCACATCCTCACTTGTCTGCAACAGCGCCACGATCACTCCTATGGATCTGTGGCACCAACGTCTAGGTCACGTGAACGTTAGAGATCTTAATCGTTTATCTAAAAAGGACCTACTACGTGGCTTACCATCTCTTGGAAAGTCAACTTCAACCGTTTGTGGACCCTGTCAGTTGGGAAAACAAATTCGTAGTCCTCATAGGAAGTTACATTCTATTACCACCTCTCGTGTTCTGGAATTGATTCACATGGATCTTATGGGTCCCACTCGTACTGAGAGTCTAGGTGGTAAGAGGTACATCCTCGTGATGGTAGATGATTTCTCCAGGTACTCCATTGTAGGTTTTCTGAGAGAGAAATCTGATGCTGTAGATTTCTTAACGACTAAGTGCCGTGTCCTGCAAAATCAACACGGTGTCACTATTAACAGAATACGTAGTGACAACGACACTGAATTTAAGGAAGCAAAGGTGGATTTGTACTGTGATAGCCTTGGGATCAAACATGAGTTTTCTGCTGTGAGAACTCCTCAGCAAAATGGGATTGTTGAGATAAATAATAGAACGATCCAAGAGATGGCTAGATCTATGCTTCTAGGTCGTAAAGTTTCTAGAAGATTTTGGGCAGAGGCAGTGTCTACTGCATGCCACACGGTGAATAGGGTTTATTTGCGTCCACACACACTACAGACACCTTATGAGTTGTGGACCAGCAAGAAGCCCAACCTGGCGTATTTCCGTGTTTTTGGGAGTAGATGCTACATCCTACGGGATAGAGAGCAATTAGGAAAGTTCGACTCCCGGAGCGACGAGGGAATATTTCTAGGATATTCATCGAATAGTAGAGCATACCGGGTATTTAACCTGAAGAGCTCTAGGGTTATGGAATCAATAAACGTTACCGTGCAAGATGACGAACCTTCGATGGTTATTGATCCTAACCTTAAGTGTGAGGATGATGATTGTTCTGACAGTGATTTACCTGTTCCTCTCTCACACTCTGTGGATCCTACTCCTGTGTTAGGGGACACACCTGCTTGGGTTCGCAAGAGTCATGACCCTTCTGCCATTGTTGGTGATACCACTCTAGGGGTCAAGACTCGTGCTCAGCTAGAGAACGCTGTTAGCCATCTTTGCTACACGTCCAAAGTCGAGCCCAAGAACCATAAAGAAGCATTCAAGGATGAACACTGGATATCTGCTATGCAGGATGAGTTGCTTCAGTTTAAAAATAATAATGTCTGGGAATTAGTCCCCCGACCTAGTGAGACTAATGTGATATGCACCCGGTGGATTTTCAAGAACAAAATGGATGAATATGGTACCATAATCAGAAATAAGGCTAGGTTGGTCGCTCAAGGCTACACGCAGATAGAGGGTGTAGACTTTGGGGAGACATTTGCTCATGTTGCGAGGCTTGAGTCTGTCCGTCTTCTGCTCGCCATCGCATGTCATCTGCGCTTCAAGGTGTATCAGATGGGTGTCAAGAGTGCCTTTTTGAATGGCATTCTACAGGAGGAGGTTTATGTGGAACAACCAAAAGGGTTTGAAGACCCTCAGCACCCTGAGCACGTCTACTATCTGAGGAAAGCCTTGTATGGTTTGAAGCAAGCACCCCGTGCTTGGTACGAGAGGCTTACTTCCTATCTCTTAGCTCGTGGCTTCAAGAGAGGGGGAGTAGATATGACGTTGTTCGTCAGGAGAGATGACGGTGTTATTTTGGTTGCCCAGGTCTATGTGGACGACATAGTCTTTGGATCCACATGCTCCCAGCATGCTCATCACTTTGAGGAGGAGATGAAAAGTGAGTTTGAAATGAGCATGGTTGGTGAGCTTACATTCTTCCTTGGTCTCCAGGTTCGTCAGCTAGAGGATGGGATGTTCATCTCCCAATCCAAGTATGCTAGAGACCTAGTGAAGAAATTTAGTTTAGACTCCGCTAAGCATGCCCGTACACCTACAAGTACCACTACCAAGCTTAGTAAGGACACTTCAGGCAAGGACGTAGAGCAAACCTTATATCGGAGTATGATAGGTAGTCTTCTCTACTTGACTGCCAGTCGTCCCGACATCGCCTTTAGTGTTGGAGTATGTGCGCGATATCAGGCATCCCCAAAAGAGTCACATTTACTTGCTCTAAAACGATTATTAAATACGTAAGTGGGACTCTCTCATACGGGATTTGGTATTCCTTTGATACCGATGACCGTCTGTCCGCCTATTCGGATGCCGATTGGGCTGGGGATGTAGATGGATGTAGGAGCACTTCTGGTGGGTGTTTCTATTTTGGTTCTGCTCTTGTCTCCTGGCTGAGCAAGAAGCAAAATTCCATCTCTTTGTCCACTGTGGAGGCTGAGTACATAGCCGCCGGGAGTTGTTGCACACAACTCTAGTGGATGAAGCAAATGTTGGAGGATTATGGGATTTCACAAGACACCATGATCATTTCTTGTGATAACACGAGCGCGATACACATATCTCGTAATCCCGTCCAGCATTCGCGCACAAAACACATCAGGATACGTGAGTACTTTATACGTCAGTTAGTTGAAGAGAAAGTCGTATCCCTGAGTTTTGTTCCCACCGACCGTCAGTTAGCCGATATTTTCACGAAACCTTTAGATGCCCTTAGATTTGAGAGTCTTAGGAAATCTTTAGGGATTTGCACAGTTGACTGAGGGGTTGGTCTATGTCTAGAATAGGATGCTCCTTCATGTTCATATCATATGCTTCCTATTGCTAGTCTGTTTTATATGTACCATTGCTTAGTTGTACAGCTTTGTTTTATTCTTGTTGCTTTTTATATTTCTTTTGAAAAATACAAAAAGATTTTCCTTTAAGAAAAATTTTGAGAAAAAGCACAAAAAGATTTTATTTTGATAATATTTTTTGAAAAAGGCCAAAAAGATTTTTCTGTTTTTGCACCTTTTATGGATGAGCATTTAAGTTAGCCAAGTCACAACTTCATTCCATATATCCATGTGACTGTTTGATAGAGATTTGAGAGGCTACATCATTTCATCCATGTGCTTTACATTGATTGGAGTCTTTGAGATGTAATTAGTGATATCTTCCTACATGTTTGACTCCTATATCCTTTATTGCACACATGCACGGCTATATTTGATTATTGCACGTGTTTATCTCATGTTGGCTTGCGTGTTTTCATCTCAATCATGTCTATACAATGTACAATATGCGATGAAACTTGACAAGATTGGAATGCATTTAAAAACCATTTTGGTGAGACTGTGTGTTTTTGTATAACGGGGAGGGGCTGCGAAAGGTAATCATCTATCCTTTGCGCAAAAGCCACCGTTAAAAAAGACCTAAAAAATGGAGGAATTTTAATATCCGAGGTCCAAAGAGGATAAAAGAGCCCGAAAAATTTACAGGCAATAAATGGAAATTCATGCCAAATATGGGCCACTTAGGTTTCACCATCAATTCTCCAAAGTTTGAGAATTTAGAATGCCTCTATTCAAAATTATATCTGAGGGAGTTTGGTTGGAGAATTTTTAAACGGGTTTGCACTTCCTTGAAAGTCCTGAAATAGCATAAAATCATTTTGGACGTTATTGGTGTGAAAATCATTTTGAACTTTGATTTATTGATTTGATTGAGTCAATATCTTATATTGTCACTCTTTTACACCAAAGGAAGCATTTGAGTTCATTCGCTAGGAATATCCAATATTCATCGTGCACATATGTCATGTTTGTATGCATTGATTTTCCTATCGAATTTGATCACACCACTTCATTTACGCTATCATCGACTTGGGTGCTTTCTGTTTATTCATGGTGTGCTTTTATCCTAGTGACACCCCGCACTTGCTTATTTGATTTATTTCTCTAATTTGTCTATTTGGGGACATCATAAAAAGGGGGAGAATGAATTATGGGGGAGTTTTTGAAATCTGAGTTTGTTGAAATTTGAGTTTGCTCATAAATTGATATATATATGTTTATCTCATCATTTCAAACTCGATATGTCACTTGGTATTTTGCTTTGTCTCATGCGTGTAGGTACTACATTGATGATCTCTGAATTGCACACCCTGATGAGAAAAGATCTGTGATTCCTGAAGATTTGAAAAACAAACCATGAAGACTATTCATTTGTACCTTTTCCAGTTTTGCGTTCATGGGAGGGTAGATTTGTATAGGCAATTTCATATTTGATAATTCGGATTTTTATGTATGTACCGGCATAGACATAGGGGGAGATTTGTAAGGACATTTTTCTCATGTCCGAAATGTTTCATTTATTTATGTCGTACGCCGCTACATTTGGCACGTCACCTCACGATCTCACATGACGGCCTCTATCCGAATTCCAGGAATCAAGCATGCATTATCTCCACTAATATGTCCCTCATCTGCATCAACGACTTCACGTTCCTTGATTGTAGGCTCGTAATGCAAGTGGAACACAAGAGAAGTCAAATCAGTGAAACAAGGCATGATAGGGATGTTCAAGGGCAAATTGGTAATTTTACAGCCACCGTCCGGAGGACCGGTCAACTGGAAAGTTGAAGAGCTTGCCGCAACAAAGATACTGGAAGAAACGACACCTCAATCCGAGCTACGGTGAACAAGTTATGGCCCGTTGAAAATGGAGATATGTTCATTGAAAATTATGGGAATTTTTCTAAGTGTTTAAGCACCTGTTCCCAGCACACTTTCCCGAACCCAGCCCGAAACCGGTTTGGGGGGGCGAACCGGTTCGGGGGGGTACCCGAACCGGTTCGGGGTACCTATACGCTGGATATAATTTCAGCATTTTAAGATCGTGTGTCTCTTCATGTATTTCCCTATAAATACCAACTTCGGGAGAGTTGTTTTGCAAGACTTTAGGAGACGAATTTGAGAGTCCAAATACATCTAGTCTTCATATTTTTGAGTCCCAAGACTCATGTTTTGATTCACACATCCTTGCCAAATATTTGTGAATCCTTTTGCAACCCAAGAACACAACTTTGGTTTGTTCAACCCTTGTGGAGGAGACCGTTCTTCTTCTTCATTGCAGCCCTCCTGGAAAGGGATAATTCCAGCCGCGACTACAGAATCCGATACCCGAGGGTAATTCTCAGTCAACTTGTATTTTCATTGTAATCCGATTGTAAGCCGTTTTATTACAAATTATAGTGATAATAAATGGTTTTGCCCCTGAGGGGGATTTTTCCTTAATTGCATGTGTTTGAATGTTCTTGCGTAGATTATCAATTTATTCAATCACATACTGCTGCATGTTTAGGGTTTGATTGTGTTAAAAGGGTTTAATATATAATTTGATCATTTGAACGCTAGCACACACGTTCTTCAAGGGTTATAGAGCTTTTGAGTGTGCTACTGGGTTGAACAGACTTGCCAAAGAAAAGGGCAAAGTTGTCCTTAATGCTTCCCTTAGTGATGACAGTGAGGTCGAGTCGGTGGACTCTGGAGACGAGTCATTGCAAGAGTGTAACTTCACCGCATTTATGGCTAGTCACTTGAGTACCTCTAGTTCTCCTCACGACGATAAGGATGTTGCGTCACAGGGACACCTCGACAGTGAGAACGAAGTGAGTGAGGGGGAGGATGCTTCAAGTGAGTGCGAGAGTGATCTTCAACGCACCTACGCTGAGTTATATTCTGAGTCATTTAAAACCGAAAAGCGTAACAAAGCGTTAGTTCTTAGGATCACCGCTTTAGAGGAAGATTTTGGAGAAGTGAGAAAGAGAGAGTCCTCCACCCGCACTACCTTGAAAGAGAGAGAGTCTGCCTATGTTGAGAGAAAAAGTCAGCTAAGATAAAGAGAGAGACTGTTTGGAGAGAGAGAGAGAGAGAGAGTTGCTTTGAGAAGGAGAAAGAGGACTTGACTAATCGAGTGGCTAGTCTTACGAGTGAGCTCCATTCCTACCTAGAGACTCAAAAGAAACTTGAACCCCTTGTAGCCCAGCTTACTCATGACCTTGAGAGAGCACGGGAAGTCAAAGTTCAAATCGAGGACAGATCTGGAAAGATGGAAAAGATGCTCCTCGGTACCGCTTGAGGTTTTGGTGATAGGCAGGGAATAGGTTTTGATGGTGCCTCCACATCCCAAATAGCACATGGACCAGTTCTTGAGTTTACTACAACTCCATATGGCTATCTTTAAAAACCACGAAGGAGATTTTGACCAAGAAAAGCAAACCAAGGTCAGCCTAAGATTGTGTTCTTTTGTACGTACTCCAAAATAAATGGCCACGTGAGAGAGTATTGCTATAGTTTGGGTCGCAGTTCACGTACATCTGCTCCACCACATTGTACTGATGATTTTACCAGTCTGAGAGAGCGTGTTGAGTTTTTAGTCGCCACATCACAGAATTTGATGGAGGAATTCCGACGGATGTCTTTGTCGTCAGTGAATGTGATGATACGTAAATATTGCGTATTTTATCCTCCGAACCTACGCATTTTAGTCCCCTCGGGTATCTTATTCTCTATATTTATGGTCGTTAACCATACAACCTCGAATTTCTACGTTAACATGTTTTGTAGGGGTTAATTGAGCTTTTATAGGTATTTGGATGCTAAGTGTGAAGTTCGAACGCATTCCGCTCGATTTTCGTACGCAATCACACGTTCAAGGGCAATTTAGTCATTTCACAGATTAGTCACCTAGCCCAACATCTTCACGGAAGTTGTAGCCCTCCTCGCAAGCTTTGCGTGGCCACGAACGGTGTGCGATTCCGAGTCCGTATAAAGAAGTTAAGAGAGTTTCAACGGAAGGAAAAATAAAGAAACCAAAAGAGGAGGAGAAGAGGAAGAAAAGGCCTGCTTGGTTCTGCCCTGCTTGATTGATTGATCGACCAAATGGGTTGATTGATCGATCCTTCAGTATTTTGCCACGTTTTCAATGATCGATCGATCAAAGGGGTCGATCGATCGATCCCCTATTTTCTGCAGATATTTTGGCTTTTCTTTTCTTTTCTCTTTTCTTTTCTAATTTAATTCCCACTTGGTATATATACCATTTTTGTTGTAATAAACAAATATGCACGTTTTAGGTTAGAATAACTTAGGGTTTGGGTGATTTTGGAGAGTTCTTCTTTGATTCTTCTTGGTTTGACACTCTATTTGGGTTGTAAGTTGTACTATTCATTGACCTTCTCCATTAATATAGTTGTATTTTCTTATTTTCTTGCTTTGTAGTGTAATTTACAAGCTTTCATAATTAGATTCACATGCTTTTTTTCATTGCTTTCTAGTGTAGATTTATCGTGTTTATTTACACGCTTTCATTTACCGCGTTTTTACGATGCTTTCTAGGTAATTTAAATTAGGTTGTGTTTGAATTGAACTCACTCGAGTTGAAGCGTTGCTTGGCTTTGGTGATGGTGTTTACGGGTCTATTTTGGGAGTGTTGTCCTAGTTATTGCTCCTAGGAGATTTGACGGGGCATATCATGTATGTCCCGTGCTTACGACCTTTCGTGCGCAACTTTCGGGATATTTATTGACGCCAAAATCATATTAGGCTTTTATGTGAATTTAGGGGAGTGACAACCATTGGTTCAATTAACTGTCGAAACGAGACGCATTCTAAATAACTCGTCGACCCATGTATCCATTTTATACCAATTAACTCGGGTGAGGGATATTCGACGCAACCTATAGTTTTACTCGCTTTGTTAATCTAGTTTCAACACCCTTGCCTAGATTAATCATTTTCCTTTTATGCATCTTTTTCCTTTTAGTTTGTAATCACCTTTTGCACTTTTATTCCGGAATATTAAATCATATAAACTCTAGCATCTCGTGCCTGTGGATTTTCGATACCCGACTTACCACTTTGCTTGCCTCGCACGTGTAGTCGTAATTTAGGTTTGTTTGTATAGTCGTGACGAGACGGAAAACAACGACTATGCACCTACACGCGCACACTTCTCTCGCGCTATCACAATGGTGCCGTTACCGGGGACTTATTTGTTTTAGACGTTATTTGATTTAGTATTTCATAGTATTTTCTTTCTATTTGTATTATTTGCTAATATTTTGCAGGACTTTCACATTTGAGCACTTGGAAACGCTCGAATTTTTCCCGTGCGCACCTACTTTGTGGAATCCGCCACTTCGAGCCAGTTTTGGGGTAAGCATGTCTTATTCCAATTCTTTCGGTAATCCTTGTTATAATTCTCAAAATTCTCGTAAGCCTATGACTTTGGGCGAGTATAACGAAAGTCAAAACTTAGATTATTGGAATTTTGATGATGATGACAGCGTTTTTGGACCTTTACCTCGTTATAATAGGAATTTTGAAACGAATTCGAATAGTTTTCAAAATTCCTATAATAATGAGTTTTCGTTTAAGTCCGATGGTAATTTTCAAAGTTCCTATTTTTATGCATACGCACCTCAACCTATGACTTTTGGTGAGGGCTTGCGTATGTATGAAAGTGAGAAAATTGAAAATCGTTATCGGGAAGAAAATCGTTGGTGGGAACATGAGTTGGATTTATTATTTGAGTCCGACGACGATTTTGCTTCCGAGACTTTCGAAGTCAAGGAATGTTTTGAACCAAACGAGGTGCTTGTTCCTACTTTGGAACAAACCATTCTAGACTCTGCCCATCTCGTAATAGACATTGAAAGTAAGGATGAAAACGACGTAATATCTATTTACAATGAAATGATTTCTTCTTTGGCCCCCAGAGAAGAACATTTCATTGAAAATGATATTATTTCCTTCGAAACTCAAACTTCATGCGATGATGATTCATATCATGAGTTTGAATTTCTTTTATCCCCATTTTCATTCTCTATTATCACACCGTCACAAGTACCCGATGATTCGCTTTCAAACTTTAATGTTTTAAACCTTTTCGCCGATGAGGAGCACTCGCTCGAGCCGCCTTCCACGACCGCATCTTTGCCTTCGTGTGTGCCGCCTCCCATTCCAATTGCAAAATCTTTGGGAGGATATCCGGCTTTTCTTGGTCCCCACATATTTTTATCACCCGTTCAATCCAAACCCCCCATCGTCCCTCCAAAACTTTTAATTGCGATGGTTCGTTTCTTCCGCCTCACACATGCCTTCCGTTGCTCAAATGGAATCCATATTTTTCGGAAGGCATGCTAGTATGTGAGGGTACACCAATTATCCTTCAAAGTCAAATCTTTCTTATGGTGGACCCTCAGCTTTTTAGACTTCTAGTGTATAGTTAGTGTGAAGCCTAAATAGTAGGTTGTATATAGTTAGCTTTCTTTCTTTTATTTTTTTTCTTTCTTGTTAATTTAGTTTAGTGTAATTAGTTAACTTTTTGTTATTTGTTTGTGCTATGATCGGTACTAACTTGTTTTTTAGATTCTTCGGACTTGTTCTTATGGGGATCGCTCCACTTTTGGGTAATATCGCTCTTTTCCTCTCTTTGACTTGGTTCTTAATTTACATTGAGGGCAATGTCAAGTTTTAAGTCAGGGGGTGTGGGATATTCTATCAATTTCATGTTTTTAGTCCATGTTTAGCTCACATGTTAGTTACTTAGTATGCTTTTCTTAGAGAAATTGAAAATTTCAAAAAGATTTTCTTTCTTTTTTTTCTTTTAGTGGGCATTTTGCGTTTGTTTCCGATGATAAATTTCAATAATTGCTTGATCCAATAAATAGCCCAACGATGTGTGTTTTCGATTTTAGAAGTTATTAGACTTTAGTCTCGATTATTGATATTATGAATAACTTCATGAATTAAACTTTAATCCCGTGAGCACATGCACTTTTATGGTTATATTGATTTGATTTAAGATTTTTATAACTCGGTAATCTTTTGTTGAATTCGTTGGTAATCTCTCTATTCCTTCATTTGATCGTTCATTAATTGAGTTCATACTTGAAATGTGTTACTTGGAGCATGATTTTCATATATTATTTTGATTCGAGAATTGCATAAACTTTGTGATATGATTATAGGCCATCTTTGTTATGTCACCAATATTGACCTTGACCTCACCCTTATATGTTTACCCTCATTAACCCCTTTGAGCCTAAATATAGCCTTTCTTTTCATAACCCCATTTCCATAACCAACTCCGAATTGGAGTCTTAGCCCATACATACACTTTCCATACCTTTGTTTGGATTGTTACTTGGGATTGATTTTTGTTATGATGTTGGTTGCAATTTGGCATATGAGAGTTCGATAAGTAAAGAAAATAAAGTAGTGAAAAAGTGAGAGAAAACGAGAAAGCAAAAAATAAGAGAAAAAGAAGAACAGAAAAAGAAAGAGAAAGTTGCAAATATTGTATATAGTTCAAATAAGCTTTGATTACTCTCCCCGATGATATATCTAATGCCTTTTTGGAACTTATTTTCCAATTTTGATATTACCCGTATTTTCCCATTATCCCGAGTTTTCATTCTGAACACTTTGAATTCGTACATACATTCCTTTCATTTCGTACCCTAGCCTAGCCTACATTACAACCCTACAAAGTCCCATGTGATCTTAAAGTGTATGTAATTTAAAAGTCATAATAGTTTTGATAATCTGTGACAATGCATTTCTCCTCTTTTAGTGTGCGGTATCCTTTCATTGAGATTACAATTTTTCATTTTATATATAGCGTTCTTCATCTGTTACATGTGTGCGGCCTAGTTTTCATTTACATTTACTCTTTAGCCCGCATGATCCGTGTGTTACCTCCCTATTTCGAGTGAATTCGCTTGATGAGCGTAATGCCTGTGAGGATTGAATGTATTCTTGCTTTGATTAGTATCCGATTTATATAAGTTTTTCGCGAAATCAAACTTTGCATGTGCTCGCTCCCCTCCCACATTTTAAGGTTTCAATTCTATGAGGTGCATTCTATAATGTTAATAATTCAGACTTTTGTTTGAATTCATTCATGTTGCTAATAATGCGTATGAAATCCTTTTCGCCATTGTTGGGCTTGTCACATGTTGGGTTGGGAATATTTTGAGGAAACCATGTGATGTTTGTGGGTATCATCCCTGAAAACCCTCACGAGACGACACTCGTCCACTAGGGTAACCTAGGGGTTTAACGGCTTATTGCATATGCTAAATGCAATCGTTCGCCCGCAAAAGTGGCCTTATCTTTTTATTGCTTTTAAACCATATTTTTGTACTATCTCCTGTTCTTGGTTTACATGTTGTTCTTTTTTCATCCTATTTCATTGATAGGGGCTAGCAATGTGTAAGTTATGGGGTGTGATGATACACAAATAATGCGTATTTCATCCTCCGAACCTACGCATTTTAGCCCCCTTGGGTATCTTATTCCCAATATTTATGCTCGTTAACCAGATAACCTCGGATTTCTACGTTAACATGTTTTGCAGGGGTTAATTGAGCTTTTATAGGTATTTGGATGCTAAGTGTGAAGTTCAGACGCATTCCGCTCGATTTTCGTACGCAATCGCACTTTCAAGGGCAATTTAGTCATTTCAAAGATTGGGCACCTGGCCCAACATCTTCACGGAAGTTGTAGCCCTCCTCGCAAGCTTCGCGTGGCCGTGAATGGTGCGCGATTCCGAGTCCGTATGAAGAAGTTACGGGAGTTTCAGCGAAAGGAAAAATAAAGAAACCAAAATAGGAGGAGAAGAGGAAGAAAAGGATTGCAGGTTGCTACTTGGTTCTGCCCTGCTTGATCGATCGATCGACCAAAAGGGTCAATCGATCGATCCTTCAGTATTTTGCCATGTTTTCTATGATCGATCGATCGACCAAAGGGATCGATCTATCGATCCCCTATTTTCTGCAGATATTTTGGCTTTTATTTTCTTTTCTCTTTTCTTTTCTAATTTAATTCCCACTTGGTATATATTCCATTTTTGTTGTAATAAACAGATATACACATTTTAGGATAGTTTTAGGTTAGAATAGCTTAGGGTTTGGGTGGTTTTGGAGAGTTCTTCTTTGATTCTTCTTGGTTTGACACTCCATTTGGGTTGTAAGTTGTACTATTCGTTCACCTTCTCCATCAATATAGTTATATTTCCTTATTTTCTTGCTTTGTAGTGTAATTTACAAGCTTTCGTAATTAGATTCACATGCTTTGTTTCATTGCTTTCTAGTGTAGATTTATCGCATTTATTTACACGCTTTCATTTATCGTATTTTTACGATGCTTTCTAGGTAATTTAAATTAGGTTGTGTTTGAATTTAACCCACTTGAGTTGACGCGTTGCTTGGCTTTGATGATGGTGTTTACGGGTCTATTTCGGGTGCGTTGTCCTAGTTATTGTGCCTAGGAGATTTGACGGGGCATATCATGTATGTCCCGTGCTTACGACCTTTCGTGCGCAATTTCTGGAATATTTGTTGACGCCAAAATCATATTAGGCGTTTATGCGGGTTTAGGGGCGTGATAACCCTTGGTTCAATTAACTGTCGAAACGAGATGCATTATAAATAACTCGTCGATCCATGTATCCATTTTATACAAATTAACTCGGATGAGGGATATTCGACGCAACCTATAGTTTTACTCGCTTTGTTAATCTAGTTTTAATACCCTTGTCTATATTAATCATTTTCCTTTTTATGCATCTTTTTCCTTTTAGTTTGTAATCACCTTTTGCACTTTTATTTCGAAATATTAAATCATATAAATTCTAGCATCTCGTCTCTGTGGATTTTCGATACCCGACTTACCGCTGTGCTTGCCTCGCAAGTGTAGTCGTAATTTAGGTTTGTTTGTATATTCGCGACGAGAGAGAAAATAACGACTGTGCACCTACACGCGCACACTTCTCACGCGCTATCAAAATTCTTCCCGTATCCCGGCTAAAACCAACAATAACAAGGGTAAACAAAAGGTTACCACTTCTTGGGTACCTAAGAAAGACTAAAAGGCCATTGTTGTCCTTGTCGCTCTCAGAGCCCATAATACCTCACAGTGGTATTTCGATAGTGGGTGCTATAGACGTATGACCGATGATGTCTCATTTTTCACCTACCTAGAGGATTATAGGGAAGGTAGAGTCACCTTTGGAGACGGGAGCAAGTTTGGTATTGTAGGACGAGGTACAGTAGAGTTACCAATATTTCCTAAGCTAGAGAATATTTTGTACGCCAAAGGTTTGAAAGCAAACCTTCTCAGCATTAGCCAGCTATGCGACGGTGATTTTGCCGTAAAATTTGATCGGGATGCGTGTAATGTCTATAATCAAGTCGATAAACTTTAGTGCAAGGGGTGAGGACAGAGGATAATTACTATGGGACTGTGCAAAAATCCTCACTTTTCTGCAACAGCGCCACGATCACTCCTATGGATTTGTGGCACCAACGTCTAGGTCACGTGAACTTTAGATAAAAAGGACCTAGTACGTGGCTTACCAACACTTATAAAGCTAACTTTCACGGTTTGTTGACCCTGTCAGTTGGGAAAGCAAATCCGCAACCCCCACAGGAAGTTGAATTCCATTACCACTTCACAAGTACTTGAGTTGATACACAAGGATCTCATGGGTCCTACTCGTACAGAAAGTCTGGGTGGTAAGATGTACATCTTAGTGATGGTAGATGATTTCTCTAGATATTCGATTGTAGGTTTTCTGAGAGAGAAATCCGATGTTGTTGAGTTTCTGATAACCTAGTGTCGTGTCCTACAAAACTAACACGGTGTCACTATCAACAGAATGCGTAGTGACAACGACACTGAATTTATGGAGAAAAAAATAGATCTTTACTGTGATAGCCTAGGAATCAAACATGAGTTTTCTGCTATGAAGACTCCTCAGCAAAATTGGATTGTTGAGACAAAGAACACGACGATTCAGTAAAAGGCAAGATCTATGCTTTTATGTCGTAAAGTTGCTAGGAGATTTTAGGCAGAGGCGGTGTCTACTGCATGCTATACGGTGAATAGGGTTTACCTTCGTCCACACACACTTAAAATGCCCTATGAATTGTGGACTGGAAAGAAGCCCAACCTTGCATATTTCTGTGTCTTTGGGAGTAAATGCTGCATCCTACGGGATAGAGAGAAATTAGAAAAGTTCGACTCCCGAAGCGACGAGGGAATATTTCTAGGATATTCATCAAATAGTAGAGCGTATCGGGTTTTTAACTTAAAGAGCTCTAAAGTGATGGAGTCGATAAATGTTACTGTGCAAGATGAAGAACCTTCGACGTCTGTTGACACCACCCATTTGAGTGAGGATGGCACACTCCTTTTTTATAATCCCACTGTGTCTCCCACATCCAGGGTGGACCCTACTCCTGTTCTAGGGGACACACCTACTTGGGTTTGCAAGAGTCATGATCCTACTTCTATTCTAGGAGATACCACCCTAGGGGTCAAGACTCGTGCTCAGGTAGATAATGTTGTTAGCCATGTCTACTACACATCTAAAGTCGAGCATAAGAACTATAAAGAAGCACTCCAGGATGAACACTGGATATCTACGATGCAGGACGAGTTGCTTCAGTTTAAAAAGAACAATGTCGAGGAACTTACCCCCGACCTAGTGAGACGAATGTGATAGGTACTAGGTGGATTTTTAAGAATAAAATGGATGAAAATGGTACCATAATCTGAAACAAGGCTAGGTTGGTCGCTCAAGGCTACATACAGATAGAGGGTGTAGATTTGGGGGAGACATTTGCTCCTGTTGCGAGGCTTGAGTCCGTCCGCTTACTGCTCGTCATCGCATGTCATCTGCACTTCAAGCTATATCAGATGGATGTCAAGAGTGTCTTTCTAAATGGCATTCAACAGGAGGAGGTTCACGTGGAACAACTAAAAGGGTTTGAGGACCCTAAGAACTCATAGCATGTTTACTATCTGAGGAAAGCTTTGTATGGTTTGAAGCAAGCACCCCGTGCTTGGTACGAGAGGCTTACTTCCTATCTCTTAGCATGTGGCTTCAAGAGAGGGGGAGTTGATATGACGCTGTTCGTCAGGAGATATGACGGTGCTATTTTGGTTGTTCAGGTCTATATGGACGACATAGTCATTGGATTCACGTGCTCCCAGCATGCTCACCACTTTGAGGAGGAGATGAAAAGTGAGTTTGAGATGAGCATGGTAGGTGAGCTTACTTTCTTCCTTAGTCTCCAAATTCGCCAGCTAGCGGATGGGATGTTCATCTCCCAATCCAAGTATGCTAAAGAACTTGTGAAGAAATTTGGCGTAGAATTCGCTAATCATGCACATACACCTATGAGTACTTCTATCAAGCTTAGTAAGGACACTTAAGGCAAGGATGTAGAGCAAACCTTGTATCGGAGTATGATAGGTAGTCTTATCTATTTGAGTGTCAGTCATCCCGACATAGCCTTTAGTGTTGGAGTCTGTGCGCGATATCAGGCATCCCCGAAAGAGTCACACTTACTCGCTCTAAAACGTATTATCAAATACGTGAGTGGGACTCTCTCCTACGGTATTTAGTATTCCTTTGATACCGATGACAGTCTGTCCGCCTATTCGGATGCCGATTGGTCCGAGGATGTAGATGGTTGTAGGAGCACTTCTGGTGGGTGTTTCTATTTTGGTTATGCTCTTATCTCTTGGCTGAGCAAGAAGCAAAACTCCATCTCTTTGTCCACAGTGGAAGCTGAGTATATCTTCGTCGGGAGTTGTGCACGCAACCCTTGTGGATGAAGCAAATATTGGAGGATTATGGGATTTCACAGGACACCATGACCATCTCCTGTGATAACACGAGCGCGATACACATATCTCATAATTCGGTCTAATATTAGAGCACAAAGCACATGAGGATACGCGAGCACTTAATACGACAGTTAGTTTAGGATAAAGTCTTATCCGCGAGTTTTGTACCCACTGACCTTCAGTTAGTTGATATTTTCATGAAACCTTTAGATTCAAGAGTCTTAGGAAGTCTTTAGGGATTTGCACAGATGACTGAGGGGATGGTCCTTGTCTATGATAGGATGCATAGTCATGTTCATATCATATGATTCCTATTGCTAGTATGTATCATTTGTATTATTACCTTTTTTGCTTTTTATATTTTTTCAAAAAAATCCAAAAAGATTTTCTTTTTATAAATTTTTTTAGAAAAGCACAAAAATATTTTTGTATTTTGTTTTCACCTTTTATGGATGAGCATTTAAGATAGCCGTGTCACAATTTCCATTTTTATTTTTCACGTGAATGTTTGATAGTGATTTGAGATGCTACATCATTGCATCCATGTGCTTTACATTTTTTGGGGTCTTTGAGATGTGATTAGTGATATCTTTTTACATGTTTGGCTCCTTATCTCCTTTATTGCATACATGCACGACTTTATTTGATTATTTTACTTGTCTATCACATGTTGGCTTGAGTGTTTCCATCTCAATTCTGTCTATACAACTATCTATATGCCATAAAACTTGACAAGATTGGAATGTATGTAGAAACCGTATGGTGAGATTGTGTGGTTCTTTTAAAAAAGGGAAGGGTTGCAAAAGGTTCTCATTTGGCCTTTGTGAATACTAAGCCACCGTTAAATCGGACCTAAAAAATCGAGGTATTTTAATTATTCGGGGTCCAAAGAGGTTAAAAGAGCCCGAAAAAATTTAAAGGCAATAAAAAATAATTCATGCCAAATATGAGCCATTAGGTTTCACCTTCTATTCTCCAATGTTTGAGAATTTAGATCACCTTCAATTAAAATATAAATTCGAGGGAGTTTGTATGGAGAATTTAAACGGGTTTGCACTTCCTTGAAAGTCCTGAAAAAACATTAAATTGTTTTGGACGTTATTGGTGTGGAAATCACTTTGAGCTTTGATTTGCTGATTTGATTGAGTCAATTTCTTATAATTCCATCTTTTTACACCTAAGGAAGATGTTGAGTTCATTCGTTAGAAGTATTCGATATTCATCATGCACATATGTTATTTTTGTATGCATTAATTTTCCGATCGAATTTGCTGACACCCCTACATTTCCGCTATCATCGACTTGGTTGTTTTGTGTTCTTTCATGGTGTGATTCTTTGTTGTATATTTTGTGTGAATTTTTTTTGAAAAATTCAAGAATAGAAAATTTATTACCTTGTGACATTCTCTATTAGCATTTATTTGTGTTTCTCAAACTGTTGTGTGTCACGAGTATCTGCTTTATCTCATGTGTGTAGGTACAAAATTGATAATTATTGGATTGCACACCCTGATGAGAAAAGCTTTGAGAGTTTCTGAAAAGTTGAAGCTTTGAAGATGTTAAACTTTGAGAGTTGACGACATGTCAGTTAGTATTCTCAGTTTGAGGGTTTAATGGGGATATTATCTTATATGTTATTTGCTTTTTGGAGATAACATAATTCGGATTTTTTTATGTATGTACCGGTATAGACATAGAGGGAGATTTGCAAGGACATAATTTTATAAATGTCCGGGGTAGAATCTAGAAATTTTCTATTTGTCCTAGATCACTGTATGTATGTCTGATACCGCTACATTCAGCACGTCAACACGATCATCCACGATGGACTTGATCCGAATCCATGAATCCACCATCTTCACATGTGTATTATGCTTAATGCGATGTGCTGCTCAACCATTCCCACTACTCCACTTCGCGTTATTGGTAAAATGGTGTATTGGAGTTTTTAATATTTGCATAAATATTTGAGAATTTTTTAGAAAATATTTTTCGAAGTCTGATTTGTTTCTATCACAAAGCATGAATTTTTCTAAGTGTGGAAGCGACCTTTTTCTCGGTCGTCGAGCTCGTTCGAATGACATCTCTCTATTGTTCAAGCGACATGAGGATGTCGCGTGATCTCGTTCAAGCGACACGTAGCCTCGTTCGAGTGACGGCGCCATTTCGATTTTCGTATAAATATTTGTGCCATTTCTGCACATTTTTTCAAGTCTTTTTCGCACATGTTTCTGCGATTTACAGTCCACAAAATTGACTTCAAGTTTTTAAGGTTTTATGCCTTTTGATTCATAAATCTATTCCTAAATATGTGTGTGAATATTTAAACCTTCAAAAGATCGTTTTTACTCATCTGGAGTAACTTGTGGAGAAGCCGACTCTCTTCCATTACTGCACATCTGGAGTTCTTGCGGGAGATTCCAACCGACGACATTGAAACCGACACCTGATAGTATTTTGTATGTCACTTTTATTTTCAGTATAATACGTGTAAACCGTTCTTTACAAATTATAGTGAAAATAAAAGGTTTTGCCCATTTGAGGAATTTTTCCTCATTTGTGTGTTTGTTTCTGATTGAATGTTCTTGCATGATTAGATTGTCTTCAATCACACCTAGATGCATGCTTTAGGATTTAATTGAAAAATTGAGTTTAATTAAACAATTTCTTTGTTTGAACAAAAGTGCACTCTCACATTCACACAGATTAAAGGTTTGATAAATAAGCTCTTAAATCCTCTACTGATTAAAAATCTAAATTACTTAACCCAATTTAGATATTGAACTAACCCAAAAACATTACATTCATCTCACACCCACTATGATATGAACATGAATATGCAATTAATTTAAAAGCAAGTTTAATCACTTGCCTTAAAGGGTTTGTAAGGTCTGAATATCCTTGGTGCAGATGATGATTTCATGAAGATTATCCACACTTGTTATTGATTTAGGCTCATAAGGTTTCTCTAATTGATCCCTCTTTTGTCTTCAACTTGATCAGGTTTTCTTAAATGAGTTATGGTTGCCACAGCCTCTCACTTTGAGGTTTTATTAAGTCAATCCCACTTTAGGCTTGTGGACTTTATTACAAGGGCCAAAACACTCCCATGTGGGCTTAGTTATACCTAAAAATGCCTCGAGACCCAGTTACTACCCATGGACACTTTTTTCGACTATTTTGACCCATCCGGACTCAACCTTACACTCAGAATTGCCATCCGAATTATTTTACTAAAAGTTAATATTCATCTATTAACTTCGTAAATTGTTACTATTCGCTTAGTAAATTTAAATCCCATAAATATTAATTGTCTACTCACCGGATTAATATTTAAAAAATATTAATACTAATAATTAATTCAATTAAATTACGACATATAAGTAATTTAAAATTTACAGAATTAATTTATCAAATAAAAGCCTAAAAATACGAGGTGTTACAGCTAAAACAGGACTTACCCAACTGGCTCTTACATCAAATATTATGAATTCATCCCATTTAATTCCTTATTTAAAATTACTCATCAATTATTTCTCGCATTATTTCTAATTCAACTTAATTGCCCACTCATCCTTAGGTTATTTTAAATCTTTCTAAATCACCCTGATAATTATCTCTTATTCTTGCGGGTTTATTAATTTCTTTTAAACCCTTTGGAAATAACACTTTAATGGAACAAACATTCCTGGACCTGCCAGAAATCCAAACCTGGTTCAGTCAGACTGCGAATCAGTTCGACCAGAAATTCGAATGGGTTCGGTTGGACATGCAAACCGGTTCGCTACCTCTGTTCAGCAAACCTTCTTCTCTAATTTCGACTCAATCTCCTTCAATACGATATTATACATCCATTAAAATGTATATAACCTAAGAAAACCTAGACGGTTCTAACAATAAACAATCATCCAAATACCAATGATTTATCTAATATCATCAATTAAATTTATGAATTGGGTTTATAAGAAGAACATTCCATCATAACCCAAGATTTTGTTCCAAAATCCCCAAATAAGTATATTCAACCACTAGATCTCAAATATGATTTTGATTCCAGCAATATGAATTGGTACAATATCATTAATTAATCATCTAACCTACACATTATACCAATTTCATAAAAAACCCATTTTTAAGTAATAACTCTTCCCAAAATGGTTTTGTTCTACACCTACCATGATATGAACATGAATCACCACAACTTGATTTAAAGAAACTTAATTACATGCCTTGGAATGATTTTAGGGCCTAATCTCCTTTGTATGTGATGAGTTTGATGCTAAAATCTCTTGAGTTTCCTCCCAAATTATGCCCTTTAGCCTTCTCATTGCTTTATCTTCTCTTATTTCTCTCTTATAGAGTTTGTAAGTGATGGTAGGGCTACCTAGTCTAAAAAGCTTCGGAACCCAAATACTATCCCCCGAGTACTCAATTCTGCCTATCTCGGCCCGTTTGGAACCAACCGTGAACTCGAAATCTCCATCCGATTCAATCTACATAAGTTTTCAATCTCAACCTTAAAATAATCTACTCATAAACCCCAGTTGAGATACCATAAAAAATCGAGTCGTTCTCACTCACTACGACATACTAATAATTCACCGTATTTTATTTACTATGAACACACTTAGTAAATTTACCACACGAATTTTAACCTTAATCTTACCAAATTAATATTTACTATATATGCAATGTTTCATTTTAATTAAATTACTGCACACGTGTAATTTAAAAATATCAGAAATAATTAAATCCATAATTATTCAAAAATTTGGGGTGTTTCATACTTTCCCCCTTGCAAAAGAATTTCGTCCTCGAAATTTGAATATACCTGGAACTAAAATTTCGGATCCTTGCATGCAATGCATCCAAACATATTCAAAATTAACTCGTAATAATATTTTGGTGTTTCCACTATACACACACCAACGGTACCATTTTTACTGAAGGTCTACTCACTACAACCCAAGATTAGTGACAAGTCTATTAAAACTCTTACATGCTGATATATTCCCTTGTGCTTAAGGTTTAGTTTATATAATGAAACACAAAAATTACCATGAATCCTTTAACAACACTCAAAAGACGGGCCTACACTCCACTCGCATTATCATCTAAATGTTGGAAAGGGCCCCACTTCCATAGGTGCCAATTTTCCTTTATTACCAAAACATGTAACTCCCATCCTGGGAGACACCCGGAACAACCCCTGACCACTCATGTCACACTTTAAAACTTCGGTTCATGGCGACACACTCTCGTTACATTCCGAAACTATATGAAAATGACATCGAATAACTCAATCCTTACCGATGTACCCTAAATCACATCGGGTCCGAGAAGCTTGTTATCTCCATCTCTAACCAACCAAATGGTGGATGACAAGATCTTCCTATGAAGACTCAAAAGGTGCCTCGTAAATAATAACATGCTCCAAGTAATCATACGCAACTCAACGAGTGGTAATTACTAATCCCAATTACCCTAAAATTTAGAATGACATTCCTCGCATTATATGACATTTTAGTCACATCTCCCGTCTATCCATCGGCCTATGGGTGACACGTCTAGGTCAAAACGCAACTCCATCCCCATCGCCTCCTGAAACTCCTTATCAGAGGTGGGGCTCAAGGGTCTCCTCCTAATTCACAACAACATCGGGTGATACTTTGTGTCAGTTCATTTCCTCTTTTCAATGAAATGTTGGGAACGTTGTGAGATAATGTAACTCCTAAGGTAACAATTACTATTCCATCTCGTTCAATCCATTACATAAACCCGAAGGAAATCTTGACCTTATCGCGATGTTGGTAAACCAACAATGAACTCTATCAGTCTGCACATTCATTTTGTCACTGGAATCAACAGTTCAGTACAACATTTGGATCTATCACCTTAGACCAATATTTTTCCATCTACGAGTGGTGCACCTGGATACAACTTCATCACGTATCACTCAACATCGATCCACATGATCAACATTTCACATTACGTAGCACATCTTACTCCCTTTTTTTATGGGCTATATTAAAACTATGGCATGTGCATCTGCTCCAAAACTGCACACTTCTTGGGCTCTTTTTATCTGGTTGGAATTAACATTCCATTGCTGTGCAAGTCACCCTCAGCTTTCGAATGAGTAAGGATCCGCTCCAATTCCCCAAAACCATTATATCCTCTATTGTCAAGAGATATCTCTTTACATATGTCGCTACAGTCTTTCAACCCACCTCGATTGTGATAGTTTTCCTTGAGATATACACATAGTCGAACTATCTCCTTTTCTTAAACAAAGTCCAGTCCATCATACCATTACACTTATGTTTCTATTGCCCCATAGGCATACATTCAACACATTTATAGCTCCGTCCCCTTATCTCATACGATATTATGAGTCAAACTAACCAGGTTGCCCGAACTCCCTATATCCCATGCACATCTTCATAATCATCACTAACATCACATACATAACATCCATATCTCAAGATCGGCCCCGCACTCTCGGCGTGGCTCATAGTAAGGTTGTACTTATTTTCCCTACTAATCATGACTTATTTCTCCTCGAGACTACCCCACCTATGAACTAGTGGTGCAAGAGTTCCCCAGTGTTTCCTGCACAACACTACCGGCTCCACTAGACTTATATAGTATAAGAGCTCTCAGCTGAAAGTATTTTCTCTACACGTTCAATGACTAACATTTAAAATTCCATACCTAACATCCAATAATGTCTCTCATTATCGACATTTATTACGGTTGATGCGTAGGTTGTCCCATAAATGAAACTCAAATAAGGAACTCCCTTTGATGCACTATCATCTAAAATTATCGGTCATTGTGTTCTGTAGGCCTAAAGCATATAACTAGGACACTCAAAATCATGTCCTCCGTCATATGAGTCTAATCATAAACTCCCATATCTCTACAGGAGTCATATAACACTACACTTGCATTATCACTAAGTCCCCAACCCTAAATCAATATTGAGCTAAATCTCTCTGCTTGATAGAAAACCCGATATGGCATGAATCACATCAGTAAAGTCCTTACATACCGGGATCAAATGTAACGTGACAACTAACTCTTTGAATTCTCCTCCACAATATAATACAAACCCGATCTCATACCTCTTCCATGAGAGACATCTTAAAACTACACACCCTGCCCTGGAACAACGAACACGATAGCCTTGTAGTAACAGCTCACCATCGCTCAAACTATTGCTAACCAGTCCATACCCGGGATGACATCATACTCGCATATCATATCTCTAAAATAAGTAAATCCACTAAAACATATCCTCTAAATGACCACACTCACTTCCCTGCAGATGGAACCAAAGAGAAACCCACTACCCAACAATAAATATATACACACAATAGTAACACTAACGATACACACACTAATCTCGTCTCATGCACGAATCTAGTGCTAACAAAAATACTGTGACTCACCCATGTCATACATAACTTACCCCATTTACCCGAGGATAAAACTCATACTTTAACTCGCCAATAGCACTGGTGGTTCAAATAGTTTCAGGACATAACACTCTTATCCAAATCAAACCAAAAACTTCTATAACTGCTGCTTGCTGCCCCTTCTGGGCATCCCGCTCCTATCCCCAAATCCCTGTAGATGAGATCAACACATGTGGCCCAACTCACCACACATAAGACACCTCTCTGTGTCACCCCTGTCTCTGACCTCACTGGACATGTTGGGTTTTTTCTTCTCTCGTACCTGGTAGGCTTGGTCCCTATTGCTACCTCCGTTGTTCCTTTGGCTTTGCAAGCCATGTGGAATACATTGCTGGCCCTGACAACCCTGACTGAATCCACTGTCATTGGGTAGGAATTCCATTGATTTGAACCATTCAAATGGGTTCCTGTTGGGTGTCCCCCTGTGGTGCCTCATTAGCATATTAAATCCAGTATTACCTTTCTGGCTATATTCTCCAATTCACTTGGCTCCCTTCATATGGAAGCGTTGATATTAATATTGTAAAAGTACAATATTAACATAAGTTGTCAAAGCTAGATTTCCCATAAGTGCTAGCGACTTCTACTCATGAGTCCATTATCACACTTAAGAACTATTTTCTCCTCCCTCCCTACCTCATCAGGTACGAAGTTCTCTTAAACAAGTAAATTCTTCATCACAATCGACCTCTTTCGTCCTTCCTGTGATAAGTCCAGAAACTTCCTACGCATATCTGTTTGAACATCAAATGAAAGGACTTACAATGAATTGATACCCAAAATTTCTCAATTAATACCTAATCTATTTAATTATATGTGGTAACTAACTCCCACCACGGCAATGCTGCTCCTATGAGCTAAAAATTTTGCCCGAAATTTAAATCCCGAATGTCAGTGCACTCCACCATACGCAATTGCCTTTGGATGTTCTATTTTTATTGGCCAATCACACTTCTGCACTTTTATTGAACTTTTACGAATGACCCTTCTGAAAAGTCCATTCGACTCTCTCCTTTGCCCACTACACTGGGTGCACTGAATTTGCGCCACCATCTACTATGACGGTACTTGGGGAAACTACTGCGCCCTAGCAGTTGTCCCAACATCAACTGCCTGAACAATAATCGTGATGACTTCTACCGCGGTCACCATTCCCAAAATTCTCTATGTCTTCGACTTAGCCTCTTATCCTACAGTCCTCCTGACGGCCCTCACTGGTCGTCCGATATTGTATGGTATACAAAGACCAATCGAACACGTAAATGATTTGCATTAACTATACTCAATAATAGTAGAACATAAGTCGCATTATGAATCGATAGTCCTAAGTATAAGGCTCTTTATTAAAGAAAAACAACGCTCAAATTGTAGCAAGTCCACACAAATCCTATAGGACACTAGAACCTGATGATCTGATACAATTTGTGACACCCCACCTATTTCAATCACATGTGACCAGTCTTTTACTAAAATAAAATAGGAGTCTCGTCTAGTTCATTCTCATCATCACTGTTGAAAATATTTTAAATTACTAACCACCTATTAATTAAATAAGCCGATGACAAATTCATCTTTTATTAACATACAACAAAATTAATCAAACCAAAATAATCCCAAATATAGTAATAAATATAAATGAAACCACAATGTAAAATGTAAAGCAGAGATAAATAGATAAAGTTTCCGAATAAACCATCAGATAAAAATCCAACACACCGAATCCATCTGACTAGAATTCTGAAATACATAAGTTTGAATGAAAGAGGGAAGCACGCCCAACTAATACCGGAATAGAAAACCTAATCTAGAATGCAATAAGTGAAGTGGCTACTCAGCAACCCGCAAGCCTCCACATCAGCTGCAACTTCGTGTCCTTGGAAAGAATAGTCATCCATGGTGTCCCTATGGCTAGACACCTAAAAGTTTTTGAAAAATAGATTTGATATGGGTCAGAGCCCAAAACCTTTTAAAAATATTTGCAAGTAATTAAAATGCAGTAATAAATATACGATAAAAATTTCCATATTTAAGTCGGTGTCAAACTCCCATGAGATACCTCTCACCTATTAACTATAGTGCACACCTAGCGCATACATCACCTGCCTAGTTACACTACCCCGCCTAACTAGTCTTGTTGTAAATCTCATGAATGCACCAATCTACCCCGAGTGTTATTTATCGTTCACTTTTTAGCTATTTCTCTCACTAGCTTAAATAATCATTTCATTATTTATCATTCTCATAAATTTATCCCAGTTATTTATAACATTCACTCTTAAAGTATTAAACCTGTATATAATTACCACACTAATATATATACGTAAAGTTATACTACAACAAACACACTTATTTCGCATATAATTGTCATCCCCCGAGTAATAACTCATTGAATGCCATCCCCCGAGTACTAACTCATTAGATGCCTTCCCCCAAGTACTAACTTATTGGATACCATCCCCGAGTACTAACTCATTAGATGCCTTCCCACAAGTATTAACTCGTTGAATGCCTTTCTCTATAATACTATCAGCATCCAGGGCATACTCACTTTATCCCGATTACCGATGGTTGGACTCTCACATCGACTCGTTAAAATCACAAACGTATTAGAGGTGGTCATAGTCCTTCGATAGTAAGTCCCAACCATACCCTAATCATCTCACTTTGAATAACCATCACACAAGGTATAAACACGATGCTATGACCCGGGGTCGATACTTAGCCTGCCGTGTTTTGTCAGGGAAGATCACCCATATCGCGCAACCTCTGTTGATAGCACTAGAGGGGTATGTTTCACATAAATATCGTATACACAGATATTATTCATATTCGTATATATATTGGCTATTTACATGTATATATACCCCTCTAACAACCGAAGCACTATCCCACTTATCCCGAGTCTATTCCCCGACTTTTAATTTATTGTAGTTATCCTCAATTAAATAAGAAAGTAGCATCACCCATGGCAAATGCCCGGACCTACCCAATCGGCCCATCGTATATCATAATTAAGTTTATTAAGCAGCTTCACTTCGCTAAACATTCGGACTTACCCAACCAGCCTGTACATCAAATATTTACGAATTCATCCCCCTTAATTCGTTATTTAAAATTACTCATTAATTTTTCATCGTATTATTTCTAATCCAACTTTAATTACCCACTCATCCCTAGGTAATTTTAAATATTTCTAAATCACCCCGATAAATATCTCTTATTCTTACGGGTTTATTAATTTCATTTGAACCCTCCGAAAATAACCCTTTAATCGAACAACCATTATTGGACCTGCCAATAATCCGAACCGATTGAGCTAAAAATTTGAATTGGTTCGGCTAGACATGCAAATCGGTTCGCTACCCCTATTTAGTGAACCTTCTTCTCTAATTCTGATCCAACCCCCTTCAATACGATATTATACCTCCATTAAAATGTATATAACCTAAAGAAATGGATCATAGATGGTTCTATCAGTAAACAATCATCAAAATACCAAAGATTTATCTAATATCATCAATGAAATTCACGAATTAGGTTTTCAAGAACAACATTCTATCACAACCCTATATTTTGTTTCAAAATCCCCAAATAAACATATTCAACGTCTAAATAACTCCAATATGATTTTGATTCCAACAATATTAATTGGTCTTATATCATCAATTAATCATCCAACCTACGCATGATATCAATTTCACCAGAAACCCCACTTTTATGTAAAAGCCCTTCCTAAATGGTTTTGTTATATACCTACCATAATATGAACACGAATCACCACAATTTAATTTAAAGCAGGTTAATTACTTGCCTTTGAATGATTATAGGGTCTGATCTCATTTGTGTGTGACGAGTTTGATGCTAAAATCTCTTGAGTTTCCTCCTAAATTATCCCCTCTAGCATTCTCTTTATTTTCTCATCTCTTCCTTATCTCTTTTAGGGTTTATAACTAATGTTATGGATGCCTTACCTACCTAACATTTACATTTTAACCCACTAATCCCGAAATTAGGTTATTATGCTATTTTAGAATGATTCAAATACCCCCACATAACTTCGTACTCGTCTAAAAAGCCTCCGGAACCCAAATACTACCCCCGAGTACTCAATTCTGCCTATCTCGGCCCATTCAGAACCAATCCTGAACTCGAAATTGCCATTCAAATCACTCTACATAAGTTTTCTATCTCAACCTTAAAATTATCTAGTCACAAGCCCCCATTGAGATACCACAAAAAATTTCGTCGTTCTCACTCACTACGACGTACTAACAATTCACAATATTTTATTTACTGTAAACACACTTAGTAAATTTATCACATAAATACTAATCTTAATATTACCCAATTAATAATTATTAAATACACAAAAATTCATTCTAATTAAATTGTTGCACATGTGTAAATAAAAATGTAAGAAATAATTAAAATAATTATTCAAAAATACGGGGTGTTACAATTTAGTCTATATAATATATGCAGAAGACCCTGTAGTCAACATGAAATTAAAATAAACTAAATATGTGAATTAGTATAATTTGAATGATTTTTTTTTAATGTGTCTTGATGAATCTGTAATACCCCGTATTTTTTTATGATATTTATTTATGGGATTAATTGAATTAAATGTGTATTAATTGGAAATTAATCCGGATAAAAATACTAGCGAGATGCGAGTTGGTATTTGATTTTAATGAGTATATATGGCTATAAATGAATATTGAATTATGAAAATTGTCGTGAGATTGAAATACGGCAATTTGGAAATTTTGTTGGGACGCGTGTGACAGTCGCGTCAGGAATATAATTATTTTAATTAAAAAGTGAATTTTATTTCTATTAACCGTATGGTCGTTTTGAGTGCGCCAACCCGTCCGGAAGGGTCGAAATAGTCAGAAAACACTAGCCGGGGGTTTAGTTTGGCTCCCGGGGAATTTTTAGGCCATGGCGGCAACTTAGAAGGGTATTTTGATAATTTTGGAATTTTGGGAATTAAAACCCACGAAAATTAGAGTTAAAAATCTGACTTAGTCTTAACCCACTAAGCCATTTCCAGCCCCAATCTAGGTAGTGGGCTACGGGAGAAGTTTAGAAACCTTAAACTTGCCAAAAACCAACCTCCACCTCCATTATCATCCTTAGGGAAGAAATTCGTAGAGAGAGAAAGAGAAGAGAATTCTGCAGAGAGAGAGAGAGGACAATTCAACCTTCAAGATTCAATCTCAAAATCAGAGAAAGACATAAGGCAAGTGGTTTAATTTCGTTTTTGCAAAGAATGCTTCTTCCATGCGTAGGAAATTTATGAAATTGTATTGTTCTTGGAGAATGATAAAACCCATTGAATTGAACTTAGAGATTTATAATTTTATGAGTAGATTGCATGTAGATCAATGTTAGGATGATTATTCAGATGAAAATACATCTTTTATATCATAAAAATGGATTTAGTTATGTCTATGGATGAATATAATTTTCTAGGGTTCATGTTCATGGAATTTGGGGAAAACTGAGGGGATTTGAGGATTTGATGATGTTTAGGAAGATTTGGCACTATAATAATGTTTAATTATGACGTACGAATGTTTAGGGTGTATTAGAAACCTTAAATTTCTGTTGGGACGAATTGTATATGGGATTAGAGGTGTAGAAAGTTGGAAAAAACGAAAAAAGGAAATTCTGGGCTCGAAACTGGCCTCTCGTTAGAAGACCTGCCCAGGTCGTTCGAACGAGCTCGTTCGAACGAGCTTCTAACGAGTTGACAGTTTGCCTTCTAACGAGAGGGATGTTCGTTCGATGCCTTTCGTTAGAACGAGATCTCGTTAGATGCCCAGTTCGTTCGAACGAGGCCTCGTTCGAACGAGACTTCTAACGAGCTGACAGTTTAGGCTTTTTGGCCTGTTTTGATTCCGCGTGTCCCGTAACCTTGTTTAATTGTAGAGATAACATTCCCTTGATGATAAATTGATATAGTTGGGATATATTGAAGAGTAAAACATAGAAGTGCGATTTGAATTGAATGGAAATTGTGGAATAGGACGTGAGTGACTACTACGATGCGAGAATTATTGTCGGCTTAAATAATTGAATTAACCGGGAACATGTGAATTGTGTAACATTATAAGTCGGTACGAGAATGAGAAGTGTACCACGAATAAATTATGGTGATTACTAAGATGTGTGCATACTTAGTATATGTATATGATTTTATGTGTATGACATACCTACCATACTTGCTATCACGGGAGGTTTGCGTTCGCTTAGGGTCATCTAATCTTTGTGTGCCTACGGGGGGATTCAGATTGGTACCTCGAGAACATAGGTCAGAGAAGGACTTATTGAGATGTTAATAAGTCTGCTGATCGTGGGAGCGTAGGTATGTGCGTGACCCATGTGATGTGACTGTGTTCGCCTCCATTGTTTGTGATTGTTGTTATCTGAGAACGATTCCTGAGAGATTCGGAATGCGTGATCCTTATGTACGTGATGTACCGGGATGGATAGCAGAGTATGTGTGCACCGCAGCTTAGTCTCGGGGTGCTTGTATTGTATAATTATGACGTGAATAATATACACTTAAATTAATGAGAACTTTCATGTTGGTATTGTGAGTATAAATACGGAAACGCTTTGAGTAACTATAAAGGGATAACCTGTAATGAATTGTATTGCTAATAATTGAGAATCTGAGTTAAAGTAAAGCCCTCTACTTAATTGATGACGTTAGAATGTATAGTGAGAACCGAGTAGAAAGAATAGAACTCATGTCAGTTTAGTTAGATATAAATATTACTTAGATGGGTGCTATTCGTTAGGAGTGCACAATTAGTTGAGAGGTGAGTATTTCATACGAGTGCACGTCCTAACATGTATTTTGCATTCATTATTTTAATGTCATTAAAGCACTTGCTATTTTAAAATACTCTCCACTTTCGGGATCTGACCCGTTTGCTTTCAAATCTATTTTTGTAAAAACCATTTTAGGTGCCCAGCCACAAGGACACCATGCTTAGGATTCTCATTCAGGTGACGAGCTGTAGCTGTTTGTGGAAGTTACAAGACTTTGCTAGTAGACGCTTCATCTATCTTGACTCTATATTCAGCTTTCATCAGTTGTAGGGCATGTCGCCCATTTCTATTAGAAACATTGCCTATTTCAGATTTCCGGACTTTTGGCATGTAATTATTTCAGGATACATTGTTTTACTTATTTCAGTTGTGGGATTGTTGTGAGGAGTTTCCCTCTGGACTTATTATTATTTTGTGGGTTATTCTATTGCTTCGTTATGGTGAATGGTTTTTATTCCTTCATTTTACTTATTGCATGTTAATCAGAGTTAACTTAAAATTTGACAACTTACTTTTTAAATACTAGGTGGTTAGTAATCATTAAAATGTTTTCGACAGTGATGCTATTAACTGAACCAACTTGGCATTTTGTATTGATTTAATAAAGGAGTAGCTACCCGGTATTTAATTAGTCGGGGTGTCACAGAATCATGCGTTAACTGATGCAAAAATGCGCGTACTTTATAGAAAACGAAGTTTTTGCTTACTTATTGTATTATTTTTGGCATTCATAATCTCTGGTTATTTGAAATTTGAGATCATTGTTCAACGTCTAATTTATTTTTCTTATTTCGTTTTCATTTAGGACATTTTCAAATGCTTGTCCTTCGAAGGTTCTTTCAATCAGACCGACTATGTTTAATATTTCTACTTCGGTTTTCAACTTATACAGTGTTTCTTGGAAAGCATCAAACTATTAAGTAAAAAAATAGTGAGTGTATATGAAACGTGAAACTACATGTAACGTAACTAAGTTTAAGATGTAATCATTATTTTGGCATCTTGAAAGTATGATGTGTTTTGTTTCTTATCGTTTGGCCGGAGTGAATCCATATGCACAACTTTATTTTTTTCTTTATATATGGATGATAAGTGTAACGCCTTTATTCGTATCTAATTGGTATGAAGAAAGTATCAAAAGTGCCTAAGAATTCAAAAAGGGGGTTGAATATATGCTCGTGCATCCCCATTTTTTTTTATTTTCCCTAACGGCATCCTATTAAAAATTATAGATTTTGTAGTAAGAAAAGAAATGATAGTATTTATTTGATGGTGATGCATAAAGCTTTAGGTCTTATTTTTCTTACCCTAGCATATGTTTTTGAAGTATATGTAGTGGAGAGGCCTTAATTTCTCATTTTATTCTCCATGATTTAAGTGAATACAACATTACTTGTTTCACGCATTTAAAAAGGCAATGACGTAATAATGCGAACTAAATAAATGTCTTATGTTTAGATTACATACTTGGTTGGGAATTTCTTTATCTCTTAGCATTTCTTCAATATCTTCCCATACAACGAAGGCCTTCTCTCCCTAATAGTTCAATCTCCCGCATTCTAAGATAGTGAATAATATCAGAATAATAATTAAAATATGCGTGTACTCGGTTATCATTATGCGTGTATTTTATGGATATACTTCATTATAAAATACATGTAGTTTATAAAACTATGCGTGCACTTCATTAAAAAATGCATGTACTTTATTCTAAAATGCGTGTACTTTATAAAACCATTGAAAATGCACTAATTATATGAATGTGGGGTGATGACTCAAAATCTTTAAAATTTCAAAAGGGATGGTTCCTGAAATCTTTCGAATTTAAATTTCTTTCAAATTAATTTTCACTTCTTAAATAAAACTTCAATTAAAATCAAAATTTATTCAAACCAAATTAAACATGAATTTTTCCAAATTACATTTTTCTTAAACTTGAATTATAGTAAACTAAATTACCCAATTTGATTAAACATTAATTATATAATTTCTGTGATTAAATCGATTTTATCTTGTTAAACCTAAGCATGCATCAATGTGAGAATTTACAACATAAAATACACAATCACAATGCCGCGATGTATGAGGAAAACCCATAACGGAAAAAAACTCGAACGATCTAGCCACAAGTTCACTAAGTACGAATTTATTACAAGGACACAACATAAGACTTACTCAACGACTCAACATCATCACAAGCCTTGACGCTCTTCGTTCCTTCCTGCTCTACCTAGTGACAATGCAGGAGTCCACATACGTCTCGAAGTCCACCGATGGGGCAATGCTACCGTCAAACATACGGAGTCCACCGTATGTATACCAATGGACACATAATTCTTCCCAAGAAACAATCCATATGAATGTACGAAACAAACACGACGCCCAAACTCTGATCTCAAAATATATATTATGTAGAAGTTTGGATAATGAAACTATTTGGGTGTAAAAAAAAACACTCTTGACCTTTTTTAAATGTTTCTCTCTTTAAGAAGATGGAAAAGTCTTAAACATGGATGAACTTCTTAGAGAGGATTTTTGCTCTAAAGACATGAAAAGTTATATGAAAAAACTGTTCTCTCACACTATAAAAGTGAATCAAAAGCAGTGAAGGTTAGGAGAAAAACTACAAAAAAAACTGCTCCGATCGTTCGAACGCCATTCACTCTCGTTCGAACAACATAACCATCTCGTTCGAATGAGATAAGAACGAAACTTCAAATGAGAATACAACATAACCCAAAAGTGACCTTGTTAGATATCTCACTCGAACAATCAAGAAATCTCATTCGAACGACCAAGACTTGGGAAAATTCAGATAATTTTTCTTGAAAAAATATACAGACATTTTAAAATAGTTGAACAAAAATTTTAACACCCAATACAAAATTTCCAAGTCTCAACATGATATATGCATTCATACATGGGAGATCCTTAGAATGTTGATGACGAAACATGGCACGAAACAAGATATAAGATGTGATGTCTTCGACTTGGCCGCTATGTCTTCAACAAAAAAGTCGTAGGCTTGAAAGGTCACAAACACAACTTCTATCCTATGAATCAAATAGTTTTATCTGGAAGTAAGCCAACACATACAAATTGACTCAATTGAAAATTTGTCCTTACAATCATGCATGCACTTCAGTACATAATGCGTGTACTTTATAAAAATATGCGTGTACTTCATTAAAAATGCATGTACTTTATGGATATTCTTCATTACAAAATATGTGTACTTTATAAAAATATTAGAGTACATACTATATGGAACTATAATTTACAAAATAAACAAGCAGGGTAAATTTCACATATAAAAATAAGTGCACTACATAATAAAAATAAGTGCATTACAACATAAACAAAAAGTACACTTTATCATCGTTATGCTGTTGTGAATATTCATCCAATTTTCTTTTGGTAGCATCACTGAGGTACATCCCAACATGGTACAATTAAAGGTTGATTGGCTTGTTAGACCATTTGTCAGGTGTTGTGGTCGAGGCTTGTTCGGTCGGAACATTTAACTTTGAAATCATGATTTGCTTTGTTTACCTTCGTTTTTTATTTGGTTGCACATGAGAAAGTTCAACGCAAACATTTTTATTCTCCCAGGCTCTTGTGGCTGGTTTTTATTGCAGATCCTTGATGTTCAAAATCAACATCTTTATTCTCCTTCCGGTCCTCTCTTTCATGTATTCATTTGTACATTGAGTTTTGGAGCTGAATCTTTTCATATTCAATATTCAAATTTGATCTTTCATTTTTTTCCTTTTGAAAGAGAGGCCTTCAAATCATGATTTTTTTTATTAGAATTTCATGATCACTTTTCGCATAAAAAATCGCATTTAATTTTTTGATTATTTGATAAACATATTGTTAAAGTTGAAACAAATATCAAACTACATGGAAAACTGCGGGTTAACTGTATTGATAATGTGTGAACTTTATAAAAGTATGCGTATACTTAAATAACAAATGCGTGCATTTCATTGATAATGTGTGTACTTTATTAAATTATGGATATTTTATAAAAATATGCGTGTACTTCATTAAAAATGCTTGTACTTTATTCAAAATGCACATACTTTTATAAAGTATGTATGTACTTCAATACATAATGCATGTACTTTATAAAAATATGCACGCACTTAAATAATAAATATGTGTACTTTATTGATAATGCATATACTTTATTAAACTATGGATGTTCTTCATTACAAATTTCACCAAAGTACCTGTTGAGATTCCTTGAGTTTTGCTTCAACAATAATTGCTCTCAATGACATGTTTTCTTCCCCCAAGGCCTTTTGAGTTTTCGCAGTTCGTTCTTTTAGTCTTTTATTGAAATTTATTAAGTACATATGCGTTTGCTCCAACTTTATAACTTTACTCCTCTCATTTTTTTTCTTCAAAATCTCTTGCTTACTGAAGTTCATTCTTTAAGTTTTCATTAATGTCTTTGAGTTGGGCATATTTTTGTTATAACTTTTTGACCCTTTCCCTTTCATTGTTATTCTTTTTCGCTTTATAAACTTCACTTTTCAAATCATTGTTCAACACAATGAGTTGGGCATATTCTTCCTCCATCTTATCAACCTTATCTTCGACTGTATGCCATGCTTCATCAATATCCTTAAATTGGGCATTTTCCCCCTCCAACTTCACTTTCATTCAGCATTTTCTTTGCTCATTTTGCTCACCCGTTGAGCCAAATTTTATGAATCGTTTGGATTTTTCTCATGGGCTTACTTTTGGGAAGACTTGGCCATCTTGTTCAACAGTACATTTCAATCATCTAAATCAGATTCCTCTGAAGATGTATCAGGGGCTAAAGATTTATCTGTGAAATGTTTAAAGAGAAACTGGGCATGTCATCCCTGTTCTCTTCTTTACTCTTTTTCTTTGTACCCTCTTTGCTTAAATTCGCTGAACATAAATCCTCCTCAGTTATCCAGTCTTTTAAAAATGACAAGCTCCATTGAAGAAATTTCGGAGTCCTATTTTCCTTCCCTTCAATGGGTTTAATGATTTAAAAATTCTCATATACTCAATACTGTGATAATGAAAAATAAATAATATAAGTAAATTATATTATTTAAACAAATTAATATACATGCACGGTTAGTGTTTTGATCATTTAAATGTGTGTGTACTTTCATAAAGTACATGCATAATATATAAAGTACACGCACATTAAAATGAACAAGATCATTTCAATATACGTGTACTTTTAAAAATATGCGTGTACTTTACGAAAGTATATGCATAATACATAAAATACATGTACATTGAAATGAACAAAATGATAGTAGCATAAAGTAAAGGGGCATACGATGAATTTTTCATTGAACATTTTGTATTTTATGTTTAGTCCAAGACTTTTTATTTATTGCAAAAAGTATCTCAACAACTAAAAAGGGTAAAAGAGCTCCACTAGTGCTAACTTAAAAAAATAATAGAGTATTGTAAAGATATGTGTTTGAGGGACTGATTGGGTTTCTATTTTTCTCACTAGTAGTGAAATTGCACATCCACTTATTATGCTTGGCCTACAGTCTGCTGTTTTGTCGAGAGAGTTGACGAGAACTTCACGTACGGCAAAAGCCCAGCCAAATGTCTTCATTTCATCAATATTGTTGATGTATGGAGTTAAAAACTCTCCTAATGTGAAATTTAAACTGGAGGACAAATGCATCGCCATGAAATGCAGGGCAACAAGTCATACAATATCATTTCTCCTTTCATCAGAGTACAACTAACCTGATTTCTTCAAACCATTCGCAATTTTTGATTTATTTATTTATTTTTATTTGGAGTGAAGTATCGGCTAAGAAATTCAAGTTTTGGGGCAATGTGATCTAATATATTTTTGAGGTTTATTTACTTTTGTCCCTCCTCTATCGGGAGTCTAAATATATCACTTATATATTTTGGGTTGATTTATGGAGGGCTCTTTAAATTAAACTCTTAATCTCCTTTTTGTAAAGCTTAACAATGTCAAGAATGTTTTTATCAATTTTCTTGTTTTGCAATCTACTACCTCGTCCTTGTAGTAAGCATGGAAAAGCTCCCCAAAAGATATTTTCTTTAATAGCTCGACATACTTCTCATTAACTTTGTTGTAAATATAAGAAAAATCATGGTAAAAACTAAGACATTCAACCTATATTGGTCGAATTTATTTTTGGGCTTGGTAGATTTCTTATCCTTATTAACATGTTTCATATCACATCTTGCAGCACTCTTTGATTTTTCAACAGGTTCGCTTGGAGTCTTGGACCATTCTATTTGGCATTGCCTTTTTCATCTTTTGTATGTTTACCCCTTTGTTCTTTCATTTTCAACCGCATCTCTATAAAGTAAATGCATAAAGATTAAATTACACGCGTAAAACAATAAAGTACATGCTTAAAATAATAAAGTACACGCACATTGCAATAAATACATGCATAAAACATAAAGTACACACACATTGTATTGAAGTACATGTATATTTCCTTACAGTACACACATTCTTAACAAAAGTACATGCACTTTGCATTGAGTACCTACAATATTCTCTTAACACTTTATACTAATCTTCGCAAAGTACAAGAAGAGTTTAGTACACCATTTCAATAAATAAATTCTCTATTGTCTGATTCGTGGTAATACTTAATAGTTGTTGTCTTACAATATATAAACCAAGAATGACTTTTGGTAATATATTAAAAAAGTGATATAATAGTTCCATGCTAAACGCGCTAGCATTTTCAAAACCTCTTAAGCAATATTGTTCAATTTGTTTTGCTAAATCCTTGACTTTCAATTGAGTTACTCGTAACTTTTTTACATCAAAAGTACACTTAATGTCTTCATAGTAGTTGTAAAAGCCAAAGAACCTTTTTTGGCTCTATCATTGATGCGAAGCAGAAAATGAATTGTAACATCATAAGTTGTATTGACCGTCAGTGTAAATAGTTTCGTATTATTAAAATCTTTAAAGGTGCACCCAACAGTTTTGTAGTTGCACATTCTTGGTGATTTGATAGCTAAAAAACAAGACAATTTAAAAAGATCACATAAACATTGTAATATCATTGAAAATGTGCGTCCACTTTTTAATTGTAAGATGCATATGAATTGTTAAACTTATATGCATTACACAATATAATTCAATCATATTCTTCAATAAATGCCACTTGTGCGGACCGCAATAATATATGAGGTATTAAACATAGAGAGCATGTATATACACTCAACATGCAAAATATGTTTTTTTTTTAAACTGAGGCAATAAATATATAAGCTAGACACATATTGTATTTTCGCATCAATAACAAAAAAATATAATATGATACTATTAATCCATATATAATGTCTACAAATTTATACATATGAAAACACAAAAAATATAAAATAGAAAAAAAAGTTATCTAAAACATAAAAACACAAAAATTAGTACATGGAATACACAACAAAAGAGTTAAAATACATGCACAGACAGGTGATAGGAGATAAATAAACCGAAGGATACAAAATATACATATTATACGAATGTTAGTGGTATAAATTTTAGAACAAAATTATTACATGCAATACACAATAAATTACACAAAATTCATCATGGAATTATTTATGCACGCTTGTGTTTTTCATTTCAGCAAGAAATCAAGTGGTACAAAACAAAAAAGCCTGAAAAAGTAACAAACATGATTAACATACATTTGTATGGATTAATACGTGATATAGTTGTTCGGGGTTGTAATTGAGAACGTGAATCCTTTATTTGATCCTAAAAAAATTAAGCTTGAAAATGAAGCGAGTGGATTAAACTAGGGTTTGCTCTCTTTCTAAAAGAGTGAGTTTTGAAGGGGTTTGTTTGCGGTTAATTTGAAAGAACGTTTATTTGAGATTTTGGAGTATTTATATTCTAAACTTAATTGTTTGAAATTTATTGAACTTGATTTTCTAATAAAAAAATTAGTTCAAGGGTTGAATAGTAAAATCCCCTCAAATTAATTTAATGGAAAAAGTTAAGCCATTGATGGAACAAAAATGATGAGATCCAACTTTTGTTTAGTATTTAAATATATAGTTTATACCCATTATCTAAATGGGCATTTACGTTTAGATCCTATTAGACTTTCTTATATACATTCTAGTCCCATCATGTTTTTCCCTTACATATAAGTCCTATTCCTAATTTTTTGGAACTTTTTTTCCAATTTTACCCTTTTAAAACCAACAATCCGTAACTTCCTTGAGGAAGTTACATAAGTGGTTGAACTTTTTTTTTTAATATTCAAATGATCATAACTTTTGATTCATAAATCCGTTTTTCACAAAATTACGATTTTTGAAATCTGCTCGACGAGATCTATCAAACAAGATCCATGAAGGCTATAAAATTCCAAAGAAAAAAATTTACACAAACAGTAAACTTTACTGTATGCACTAGAATATGAAATAGTTTTATATATGCGACATTTTCACAAACAGACAGTAACATTTACTGTGGTAATACTAC